>CM067175.1:23870721-24062831 GCA_034093135.1 Erigeron breviscapus | reverse complement strand
CAGAATCAGGATCATCCCGACGAGAAGGAACCGAGGCCGGTCGGCAAGATTCTAACGCTAACAATCTCAATTCAAAAGCAGCAAGCTTTGTATCATATTCAGCCTTTTGACGTTCAACTTGATCTTGTAACTCTTTCACTCTTCTTTCAGTGGATATTTCTCTTTCTCGCACCTCAAGAGCATTCAACACCCCTCTTTCAGTTACCGTCAACAAATCACCCTCAGACCTTAAAATATTCAATAAAACTTCACAAGCAGCGTCTTTTGTAGGTAAATTTGTTGAGGTTGATGGAATTTCATTTGGTGTTGGTGTTCTTTGTGTTTGTGTAGGAGGTGGAGTACCCAACCCGGGGGTTGTTGGCACACTTGTGGTGTGACCTAAATTCAGCGATGCTGATTCAGGATTTCCTGCGGATCCTCGGGTTATACCCTCACCAGCAGTTTCAGATTCATGGGCTTTGCAACCCGAATCAATTGGTGTCCTAGACTGTGATAAATTACTGTCCTGGACTTGTTGTTGGGCAACACCACTAACAACACCGGGGTCACTGAGAATGCCCGTTAATACAGTCTCAGGTTGATCCTGAGGAACAGCAGTGTCACTACGGCGTTCATACTGCTCCCCAGTCTTGGTCTGAGGACTGTTACCTGCGGCTAAAGCTGGCGTGATGGTAGCTAAGGCAGGATTTCCAAGCTGTCCTTGAGGGTCACACAAAGTGGGTCCCTCTCCGCTTGTTCCGGCACCAATACTCAACTGGGCTTGTGAATCAGTGTCCCTAGGGGATCTAGACTCTTGTGCATGAACTGAAGGCGAGAGGTGGCTGGTCCTCTCTAATTTCAACACTCTCATCCTCCAAATGAGGAGAGTGTGGTGAGCTTGGTTTATCCCCGTGTATTTCTGAGACTAACTCCTATTGTGAGGAGCCAGAATGGCTGGGAGAGGTTGGTGCAAACGAGAATGGGCATTTCCCGATTTCTACCCTAGGGTAAACAACCCGGCTAGACACATTGTTTGAACTAATGGAGGGCCATCGTTTTCTTTTTGCCCTTGTCCTAACCCGGACCGCACATCCTCTCTGGTATTTTCAACTCCTCCTTCAGTCCCGCCTTGTTCCTCCTGCACAACATCATCTCCAGTGCAAACATTCTCAGGCTCAATCTCAGATTCAACATTATGCACAATTCTTGTTGCTTGTTCAACATCAAACTCCGCTGAGGCACCAGGTTGGTCATTCACATCTGCTGAAAAACGATTCTAGTCTTTGTGTTGCAGATCTAGACAACTTATGTTTTCTTTTTGATTTCTTCTTCTTCGAAGTCTGCTTTAGAACACTTCTAGCAGACATTTTAAGTCGTCTACCTGGTGGTGGAGTTGGTTCATCATGTAGTATTGAAGCAATTGATCGAGGTGGTGTTAGAATTGGTGGATTCGGTGAAACAACGGATGGTAAAGGTGTCGATTGCGAAGGGGAAGATTGTGAAAGGGGAACGGTTGGTGTAGATTGTGTAGATTGTGAAGGTGATGTTTGTGATGTAATGTTTGGTGTGGATTGTGAAACAGGTGATGAAATAGGTTCAGGTGAAGCAACATCTTGTTGAAACATAACTCTTTTAGACTTTCTTTTCCTCTGCTCAGAGGCCCCTTCATCACTAACCCCTCTTTTTCTTTTTGACGAACTAGGACCCTCACTTGGCGACCTATTCTCAGTCTGGGTAGGAGTCTGTCGGCTTTCAGACCCCATTACTGAGACTAACCACTCGAGATAAGCCCTAAGGTGAGGACTCTGAGCAGGAACCAGGTTTATCAAAAATGGTGGAATCGGAAAAGGTCTTACTATGTCACAACTTGTGCCTCTCAGATTTGATTTATACAAGGCAATCACACATTTAAAGCTATTCTCCAATTTTGGGATTTCTTCTCTGTTATCAAGTGCATCTTCGATAATCAATGTGAAGAATCTGATAAAGGGAATATATTTTCTGTCTTGTTTATCTTTTCCCTTGACAACTTGAATCATCTTTTTCCATATTATTGCCGCAAAGTCACACTGCACATTGTGAGTGACTGCATAATAGATTGCCAAAGAATCTTTTGTCATCAGATCAATTCCTTTCTGTGACGGCATTAAGCAGGTTGAAAGAATATTGTACATCGTATGCCAGAGAGTTGCTACATTACTTCTTCGAAAATCTCTCATCGTTGTCAAATCTCCTGCATAACCCAACGAATGAACTCCTGCCAACATTTCCTCAACAGATGGGAGTTCTTCGTATTCTTCTATAACAGGAAATCCAATGATTGTTCTAAATTCATCCAGAGATAATCTACAGTTGAAGATTTCAGTTTCTGATTCTAGAAAATTTGAAGTATTCTGCTGTGTTGTGCCTTTTACTTCCTCGCACATATTCAATAGATTCACACAGCTCAAAGACATACTTCTCAGGTACAAGTGCACCTCCAGTTAAAGCATTATTTAGTGGATGATAGCTTAGAATCTCTGGAATGATAGGAAATTTGCAAGCAAAAGGAATATGTAATGCTTGATTAGCTTGCATTTTCATTGAATCTCCTTCTCTGAACATTGCCATCTGGATACTTTATTTATTTATTTTTCTGTTCAAGACAAACTGACCAAAGTTTTTTGACCAGAAAAGACATGTTAAACACAGAAAAAATAACAAAATATACCAACTTTTAAGAAACACATTTATTACACAGACAATGTTTTGCATATATATTAAAAATGAGAGAACAAAGTAGTACACAAAGGCGTTCGATACCTTGCATCTCACCCAAATATATATACATCAAACAGTTGAAGTGCGAAAATAAAACAAGTGATTTTACCTTTAAAATGATGATCTGAAGGAAAAGATAGATGATTTTATCCACAAAAGCGATCACCAGATTAATCCCACTTGGATTATTAAGTAACAAATGAAAGTTTGATTGATTGATGTGATGTTTTGATCGGTTAGAGAGAAAATAAAAAGAAACTGGATTTGAATTTGAATAAAAGTGAGTTGACCCGCCCATTTGTTCTATTTAAACAATGAATCCGGGTCACGGGTATGGACACGACCCGCGTGTCAACCCGATTTCAAACAGGTCATGGGTTCATCATGCAGTTGGGCTCAATTTGATATTGGGCTTAAAACTCATTTTGGGCTCATAATGGTTTTGGGCTGCAACCTAACTAATAACAAAAAATATAGAAAGAAATAAAATAAATAAAAAAAATAAAAAATAACACAAAAAAATAAAACAGAATAACAAAATAATAAAAAACTTTTTATCATTTTTGGATTTTCTAATTTTGTATTTGATTTTTCAGATTTTAACAACAAACACACATGCAAATAAAGAAAGGAAAAAAAAATTTTAAACAAATAAAACAAACAATTAACAAATAATCAGACAAAAATTTACATGCATTTGCACACTCCCCTCAAATTAAGCATATTAGACTATACTAAATTTACAAACTCCCCCTAAACTCATGCATTCTACCCTTTTTCTCCCCCTCAAACATTACATGTAATAACAAGGAAAACACATCAATGTTTGAAACAGAGAATGAATATAGAATACATGGCATGAAAGCATTTAAGTTTGTAAATCAAGCATTCCCAACTTGGTTTTCAGAAAATTGAACCTGTTTTCATCCAAAGGCTTAGTGAAAAAGTCTGCAAGTTGGTAGTCTGTTGGGACAAAATAGAGTTCGATGTTACCTTTCTCGACATGATCTTTAAGAAAATGGTACCGAACATCTATGTGCTTGGTCTTTGTGTGTTGTACAGGATTGCAAGAAATAGCAATAGCACTCTTAGAGTCACAGTAGATGGGAATCCTGTTGAAATGAAATCCATAATCAGTCAACTGTGTCTTCATCCAAAGAACCTGTGAACAACAACTTGCTGCAACAACGTATTCAGCTTCTGCAGTAGATGTGGATACACAATTCTGTTTCTTTGAAGACCAACTGACCAATCTATCCCCTAGAAACTGTACACTCCCAGAAGTACTTTTTTGATCAAGCTTACAACCTGCATGGTCAGCATCTGAATATGCAATTAACTGAAACCCGGTATCCCTAGGATACCAGAGACCAAGGTTCACTGTGCCTTTCAGGTATCGGAAGATCCGTTTAACGGCCTGGTAATGACTTTCCTTGGGATTGGCCTGGTACCTGGCACACATGCATGTGGCGAACATAATATCCGGGCGACTTGCAGTCAAGTACATGAGTGACCCTATCATACTGCGATATTTCTTTTGATCAAAAGATTTTCCATTTAAGTCAGCATTTATCTTTGTTCGAGCTTCCATGGGTGTTCCAATTGTTTGACAATCCATCATATCAAACTTTTTTAACATGTCAAGAATGTACTTAGATTGACAAATAAAAGTACCATTTGACAACTGTTTTACATGTACACCAAGGAAAAAGTTTAATTCACCCATCATGCTCATTTCAAATTTCTTGATCATTAAAGCAGAGAAATTCTTGCAGTATTTAGGGTTAGTTGACCCGAAAATTATGTCGTCAACATAAATCTGGATTAGAATGATGTCACTTCCTTGTCGTTTTATAAACAAGGTAGTGTCAATCGAACCTTTGGTAAAACCAGATTTCACAAGATAAGAAGATAGAGCATCATACCATGCACGAGGCGCTTGTTTCAGACCATACAATGCCTTGTCTAACCTGTAAACGTAGTCAGGATGTTTGGAACTCACAAAACCTTCTGGTTGTTCAACGTAGACTTCTTCTTTGAGAATTCCATTCAAGAAGGCAGTTTTAACATCCATCTGGTAGACTGTGAAGTTCTTGTAGGCAGCATAGGCAAGAAACATCCGAATAGCCTCAATTCGTGCAACTGGTGCGAATGTCTCATCGTAGTCAATTCCATCTTGTTGGCAATATCCCTTTGCAACCAATCGTGCTTTGTTGCGTACAACAACTCCAGTTTCATCCTTTTTATTCTTGAAGATCCACTTGGTTTTAATTGGCTCCTTGTTCTTGTAAGGATTGGGAACCAATTTCCATACCTCAAGTCGTTCAAATTGATTCAGTTCCTCCTGCATAGCTTTTACCCAATCTGGACAACTTAGAGCTTCATGTACTGTTTTTGGTTCAACAATGCTCAGGAAATTCACAAACAAACATTCATTCGCGGAAGCGGATCTTGTCTGAACTCCAGTTGTTGGATTACCAATGACTTGACAAATCGGATGAGCTCTAGTCCATTTGGTTGTGTGAGGAATTGGGTCAATTGGATCACCAGATTCTTCAGAATCAATAAAATCAGGAGTATGTTGTTCTGACAATTGTTCAAGTGAAGTAGCAATTGGTTCAACAAAGTTATCTTGATTATAATCTTCTGGATTGGTTGATGGATTTGTCACTTGAGAGATAACATGAGGTTGAGTATGCAACTCTGAAAAATCAGTAGGTGGAGGAGAATCAGATGGTGAACTACCATCTGATGATTGTGATGGTGAAGACTCATTTGGATCCATCTCTTTCGTATTTGAACTTGATGGTTCATTTGAATTCTCATCAGATTCAGACTCTTTCTTCGGAACGTGGAAAAATTCTTCAAACAAGATATCCAAATCTTGTGAAGTCGGAGTAGAGAATGATTTGACATTTGATGCAGTCTGAGTTGTGGAAGCTTGTGGACATTGAAGTTCGGGTCTTGAACTGTGTTGTTCAAGAACCATATTTCTAACAGTGGTTCCACTAATGTCAACCTGATGTGTTGTTCTCTCTGCAAACATGGCCCCGACTCTCATGATCATTTATTCTTTGAATGTAACTATGCTTTGCAGGTGTGGAACCAAATAAAACACTTGGCTTTGATGCAGCAGGTTTCGTGTAAATGGGAGGACATTACTACTTATTTGATGAGAAAAGGTTCGAACCTTGCTAGGATTGTTATAGGCAAGCTCCTTGTTGCTCCGACGGCTTACTTTATATGGCAAGAACGTAATGATAGATTATTACTTCCCATAAAAGGTCTGTCCATCAGTTGCGGGATTGTATTGTGAATACCGTACGCCTGAAGTTACTCACCTTGAAGTTCAAGAAGAAGACCAAAGGCTTGAGTGTCCTCGATGGCTGGAATTTAAGAGAGACGTAGTTTTTTTGATTCTATACTGTTTGCATACTAGTCTATAGTTTGTATTGTTCTACTTTCCTTAGCTAGTATGATGGATAGAGCGCTAGAAGCTAGCTTTTGCTTGTTATAGCTTGTTAGTGAGTTCTACATACATATGGACCTGTCCTATGTATGATTTAGTTTGACATTTCGGTCATTCTACTTGTAATAACTGTTTTTTGGGTGATGTATAAAAGCTGACCGGGGTTTAAATTCCCCTTTACCCAAAAAAAAAAAATTATGTCAAGAATACATGGGATAAATTTGGTTTGAAGCGTTTAATGATGAATGATGCTGGTTTTTTCTTCTTTCAGTTTAGCTCTAAGCAAGGAATGGATCAGGTTTTGGAGAAGGGGCCTTGGATGATTAGATCTACACCACTCCTCTTGAATGTATGGACTCCAAATACTTGTTTGTCGAAGCAGGAAATTTCTTCTATTCCTGTTTGGGTTGATTTATATGATGTGCCCCTGGTGGCATTTACGGAGGATGGACTTAGTATGATTGCATCAAAACTTGGGTAAAAGGTTATATCTTCAAAATTCCATATCTTCAAAATCATCACTATTAAACCTTCCATCATCATTGTTTTTGGCCTATCACATCAATATTTTGGGTAAAAGGTTACCCTTGGTTAACTTTTATAAATCACAATATAAACAGGCGAAGTGGCAGAATACCACTTCGGCTTTACAAGAACGCACAATGTGCAACATCCAAAAACCAAAAAAACAACCAGCTAACACTAGCACATTACAACTTATAAAACTCAAATAAAATTACATATTACGAGCTAATGGCAGCGGCAACTTTTTTTTTGGGTAATGGGATACCCCTATGAATTATATTCCACAACACTGAAAAGTTTAGGTACAAGTGGATTGACAGAGTGTCAACCAATTCATATATATGACAGGCCATATATATGTTAACAAGCTAGAAAGCAAAACAATTTAAGCAATAGAAAAAAACCTACACACTAGTAGCAACAAACATAACTAATGTGTTGTATCTAGCAAAGACTGAGATGCAGATTTGCAGCGCCTATCTTGGATTTACCACTAAATGGCGTGGTACCTTCCATTCTTCCAACAAACAATCGACTGCAGGAGTATACTTGAACCGAATAGTAACCAATTTAAATCTGACCGTGGTTGCAATGAGCTCAACAATCTGGTCCGGAGGTCTAGCATGGTTAGAAAATAACCGATTGTTCCTCTCTTGCCATATGAAGTAAGTTGTGGCTGCCACCAGTAATCTTCCAATTACATTCTTTGCTGATCTTGAATTAGACCTCACAATAAGCCATTGGAGTATGTCATCCCATGAATCAGTCATATCAGGCACTTTTGTCATAGCTTTAATCCTCTTCCATACCTGTGAAGAATAATTACATTCAAAAAACAAATGTGAGTGGGAGTCCGATCCTTGTTTGCACAAGGAACAACAAAGAAGCTGGTAGTTTGTGTTGCCGCTCGACCGACTCCATTGCATCATTTTGTCTTGGGTTTTGAGTTCTCTCGTATAATCAGCCATACCAAAAACGCATGTCTAGGGATACTATGCGAATTCCATATAACTTTTGCCCAATTAACCTCGTTGCCCTTCATCCTAATCGAGTTCCAAACCACTCTAGAGGAAAACACATTCTCCCTTCCATCCAACTCCTTCCAAACAATAGTATCCATTTGATTTGCATGTAAATTGATAGATGAAAGGTTAATTAAAACAGGAAAAAGATCAAGCCAAGCAGTTGGCCATTTCCACTCACCATTTTGAATTACATCAGCAACATTTGAGCTTAAAGAGAGGCCGGCTTGTGCAATCTGCCTAGGAGAAATTAACGAGTTTAATGGGCATACATCAGCCCATTTATCAAACCATAATGACGTGCTTCTTCCATCTCCAATTTTCTTCCATAAAAATGGCCTAACTACATCTCTAAGCTGCAATAGTTTACGCCATCCCCAGCTACAATTCTTAGGCTGCTTTATATCCCAAAAACTTCTATTTTTGATCCTATATGAGTGCACCCATTTTACCCATAAGGATTCTCTATGAGATAGGAGGCTCCAAATATGAAATACCATAAGTGATTTATTAACTTCAGTTATCCTACGAATATCCAAACCACCCTCACTTTTTGGTAAACAAATTGAATTCCAAGACACTTTAGCCTTACCTTTTCCCATCGGCCCTTGGCACCATAAAAATGACCGTATTTTCTTTTCAAGATCCTTAATAATACTAGCTGGCAATATAAAAACAGAAGCCCACTAGATATGAAAAGAAGAGAGGACAGATTTTACCAATTGAACTCTTCCCGCAAAAGATAAAGACTTGTTGCGCCAATCCGTAATCCTGTTTTTCATTGCAATCCTTGTGAAAAAGCCGAGTCGTTATTAATGGAACTCCAAGATAACGAACAGGAAGTGAACCTTCTTCAAATGGCATCACCAACAAAATAGCCTGCTTCACATGATCAGCAACATTACAGAAATAAGCTTTACTCTTAGGAATACTTGGAATTAGCCCCGACATATCCTTGAAGACATTCACAGCATTCATAACCGTTTTAGCTGAATTTGTTTCTCCTCTAGCAGATAAAAAAAGATCATCTGCAAAACAAAGGTTAATAATGCGCTCTTTCTCACACTTATTGTGAAATCGGAAGCTAGCAGTAGAGAGCACTGAGTTCTGCAAGACAACTGTAAGAACTTCCATCACCAGGGTGAATAAATATGGAGATAAAGGATCCCACTGTCTTAATCCCCTTCCTTCTTTAAAGTAACCATATACATTCCCATTTACCACCAAAGAGAATGAAGCAGAAGTGACACAAACCATAATCCATTTGATCATTTGCTTGTGAAAGCCAAATCCATTAAGAGCAGTCTCAAGAAACTTCCAATCAACCGTATCGTAAGCTTTTTGAATATCAATTTTAAAAGCACATCTAAGGGGACCAGAATTACGATGGTAGTTGTGCATCAATTCCTGAGTGAGTAATATATTATTCGAGATTCTACTACCAGGAACAAATGCTGATTGGTTTATACTCACTATATCATGAAGACCATCCTTAATTCTATTAGTGAGTATCTTACTAATACACTTATAAATAGTGTTACAGCAAGAAATATGCCGGTAATCAAGAACAGAAGATAGTGTAGGAACTTTTGGAACTAACGCAATCAAAGTATGATTTACCTCCTGAAGTAGCTTACTGTTTCGGAAAAATTCCTGAATAGCAAGGCATACATCATTTCCCACTATATCCCATGCACTTTTAAAGAATGTAGAGGTAAACCCATCTGGTCCAGGAGCCTTATCCTCACCAATAGAGAACATGGCAAGCCGAATCTCCTCATTGGATACATTTCGAACCATTTCAGAGGCTTTCTGACTAGATAACTTTCTTGTAAACAGATCAGGGGATGAGGATGAGCTCGTAGCCCCTTCACATCCCAAAAACTTCTCGTAGTGTTGCACAAAAGCTTTTGGAGCAGCCCCGCCTTCATGCAAAACACCATCAGTATCTCTAATGACTTCAATCCGACTACGATGATTTTAATTTTTACATAGTTTTGGAAATAGGCTGAATTACGATCACCCACCGCCAGCCATTCCACTTTAGCTTTTTGCTTCAAAAACCTCTCTTCATCAAGATGAGCAATCTGAAATTCTTTTAAACAAGCAGCTTCATTCTCCAACAAAGATGAATCAGTTGGATCTTTATCAATCTCAATCTGCATCGCATCAAGAGAATCACGCAAAGTAGTAACTTTTTTGTGCAAATTACCTTGTTGCAATAACAATTTATGCGCTTGACAACTTTAAACATATAGTGACCTTGAACTTCCATTTTCCAGGACTCAATAACAGCTTCCAAGAATCCCTGCTTATGAACAAGAAAGTTAGCAAATTTAAAAGGCTTTGGACGGCTGCGGGATATAGAAGGCAACTTCAAAATACATGGAGAGTGATCGGACACTCTATAAGGCTGGAAAATTGCAAAAGAAGCTGGGAATTCATCAATGAAACTAATGTTACTCATAACACGATCTATTTTCTTGAAAATACCCCCACCTCTTTTCGGTTTTTGATTCCAAGTATAATGTAACCCAGAACTGTTGATATCAACCACTTCAATTCATTCTACACATTCCTTAAATTCACGCATACTAAAAGTTACACTTGAAGAACCATGGTAACTATCCTCCAAGTTAAGAGCCGAATTGAAATCTCCCATAATAATCCATGGCTTATTATGAACAAAAGCTTTATGAACAGCAAGGTTATGCCTCAATTCTCTTCTATTCTTGTAATGATTATCAGCATATATAAAAGAACAAAAAAGAAGTCGTTGATCTTCCTTAAACATAACTTGAACATGAATAACCTGATCAGTTTGTGACAATAGCATAACATCATCACTTCAGTATTCCAACCTAGAATTATACGCGTGCCTTTCTGACAGATATTACCATTTGAAAGCCAATCCCAAGTCCTACAGATTCTTTTACATATATCATACAGATTGGACACATTAACATGCGATTCCATTATTGCACATAAATTCAGAAAAATTTCAGAAACCACCTGTCGAACCTCCTTTTGTTTGAGCGAGCGGTTCAGCCCCCTAATAATCTAGGAGGCTATACTACCCATTGAAACCATCCAATCCGGGAGTGCTTGCCCCCTCAGTAGAGATTTTCACATTTTGCTTCATGCTAATAAAATCAGCAGCCTCATTGTGTACATCTTCCACTTCCTCATCATCTGATTCTCCTTCTTCATCAGAATCAACAGAAAATGCCTCATCTATCTTTTTCTTTAATTTCGCAGTCTTTTCAGCCTTTTCACTTTCAGTAGCTTCCCGAAGTAAAGGTTCACTTGGTTCAGTCCCATAATCAGTTAACGGGTCTATGTCATATCCTTTTTGTCTATCTTCATCTACCAAGGCTCCAAAAGAATTACTTAGTTTAACATCTAATGCCGTTGCTTTTGTAGTAGAAGTGCTAGCAATATTCGAGTTATCCTTTGATTTAACCACCCATTTTGGCTTTGGTTTTGGTTTATTGACCGGAAATGCTGGTTTATTATTGGCTTTCTTCTTCCGGTTTACCTCAGTAAAACCTTCCTCATCAGTTTTGCTTGTTGTTTTCGAGACAATGCGGATCTGTTTAGGACAAGTTTCATTCTTGTGTCCAAAGACACAACAAGTTGAGCACCTAGGAGGGTTCCATTCATATTCCACCTAAATAATTCCTGTTGTAAAGCCCTCACCCTCCATGTTGGGAATCGCAACACTCAATTGATTTTTCAGCTCATTTCCAGCATCTAATTCAATAAGAGCACGTGCATAACTACTACGCCCCCATGATTCAGTACACATCGCAATAGTATAGCTATCCAACATCTTAGGTGTACCCAATTTCGAAGCTAGCAAGCTTAGACCATCATCAGAATATGCAGCTAAGGGAACATCATGTAGTTTCACCCAAACAGACACCTTTTTAATATCCTCTTTCTTCAAATTTACGATTTTATTGTCTTGTTTTGTTGTTTGTTTCATTAAAATCCAGAAAATACCAAAAATAGTCATTTAAGTTGTTGTTGAATTCCGATGTGCTAAGATTTGCATGTTTTACGCATCAGTAACGTTCGAAGTGACTCATAGCTTCTTTGACGTTCGTTCCTTTTCTCTCCTCCAAGTTTTCTAAGTTCCTTCGTGCTTTAGTTGCTTCAACCATCTCCACGTCGATTGGTGTTTGATATCCAGGGCTGGCTCAGGCGGTGACGGATTTGATTTCACGAATTTCGGGGCTGCAGGGGGTTCCAACGGTGCTGGGACTGCCTGAGCAGCGCTGGGCTTGCCCAGCGGCGCTGGGTTGACTGGTCAGCGGCGCCACTGGCTTCATGGCAGTACCTGATTTTCCAATTTTGCATCCATACTCCTCTAGGAACTTCATTATCCTCTCGGGTTTTGTTAGTATGATGTTTTTCACCAACCCTTCGTTGAATGCCTTCCTTGTTCCTATGTTCAACCCATTGTAGAATGCTTTCATCTGTTCTTTTGTGCTTTTCTTCTCGGCTACTGATGCACTCGTCAGTGTTTTCATTCGTTGCCAAGCTTTTCCCCAAGGCTCATTTTTCCCTTGTTTAGAGTTTTTCACGGCTATCAATGCTTCCTCTTCTGTACACTTAGCCGATGTCTTATTTCCTCGCGGTCTCCTCTTTCCAATCGTTTATTCTTTCCTATGTGGCAGCGGCCTCAAGTCAGGGTGTTTATTTTTATTCGATGGCTTATTTATCTGGTCAATCTTCTCAACATCTTTTCTCAAGTGATTCGGGGTCCATGATGAAAGTGAAGAAACATATGTTGGTGCAGATATTGGAGAAATATTGATAGTCAGAAGAATGATGCATGCTGATGAAGTTACCACTGATACTGCCCAGCGAGAGACCATTTTTCACTCCAGATGTACTGTTAAAGGCAAAGTGTACAATCTGATCATTGATGGTGGGAGTTGTGCTAATGCTACTTCTACTTATATGGTAGAGAAACTGGAGTTGCCCACAGTAAAGCATCCTCATAAGTTGCAATGCCTAAGTGAAGCATCTGAGGTAAAAGTCAATCAACTAGTTACTATTCCTTTTTCCGTTGGATCTGTTTATCAAAATAAAATTGTTTGTGCTGTTGTTCCTATGGATGCTTGTCATATTTTTCTGGGTAGACCTTGGTTATTTGATAATTATGTGTTTCATAATGGTCGTGCAAATTCTTATTTATTATTTGTAAGTGGTAAGAAAGTCACTTTGACTTCTCTGAAGCCTAATGAGTTACTGAAAGTTAATAAGGACCAGATCAGCAAGTCTTTATTTATGTCACAAACTGAAAGTTGAAAAAGAACTCACTGGAGGTTCTCCAGTTATGATGTTACTGGTGCTTGAACGTACTGAAGAAAAGGAGTTCACTGGAGTCCCCAGTCTCCTGAAGTCTTTACTGAAGGAATTCACTGATGTTTTCCCAGAAGACCTACCTGAAGGTTTGCCACCAGTAAGAGGTATTGAACACCAGATTGACCTGGTTCCTGGTTCAGTTCTTCCAAACAAAGCTGCTTATAGGTGTTCACCAACTGAAGCAAAAGAGTTACAAAGGCAGGTAGATGAGTTAGTTGCTATGGGTTATGTGAGAGCAAGTATGAGTCCTTGTTCAGTTCCAGCTCTCCTGGTCCCAAAGAAAGATGTTTCGATGAGAATGTGTGTTGATAGTAGAGCCATAAATAATATAACTATTAAGTATAGATATCCCATTCCCAGATTGGATGATATGCTTGATGAGTTACATGGCTCCAGTATGTTTTCTAAGATTGATCTCAGAAGTGGTTATCACCAGATTCGAATGAAAGATGGAGATGAGTGGAAGACTGCTTTCAAAATTAAAGGAGGCCTTTATGAATGGTTAGTAATGCCTTTTGGTTTATCTAATGCTTCTAGTACTTTCATGAGACTAATGAACGAATTTCTCAGGCCACTTATTGGTCAGTTTGTTGTAGTTTACTTTTATGATATTCTTGTATATTCTAAAACTGAAGCTGAACATGTTAATCATTTAAGAAGTATGTTTGCATTACTGAGAAAACACCAGTTGTATGGTAAACTGGAGAAATGTGATTTCATGGTAGAGAGTGTGATTTTCCTTGGTTATGTGGTGTCAAAAGAAGGTATTTCCATGGATCCTTCCAAGGTAGAAGCCATCAGATCATGGCCAGTTCCCACTACAATCACTGAAGTGAGAAGTTTTCATGGACTGACATCATTCTATAGAAGATTTATCAAAAGTTTCTCTACAGTAGTGGCTCCAATCACTGATTGTCTGAAGAAGGGTGTGCTCAACTGGCCAAGTTCAGCACAACTGGCATTTGAAACACTCAAGGAAAAACTCAGTTCAGCTCCAGTTCTATCTTTGCCAGATTTTGATCAGTTGTTTGAGTTAGAGTGTGACGCCAGTGGTGTAGGTATTGATGCAGTTCTGGTGCAAGCAGGGCGTCCAGTGGCATATTTCAGTGAAAAGCTTAATGGTTCTAAACTAAAGTATAGTACTTATGATAAGGAGTTTTATGCAATTATTTGTGCTATCACTCACTGGTCACATTATCTGAAGCCAAGACAGTTTGTTTTATTTTCTGACCATGAAGCACTGAAGTTCATTAATGGTCAACACAAGCTTAATGCCAGACATGCAAATTGGGTTGAATTTTTGCAGTCTTATTCATTTGTTTCTAAACATAAGGCTGGAGTTGATGCGTAAAACACGCACAACAAAGCACATCGGAATTTAAACAAAACGGAATGGAACTATTTTTGGTATTTTCTGAATTTTATGGAATAAATCAACAAACAAGACAACAAAATCAAAAGGATAGATAAAGAATCCACCACCAAGATTCGTAAAGGCCAAGCCACCGGAATCAAGGATAAAGGAAAACTCCAACCCACCACTATCTTTGATAAAGGTCTAGCCACCACAAACACAGATAAAGGAATCGAAGATTTTGGATCTCACCACTATAATTGATAAAGGACGAACTACCACAATTATAGATAAAGGGATCACTCCAAACCACCAAGATCAAAGATCGATAAAGGTAAATGAAGATTTTGTAAGAAATAGAGGCTGCTCTATTAATTTCATTCAATTCAACATAATCTGTTTTACAAAGAGAAATAAAGCCCCTATTTATAGCCAAAAGCTATTGCCTAGGAATTAACGACAAATAATAATAAAATACATCAGTCGCTGCCCAACTTGTCACCAGGCGAAGGCAACTTTTCACAAAGGTTTGTATACTCCTCTTCCAGTCCCAAGTCAACCATGGGAAGATCTTAGTATGGATTTTATCGTTGCACTGCCCAGAACTCAAAGGGGTAAAGATTCAATAATGGTGGTTGTTGATCGTTTTTCGAAGATGGCTCATTTTATTCCTTGCAATACTACAAATGATGCTTCAGTAGTGGCCAACTTATTTTTCAAGGAAATTGTTCGATTGCATGGGATTCCAATGACAATTGTGTCAGAATGATGCAGAAATGTCCAGGTTCACTGAACTGGAGGAACCCACTGAACTGGAGGAATCGACTAATCTGAATAAGTTGACTGCATCCAAACCACCAAGATCAAAGATTGTAAGTCCCAACCCAATAGATGGTACTAACTGAAGACACCTCAATGTCGATGGTGAGATACTTTGCAATACACACACTGTATCTGGAGATGACCAGTTGCAGTGTGTAGTATACCAGGTCTGGATAGTTTACTTATAAAGATAACGAGATATTATAAGTAAAGACAATGCAATAATATAAATACTTGTAAAGTAAATTGGTGAGACAATATGTAATTTTCAAGTGTAATTTATTTATTGATTATAAACAAATTACAAGGTTGTTGCGGAACCAAGATAATACAATAATGTAAATATCCTAACAACCTATGAACTACAATTGATCTAATACTTGAAAATTCTCTACACAATCGAAAGCACTTAAAGTTGTGAAGTGTTCCTTTTAAGATTGAGAGAATGTTGCACAAGTTCACCAAGAATATTGCAGGTTTGCAAAGTCGTTTCTTGGTTGTTCAAAGACCTCTATTTATAGGCAAAGTTGACATTGGGATGTCAACTTTGGCCGCACAAATATGGTTGAGAGCATTTAAGGAATAGCATTTAATTCCTTAAAATGCTGTATAAAGGTATGACATAAAGTCACCTTTATTCAACCTGCTTTATACACTTTTGTACTTTATACATAGATAAATCCTTTTATCCGTGTAATAGCATATAAAGCATAAAGGTCTTTTCTTCGTAATCAGTGTAAAGCTTTGTAAGTGCTTTGCACTGATATTCTCCAATTTCTATCTGAGATAGAATAACAACTGGGCTTCGCTGCCATTGTTATTCTCTTTCTTCTAGTTGATGTCTTCGACTTCAGTTGGAATGTTTTCAGGTGTCTTGGTCAGATGTAACTAGAGGAAGTCTTCAGTTGCGTTAATTATACGATGCAACTGGACTTCAATATATTTCTGGACATTTTCTTTAGGTCTCCAGATGCAACTGGAGACTGGCCAGTTTTGGTGAAACTGGTCCTAACAAATTCCCCCTAAATGTCCTAAAATATTTCCAAGTCTTTTCGAACTTGTTTCTATACAAGTATTAGTTCGAAAGACTTGTGTTTGACTAAATCTATCTAATTTTCAAGGCATTTTTATAGATCAATAAATGCCTTGGGTTTTTCTTTTAAGTTTGTTAGATTTACTCTATTATCTATCTTGTTAGTTACAATCTGGCAATTTCATTTATATAACATGAAATTTACAAGAGTTTACAAGATTGTAAATGAAAATACAAGATGGCCCTTCGCCAGTTCTCCTTCTCTTGGCAATTGAAGAAATAGGTTGATTATCTTCAGAATCAAACTTCAGTCTCTCTTCAACACTTTCTTTGAATTTGAGAAGACTTTGAAGAACAAAGATCCAGCCCCTTTCAACCTTACTCTTTAGTTGCCTGGCTTCCAACAAGCTTAGCATCTCCACATGTTCAGAATGACCATATTGATGTACATCTGGATTTTCCGTTTGTCGCATTGGTCCATTGAAGTATTGAACCCCAACTATGAAGTGTTGTGCACCACGCCTCATTGTTACTCTTACATCAGTGATCTTGCCTAGGTTAAATCTTCGCTGTTGCACTTCAGATAGATATGCTCGTGCTTCAGATTCATTGGCCAGCTGGATCTGGCCAGTGCTCAGTTTGTGCACTGCAGCTTTGATATCTTCACTTGAGGGTTCATTTGGTTGCACCCAAGTCCTTAAATCTGCATCCCTTGGCAGTGTTTTTGTTTTGCCCTTTGGACTTGGGTGTATTCAACACTCTTCTAACCACATTCTGAACATGTTGCAGCTGCTTTTGAATTCCACTCATCCTCATATCTCTAGCCTTCTCCACTATTATGTTCAGATTTCTATCATCATGTTCTGCTTCATCATCTGGATTAATACTTATCAAGCTCAATGTCAAGCATTTCTTTCACCATGCCAACAATCCTAGCATCATGCTTGACTTTCAGATACTGATCAAGTTGGATGCTTAACAGATGTGCATCACTTGCATCAAGTAACTTTGCCCTCTCCAGTTGTCCCCTGGCTTCAACTTGGTTTGCTTGTTTTTGTATCTTTCTTTCCTTTATAGCATCACCAATTGTTGCCAATCTTTTACTTTCACTTTCTGAAACTGGAGGGAGCTTGTCAATATTACCAGTTTCTAATTGAGGAATATCAGTGGCCAGCTGGGCAGATTTATCAGTTGCAATCTCTTTGCCCTTATTCCCCCTTTCACCAACATCTTCAAATTGTTCAATCATATGCTGGTCATCATCATCAGTACCAACAACTTGCTTTTCAACCAAAGGTCTTGCACTGACTGGACCTGGTAGTCTGGGTGCAAGGATAGGCCTTTCCCCCTTGGCAGTATCTAGACCTTCACGAACTGCTGCCCAATCATCATTACTAGTGGGCAACCGAGCTAGAGGCTGCCACGTCTGCATATCCTTGCACTCTTTGAATATAGTGCAGACCATTCTAAAGGATCTCCACAAGTGGTTAATTTCCCGGGACTGAGTCAGGACATTTGCAGCTGTTTGGTCCTGACTAGTCTTCAAATCTTTCAAGGTCTTTGAATCTTCATTGAGACCTTTAACCACTTGCTCCTTTACTTCAACATCTTTCTTCTTCAAATTCTCCACTTCAGTGACCAGTTTATCAATGGACGATGTTTGATAAGATAACTGGGTGTTTACAGCATTCATTGCACCCCTCAACTGGCTGATTTCAAGTGCTAGAGGCTCCAGATTAACCTGAGGAGGGGGTAACTTGGCTATCTCAGCCATTATCTTTTTCACCAGTTCATCTTCTCTGGTGGCCAGTGTGTCATCGATCCTCTGGCCAACTGAAGTAGTCACATGCTGCCCAAGTTCAACTACATTAAGGCCAGGTTTATTAAACAACTCCTTAACCTACCTCTCTATCTCCTTCAGATCTACTTCAGATGATCTAACAGTATTACCCAGTAAGTTGGAGATAGATGTAGTGACCTTTGTTTGAGTTAAGTCAAAGGCTTCTTTCAGCGATGTGGCCAGATTGTTACAGCCAGTGACAAACTCATTTAACTTCTTGAATACCAAGTCCTCATTGGCAGCAAACTTATTAATTCCCAAATCAACAACTTTTGAATTGGTAATTGTATCTTTGTTGTATTTGGAGAGGGACTTGGTATTTAGCTCAATTGTCTTATGAACACCCTCCACCCGTTTGATCAGGTTTTGGATGTCAGCAGAGAAGGAGACAAATTGAGTGTCCAGTGACGGAGGGGAAGTTGTCACTGGACCAGCAGCAGGCTGCACTGGAGCAACTGGTGGTAGCAAATTGAGAGAAGCCTCCCCAGTTAACTGACCAGCAGCAGAAATTGAAACTGAAGGGGGTGTAGAAGAAGAAGGGATAGTGAAATCAATGTGTTGTCCATGCTGAGAATGCTCAGGTGTGGACAACGGCGTCGGTTGGGGAGTGTGCCTATCTCTAGGCACAACAAGAGTTGTTAAAAGTGATCTTGGTGGTGGTGGTGGCAATTCAGTGAGCACTTGAGTGGATTGTGAAACTGAAACTTGTAGTTCTAGGGGTTGATCAGAAAATGAAGGGAGTTGATCATGTACAGATTCATCAACCATTTCCTGATCAGAATGTGTTCCTTCTGAATCCAAAGATTCAAGTTAGAACTCATCCACATTCATACCTAGATTTATGAATGATAGGGATCGCTGAACATTAAGTTCGGTCTCCTGATGACCATTTCCAGTTTCCTGGATGGTTTCATCAGTTGGTGGATCAGTTACCAGGGTAACGTTTCCAAGGACAGAGGTCACTTGGGTTGCCTCAGTTACTGTTTCTCTATCCACAACCATAACATCATCAGCCGTAGAGTTTGGAACCTCAGTCTCCAGCTGTGACTGGCCAGAGACTTCGTCAGTTCGTGTAGCAAGAGTGTCAGAAATTTGGTTATGCAAGATTTGTGCTGACACGGACTCTACTCTGGGTTGGGTTATCCCAGTATTATCTTCACCACCCTCTCCTACAGAAATTTTGTGGGTGGTTGCTTGCGGTTCATCCCTTAGACTCTCTCTAGTTTGCTGGTGGGAGGAAACTGGAGGGCTGGCTGGGTTACTAGTGTCAGTGGCAATGGCTGACAAATTCCTAAGACGTCGTTTTGACCTGGTTGCCTTTGGAGCACCCTGGAGACCTGTTGGGAGGTCTCCAGTGATAGTTGTAGGGACTGACACGCTGGAACTGGAGGGGTAAACTGTTGAATGGGTTCAGCGACAGTTATAATTCCAGTAGACGAACCGGTGGGTCCCTCATTGTTTTGAGGCCCGCCCAGTTGTCTTTCCGACTCACCTTGGACTGGTGCATCGGTTTTAGAGAATGCCAGCAACATTCTATCTGGAATCTCGACCTCTCCAGTTTCAGAAACTAGAGAGTCTAGATTCCTCAACAAATCTGGGACAGTATAAGGTGAATCTGTTCTTAGATAAGCTTCACTGCCCAGAATTTGTAGAAAACAAAGAGAGAGAAACCTGGAGAAGGGTATACAAATTCCCCTGGTGCCCTTCATTTTTTGAACCAGGCTTCTAAAAAGGATATCAGCAAAATCCACTCTCAATCCATTCCACAAGCAGTATGCCATCTCTGCCTGTGCGGAGTTAATCTGGTCAAGTCCACCAGAACTCCCACCTATACTTTCCACCAGGTGGATGAAAAAATACCTCCATGAAAGGTGTAAGACCCTTCATGGTCATCGCACCCTTTGTCTTCAAAACCCCGTTCTCCAGGCACTCCTTATGTCCCATTTCAAGGAGGACCTGACGAAAATTAATGTTTGGGGAGATGACAACTGGAGATTCACCCTCTCTCCAGTAGTTGAGGTGTAAAGCATCCCTCAACACATTTTGATAAGGTACACTGGACTGTTCCACCTTTTAATGTGAAAGTGATGGAAGAACAATCAGAAGAAAGAGTAGCAGTGTACCAAAACTCACACAAGTAGTCGTGAAACATCTTGCGTGGGTTTAAAGAGAATGAGGGTCCAATTGGAGAATCCTTCAAAAATCTTTGGATTCTTCCAATCAGGGTATTGGACCCTTAAGTTCCTTGTAAACTCGCCATCGGATTATTCGGATTTAATTTGATGAGCGAAGTGTTACCAGGAGCACCAGATGCCTGTTTGACATCTGGTGAAGGAGCATATGGGACAGATAAGAGATTTACATCTCTTGAACGGGATGATTTTGGTGCCATTTTAGAAGAATGTATATATGAAATTGAGTATTTAGGGATTAGGGTTCTTGATTTATTGAGCAAAGAGAGAAAAGAAGCGATTTTGATGATTGGGAGTAAATGAAGGAATGTGAGACGAAGTAAATGGTAAACGGTATAAATGTGGGGTATTTATAAGGAAAATAAGTCCCACTAAGATTATAAAATATTATTGAAATCTCCAACTTTTCGAAAACAAAGAAAATTTTGATTTATTGAAAATCCAACTTTTCGAAAACAAAGAAAATTTTGATTTATTGAAAATATGACATTCAAAAATATTAAATACCATCACGTCAGCATTTAATGCAAGGACGGCTGGTATCCCACGCGCCCACTACTTGTACACAATCCCCATAAACGGCGCATCCCTTTTCAGAGATGGTTTTGACACGTCATTTGACGGTTTCAAGTGGGATAAAACACTCGAGTACCATCACGTGTCACAAAACTGACCAGGTATTTTCAAACGTTATGAAATCTGGTTGACCACCAGTTTTAAGATAAGACTGAATATTTACACTGGAGGATTAGTCCAGTGACATATTCCAACTTGAGGGTTCTCCAGTTGCTATTTTCAAATAAAAGAATTTTAATAAGAAATTCAACTGGAGAGTTCTCCAGTTGTCATTTTCAAATGAAAAGAATTTTAATAGGAAAATTATTTTGAGTCTTTCCCCCAAAATGATGATCCAGTAATCGATTAGTGCCAGGATAGTATCACAAAGGCGTTCGATAGCCTGGCGAGCAAAGATTATCTGGACCTCCTCAACTGGAGAACCTCATCAGTGTCACTGACGCGTTCATAATAAAATTCTCCAGTTTTAAGGATTTAACATTCCCAGTTCACTGATGAGATGTTTAAAAGTTTTCTCATCAAGAGGTTTTGTAAAAACATCAGCTAACTGTTTGTCAGTGGAGTTGAAATGAATTTCAATGTCTCCTTTCATAACATGATCACGAATAAAATGATACATGATGTCGATATGCTTTGTCTTGGAGTGCATCACTGGGTTGTGAGATATACAAATTGCACTGGTGTTGTCACAAAAGATTGGGGTCCTTGTATATTTTTTACCATAATCTAGTAACTGGTTCTTGATCCAGAGAATCTGGGCACAGCAACTGGCCGCAGAAATGTACTCTGCCTCAGCAGTGGACATAGAGACTGACGTCTGCTTCTTGCTGGTCCAACTTACCAGTTTTCCTCCAAGGAAATGACAACCACCAGTTGTTGATTTTCTATCTATCTTACAACCTGCATGATCTGAATCTGAATAACCCATTAGTTCTAACCCTGAGCCTTTGGGATACCAAAGACCAAGGCTAGGGCACCCTTTCAGGTACCTGAAGATTCGCTTAACAGCATGCAAATGTGATTCTTTTGGGTTAGCCTGAAATCTGGCACATAGACATGTTGCAAACATTATATCTGGTCGACTGGCAGTTAAATACATCAGTGAGCCAACCATACCACGGTATCCAGTTGTGTTCACTGGTTTGCCAGTTGGGTCAGAGTCCAGATTCAATGGTGGTGCAATAGGTGTGTTTTTTGATGGGATTGAATCATATTTGTATTTTCTTAACAAATCTCTAACATATTTCTCTTGGTTTATAAAAATTCCCTCTTCAGTTTGTTTAATTTGTAAACCTAGGAAAAATGTTAATTCACCTATTAAACTCATTTCATACTTAGATGACATGATTTTAGAGAATTTTTCACACATTGCATCATCAGTTGACCCAAATATAATGTCATCAACATAAATTTGTACCAGTAAGATATTACCTTTTTCTTTCAAGATAAATAAGGTATTATATATTGCACCTCTTTGAAAGCCATTTTTAAGAAGATGTTTAGTTAAAGTATCATACCAGGCTCTTAGGGCTTGTCTTAGACCATACAATGCTTTGTTCAGTCTGTATACCCAGTGAGGATGCTTCTCATTGAGGAAGCCTGTAGTTTGTTTAACATACACTTCTTCTTCCAAAGTTCCATTTAGGAACGCACTTTTGACATCCATCTGGAAGACTTTAAACTGCAGATGGGCTGCATAATCCAAGAATATTCTTATGGCTTCAAGTCTTGCAACTGGAGCAAAAGTCTCACCAAAATCAACGCCCTCTTCTTGACAATAACCCTGGGCAACCAATCCGGCTTTGTTTCTTACAACATTGCCATCTTCATCCATCTTATTGCGGTAGACCCATCTTGTTCCAATAGTTTCTTTCTTCAAACCTGGAGGACGAGGAACAAGTTCCCATACATTGTTCCTTTCAAACTGGATAAGCTCTTCTTGCATAGCTTCTACCCAGCTTGGATCTGCCATAGCCTCGTCAATCTTCTTCGGTTCAATCAGTGATAAGAAGGTGACATTTAAGCATTGCTCACTGGTGGCTCTTCTAGTCTGAACCCCACTATTTGGATCTCCAACAATTTGTTCAATTGGATGTGCTGCAGTCCATCTAGTGTATTGACTAGGCTGGTGAACTACAATATCAGTGCAAGTCACCTGGTGATCCTCTTCAGTTGCAACTGGTGGAGGATCAGTCCAAACTTCTTCTATATCCTCATCAGAGTTAATGAGGTCACGATTGGCATCATGAAATTCTTCAGCTAAAGGTATTTCTTGAAGAACTGGAGAGTCTGGAATAGTTTGAACTGGTGCTGATATTGGAGTAACACGTACATCTGATCCAATCACCAGTTTCTGTGGTAAGTTGAGACTGATGGAGGGATAAAAACGTGTCACTGGTGGTGCTCTTCTTCTTAACTGGTTCCAGTTTGTTGTAACTGGAAACATCTTTTGGTGAAACAACTGACTGAAGAACTTGGTCAGTTTCACCAAAATTTATTGGAATGAATGGAGAAAAATCAAGGCTTGGTCTCTTGTTGATTGCTTCAGTTGATTCGTCGAATGTGACATGAATTGTCTCATGAACCTTTTGGAGTCTATAATTATAAACTCTAAAGGCCTTTCGAATATCTGAATAACCTAAAAATACCCCTTCATCAGCTTTTGCATCGAACTTTCCAAGCTGACTGGAATCGTTTAGAATATAAACTGGACAACCAAATACATGAAAATATCCAATATTTGGTTTACGATTCCTGAGTACTTCATAGGCAGTCTTCTTATGTCTCTTGATATAGACTGACCGGTTTTGGGTGTGACAAGCAGTTGCAACTGCTTCAGCCTAGAAACTGGTGGGAAGACCTGATTCAGATAGCATACTTCTGGCTGCTTCTATCAGTGTGCGATTCTTTCTTTCCACAACTCCATTCTGCTCTGGAGAGTGTGCTGATGAGAAGTTTTGAGAGATGCCAGTGTCATTGCCAAATGCTTCAAGTAACTTATTTTGAAATTCAGTACCATTATCACCTCGCAACTAACAGACTTTTCGAGTATACTTGAGTTAAAGTTTCCCGAACTTCTTCTTTCATTTGCAATTAATAAGGAGCTAGTTGGGGAGGACGAGCGAGATGATTTCAGCAGGTGCATCACTTTTGGATCTGAGGAATACCACCTAACAGTATCTGGTGAATTCATCGACCACAATTAGAGTATACTTCTTTCCAGCTCTAGTTTGAACATTCACTGGACCAAAAAGATCCATATGTAGCATGTGAAGAGGTTCAGTGATGCTAAAGTTTTGCCTAGTTTTGAAACTGGCCCTTTTCTGCTTGCCCATCTCACATCCTAGACATGGCTTTTCTTTATTGAAAGAAATTTGAGGTATCCCATCAACCAGTTGTTTGCGAGACAACTTGTTAATATTTTTGAAATTAAGATGGGATAATCTTTTATGCCACAGCCAGTTGGTGTCCTCATCAGCTTTGGTATAGAAGCACTACTCTTTTGGAGCTGGTTCCATATCCATGATGTACACATTACCCTTTCTTGGTGCAACCATCACCACTTTCCAATCCTTGTTAAATATGGTGCCTTGAGCAATATCGAACAAAACTCTGTAGCCATCATCACAAAGTTGGCTGACACTGCTCAGGTTGTATTTCAAACCATTCACAAATGCAACTCTCTTGAATTAGACCTGTCCGTTATTGAGCACACCATATCCTTCAGTCTTTCCATTCTGATCATTACCAAACGTCACTGTCGGTCCATCTTGGACAGTGAACTCTTCCAGCAGGGGCTTGCATCCGGTCATTGTCTGTCCAGCAGCGCTGTCCAGATACCAGGTGTTCTTTTTACGATCGCCATGCACACCCACAAAAATCATCAGTTATTTTTGTGAACCCATCTTTTCTTGATGGGTTCAGTGGACTTCACTTCAGAAGTCCTAGTTGACTCTGGTGGGTTGGAACTGGATGCTACATCTGGAGCTTTTTCATCAGCTCCAGGTGTAGGAGTAAAAACGATTGGAATTTGATACCTGCTCCCCTTTTTCTTATCAGATTTAGTTCCAGATGGAACATTCTTTTGTTTTTTTTTTTTTGAAAAGGAATCCTTTTGAACATAAGTCCAAGTGGCCGTTTGAGTTTTACATGGTCCTCTCATAATTAAACGTAGATTCATGACTTTACGTTTAATTATGGTCCTACCATGTAAAGCTCAAACTAGTCCGCTCAACCTTATGCTCGACTCGACTATAAAATTTGTTTTGAAAAGAGGCTATAGTTTTGGAATCCCGGAGGAACCCCAATGTTCTCTATAACCTTAGTCTCTGATACCATTTTCTGTAACACCCCAACCACGGCGGAATGATGAGATGTACAGAAAGTCGAGTATTCAAATCAAAGGATAATAGATAACATTCACCATAGCTTTAGTTGACAAGAATAATTTTACAATGCACAAGCATGTGAACCAATTTCCGAGTACAATACGTCTACCATACTTGGATATTGAGTCCACGAAACAAATAACAATTACATGAGATGATATACTACAATGATCAAGGCGGATTCCATTGCCCGTCACAAGGTTTGATCTTTGACTCCAAAGTGCAATGCAAACAATCATGATGCATATAATTCCTCAAGACAAAGGCTAATTCCTGAAAAGCATGAAGAAAAAGTGTCAACTACGAAAACGTAGTTGGTGAGTGCATAGGTTTGCAAGTAAACCTCGTTACATATCCATTTCAAAATAGTTGAGAAATCCAAGGTAAATTATAAAGTTCTCATTTGTCACATTTATCGTGAGAGAAAAATATATCAATCGATTGATCATTCATCATACCAAAACCATTCGGTCATCAATGTTTCAATATCGCCAATTTCAACAACTTTCAAGATTCCATATAAGGTCCAATACCCAAACCGTATGTTCAATCCATAATATCCAACCATAAATAATATCAATACCACTTGGTCAATGGTAAGACTACCATGACGTAATTCGATGAGATTGTTCTTGAGCCACTACTAAGACCGGTTATGTCCCAATAATCAACATATATAGTCCCAAATGATAAGATAATGATAAGCACATGCTGTCAATCACGTGCATAAAGATAACCAAGGGTCGTGCCATGGAGACGCCCATAAATATATAGTAGTTAGAGCACCGCGAGGCCAGACTGGCGATGAAGGTGGCCACCAAGGCAGACCAAACATCCCACCGTTACCTATAATAGTGGATGAGGGGACAAGTCCTAGTTGCGCAACCCTCTAACTACAGGCCTCAAATGAGTTAATAGTAGTGTACAGGGGACCACCGTTTGACAGTACTCAAGCTCATCATATAACATATAACACGTTGAACATACAATATAATTCCCATATCATTATCATTATTTCAAAGAATCATTTCATAAGAGAAAGTCATTTTAATTAATTTATGCTTTTCGTGAGAGAAAAATATATCAATCGATTGATCATTCATCATACCAAAACCATTCGGTCATCAATGTTTCAATATCGCCAATTTCAACAACTTTCAAGATTCCATATAAGGTCCAATACCCAAACCGTATGTTCAATCCATAATATCCAACCATAAATAATATCAATACCACTTGGTCAATGGTAAGACTACCATGACGTAATTCGATGAGATTGTTCTTGAGCCACTACTAAGACCGGTTATGTCCCAATAATCAACATATATAGTCCCAAATGATAAGATAATGATAAGCACATGCTGTCAATCACGTGCATAAAGATAACCAAGGGTCGTGCCATGGAGACGCCCATAAATATATAGTAGTTAGAGCACCGCGAGGCCAGACTGGCGATGAAGGTGGCCACCAAGGCAGACCAAACATCCCACCGTTACCTATAATAGTGGATGAGGGGACAAGTCCTAGTTGCGCAACCCTCTAACTACAGGCCTCAAATGAGTTAATAGTAGTGTACAGGGGACCACCGTTTGACAGTACTCAAGCTCATCATATAACATATAACACGTTGAACATACAATATAATTCCCATATCATTATCATTATTTCAAAGAATCATTTCATAAGAGAAAGTCATTTTAATTAATCATGCTTTTCACCCCGCAAGTAAAACATATAAAAGAGTTTGAAAGGGGGCTATGACTCACCTTGATATGCCGCATATTATATTCACTTATCCAAAATGGGTACTTCCCATCTATCGCTTCCTTGATCATATATCCGTCATATTCCTCAATCGCATTTCAAGCCAAGACTATCCCTACGATGGGACTAATATACGTAAGTTCCTATCTTAAGCCATCACTAAGAAATGCCACTTTTATTATGTTGTTATCAATTATGGGATCCAAGTGTATTGCTCGTATTCACATCTTTTTGGTTGTAAAGATTGGTGGTAAGAGTCGTTTTCTCATTATACGTTTTTGTACGTTTATTGGAATTTCGGTAATTTGGATTTGGTTTATATGATTTCCATTGTATACTTTGCTTAGTAATAACATTTGACATTAGTGGTCTTATAATATTAATATTTTATGTATATTTTCTGATTTGTAATTATATATTTAATTTAATATTATTTAATTAATTATTTATTCATTTTATTGATTTATTAATTAAATAATTCCTTAAAAATACTTTTAAGTGTCATAATTACCTTTATAAATTATGGATAATTTCATTTGAATTATCTTCTGATATATATGCTCCTTAATTTATAATTTCATGATTTATACTTTTATTTGTGTATTTTCCATTTATTTTAATGATAATTTTTAATTAATTATTTATTCATTTTATTGATTTATTAATTAAATAATTCCTTAAAAATACTTTTAAGTGTCATAATTACCTTTATAAATTATGGATAATTTCATTTGAATTATCTTCTGATATATATGCTCCTTAATTTATAATTTCATGATTTATACTTTTATTTGTGTATTTTCCATTTATTTTAATGATAATTTTTAATTAATTATTTATTCATTTTATTGATTTATTAATTAAATAATTCCTTAAAAATACTTTTAAGTGTCATAATTACCTTTATAAATTATGGATAATTTCATTTGAATTATCTTCTGATATATATGCTCCTTAATTTATAATTTCATGATTTATACTTTTATTTGTGTATTTTCCATTTATTTTAATGATAATTTTTAATTAATTATTTTTACTCAATTATTTATAATTAAATAATTCATGGAAATTCTTAGAAATCATCACTAAACATTTTGGTCAAAAATCTCAGGCCTTTTAGGCAACTTTTATCCATACAAAATCATATCAATTCAACCTCTCTCGTGTCTTGCTTATTTTGAGGGTTTTATGATTAAAAATCGTTTACCGAAATGGTGATTTTAGCCTCATTTCTCAAGCAATTAAAGTGCTTCAAAATGGATTTTCATCCTTATTCCATTATTTACAGAATGTTCATTATATTTTGGTGTCTTAAGTCATGATCGTGGTGGTGGTGTGATATTTGCAAATTAAAGCTTTCGGTTAGTGCTTATATGAACCGAATTAGTCACTTGTAGGCTTGTCTTTGCCATTTAATAACCAAGTTAAGTTTTATAACTTTTATTTGACATATTCTCAGTAGGTTTATAATACTTTTTGTTACGAGATTATTGGAGTTGGTTAGAGTTGCAATCTAGTGACTTTTAGCTTATTTTGTTGTGAAGAACTTTTACTTGGAATTTTCTGTTTTAACACTTATTTTCATAAAATGTTGAGTAGTCATTCTTGGTTAAGTTGAATTATTTGGACGTTGGTGATTTTTATACAGAGACATATATGTGTCCTATATTTATGTGAATTTTTGCTAAATTTTTAGACATTGTTTACTACCTCTAAAAATTACCAAACCAAAACTGGTCAGAACAAGAGCTGCTGTGCGACTCAAGATATTTTATAAATGATTTCTATGATGGACATTTAAGAAAAATCTCCCAATTTTATTTTAAGTTAGGGACACTTTGAACTCAGTTCACACCAAGTTTAAACTTCTGAAACCTATTAGTTAAGGAATTAAAAATCGTCAAAGTTGACTCAACATTAAGACAAAAATCCAGTTTTGACCACTTTTGGTAGAAAAATCATATCTTTGGTTTGGTTTAGTGTTTTTGAGTGATTCCAGTTGGAGGTTAAACTTAACTCTTTTATCTACGACTTTTATTTTGAAAGTTTTGCTTGAAACGGCCCTCACATGTTCAGTTTATCCGTCCAAAGACAGGAGAGTGATTCTGTCAGAAGGTATTTGGGTCCAAACAACTCACCAATGACCATTCTTGCTTAATTTACACTTTATTTCACCACTAACATGCTTGATACTCCTTTTTCTATGATTTTAACATCAAATATACAGATTTCTTATCAAATTCAAAGTCATCATTCATCCATCTCAAATCCCAAATCAAAATTAACCAAAACTAGTGCAAATGTTAACATGCATGTGATGATCTAACACTTTTACACTAAATCCATTATTATCTCTTGCATTCTTAATTATTTCTTTCAAATCAATATTTTAAATGTGCATGCATGTGTAGATCCATATGTATTTAGTGATAAATTTAAAGGTAAAGAAAGTGATAACCAAAAGAGTTCAAGTTATCAACCTTTGAAGATGAATATAACAAGATTGTGGGTGTTGTTGGGTCTCCATTTCGTGGCTGCCCTTGGAGTGTTTCATGGCTGTAACAAGCTTGAAAAGAAAGGAAAATAAGCTACAAAATGAAGGAAAAGATGAATAACAATCAAAGGAACATGTTGGGTACCCATTGATGATCAAGAATCAAAAGGAAAGAAGAAGATGGGACTTGTTTGCTCCTGTTTTCTGCTGCTGTTCGATCAGCCCCTTAGAGGGCTGATTTCGTGACCTTGTTGCCTCCAAATCGACTCCATGCTTCCACCATACATGACTCTAGTTGTTGGATGATCAAGGGAACTTATTATTACATTAGATTAGTTAGTTTTAAGCTCCATTTTGCCTTGGAGAATCCGAAAATGGAGAAGAAGAAAGAAAGAAAGTTGGGAGAGTTGAGAGAGACCCATTGCATGTGTGTGTGTTGTGTTTGAGTGTGAAAAGAGAGAGTGGCCTGGTCTTGGGGCATAAAAAACGTGGCTATGGCAGAAAATAAAGGGTATGGAGTGAGTTTATTGGTTAAGAGGTGTGGTGGAAGGGTGGTGATTGGTTAGGAGAAGTGGTAGTGGTGTAAGAGCTTGAATTGGTACTAAAATGATGTCTAGATTCAAAATGAGGGTGGTCTTGATCAAATTATGTAGTAATGGTTTGATTATGTAAGTTTTGTTTATGCAAGTATTGAATTTGTAATTATATATGTATGCATGCATATATAGATATGTATTTGTGTTATGTGCAAAAGTTAGCTATTTCAAGATATACGTGTATGTATGTATGTCGTGTGTATATATATCTATATATATGTATTGGCACTAAACTTCATAAAATTTTCTTGATATACCTTCTATATTTGAGTTGTTGATTATATTTTGGATACATAGAGACTTGTTTGTTGGATTGAATACTTATGAACTTGTTGTTACCTTACATATTCTTGAAGTTGACTTGATAGATCATGGTTACATTCTTATAAGATTGTCATTATTTCTTCACTTTGAGATTGTCCTATGTTTTGGCATTTCTAAGATAACTAGCTATCTTTGGGCATTCCATTGAACTAGAGAGAAGGTATCACTATGCCTTAAATGTCTAGAAGGTCAATTCTCTTGATAAACCTCTAGGGATAGATACCTAGATAAATATAAGTAAATTGTCATAGTCGGAAATTGAGGGTTGTTACATCATTACCCCCTTAACTGAAACTTCGTCCTCGAAGTTCGATCATTCATACGGTAGTAAAAATGGATAGACCAACAGAAGAATGTCCTTGTCTTTCTTAACACCCAAGCCTCTTAACTGGTTGATAAGGCTGGTAAATCTGGTGTAAGTACCAGTTAAACTTTCATTGGGTAGAGCAAAGAAGGATTCATACTTCTTGTTTAGGTCAACTTTACGAGTGACAATGATGTCATTTCCACCCTCAAACTGAATGACTAATTCATCCCACATGGCCTTGGCACTGGGGAACAACACAAGTGTTGGAATAAAGTCTTCAGGAACAGCTCCTAGGATCATGTTCTTGAGTCTGGTGTCCAGATCTACAAGTCTACGATCCTCGTCAGACCAGTGGTCTTTGAGCTTTTCTTTGGCACCTCTTCTTCCAGTAGGGTCTAGAAGAAGACTCACCCCAGGGGACATGGGTACATAAGGTCCATCCTTAAGGATTTTGAGCATATACCTCTCTATCCCACCAAAATGCAAGAGCATTCTAGCCTTCCATGTTCCAAAAGTCTCACTGTTTCCATCAAATTTTGGAACATGAGTATTTGAGTAATGAACATGGACATGGTTAGGTGCAACGGGAGGTGGAGGAGGGTTGTTATTAACATGTTGATTAACAGGAGGAGTACCAGGTGGATTGTTAATATTGATATTTTCAACATTAGGACCAGAACCATTCTCACCTTCAGTAGTAGACATCTAAGCAGATCTAGGCAAGTATATTAGCCTTCTGCTCTGATACCACTTGTAAGTCTCAACTCAATAGATGGTACTAACTGAAGACACCTCAATGTCGATGGTGAGATACTTTGTAATACACACACTGTATCTGGAGACGACCAGTTGCAGTGTGTAGTATACCAGGTCTGGATAGTTTACTTATAAAGATAACGAGATATTATAAGTAAAGACAATGCAATAATATAAATACTTGTAAAGTAAATTGGTGAGACAATATGTAATTTTCAAGTGTAATTTATTTATTGATTATAAACAAATTACAAGGTTGTTGTGGAACCAAGATAATACAATAATGTAAATATCCTAACAACCTATGAACTACAATTGATCTATTACTTGGAAATTCTCTACACAATCGAAAGCACTTAAAGTTGTGAAGTGTTCCTTTTAAGATTGAGAGAATGTTGCACAAGTTCACCAAGAATATTGCAGTTTTGCAAAGTCGTTTCTTGGTTGTGCAAAGACCTCTATTTATAGGCAAAGTTGACATTGGGATGTCAACTTTGGCCGTACAAATATGGTTGAGAGCATTTAAGGAATAGCATTTAATTCCTTAAAATGGTGTATAAAGGTATGACATAAAGTCACCTTTATTCAACCTGCTTTATACACTTTTGTACTTTATACATAGATAAATCCTTTTATCCGTGTAATAGCATATAAAGCATAAAGGTCTTTTCTTCGTAATCAGTGTAAAGCTTTGTAAGTGCTTTGCACTGATGTTCTCCAGTTTCTATCTGAGATAGAATAACAACTGGGCTTCGCTGCCATTGTTATTCTCTTTCTTCCAGTTGATGTCTTCGACTTCAGTTGGATAAAGGTGACTTCAATATATTTCTGGACATTTTCTTTAGGTCTCCAGATGCAACTGGAGACTGGCCAGTTTTGGTGAAACTGGTCCTAACAAAGATCTATAAAGGTAAATGAAGATTTTGTAAGAAATAGAGGCTGCTCTATTAATTTCATTCAATTCAACATAATCTGTTTTACAAAGAGAAATAAAGCCCCTATTTATAGCCAAAAGCTATTGCCTAGGAATTAACGACAAATAATAATAAAATAATAAAAAGCTGTCATGGCAAAGAACAGCAACTAATTTATTAGCCAATAAGAAATGGACAGATAAAGCTTCTAGGAAGGTTCCTTCTGCACATGGGCCCACAAACCGTTAGGATAACGTTGTCACACGCTCCTTCCTTATCTTCTTTGGACAGCTGTCATTCCTTCTTTATTGGGCCCCACACACGTGATCAGACTTTATTGGAAAACTGGAAACTAAAATCTGGACCTCTACTGGAGACTTCATCTGGAGCATTCATCAGTAGACTTGACTGGAGCTGGTCACTGGAGTGCTTCAGTGGAGAACGTTACTGGTGGACTTCTGGGAAGCTTCACTGGTGAATCGCTACTGGTAACATCTGGAGCAACATGCCACTGGAGAAGTGTTACCACTGGCGACTGGATTTGTTCAGTAAAAGCTTGCCTGAAATGGGCCACAACTGGTAAAATCAACATTGCTTGTTCTGGCGGCATAATCTGGCCAGTTTCCTTCAGTGCAGTCAACTTCTTCAAATCAGTCGATTCCTCAAGTTCACTGGGTTCCTCCAGTTCAGTAAACCTGGACATTTCTGCATCAGGAGTAGCTAATGTTGTTGCTGATGCACTTTCCAGACGATATTCCTTGTTATCAATTCTGGAAGCAAGAATTCTTGGATTTTCTTTCATAAAGGAATTGTATGCTGCTGACCCAGATTTTTCTGATCGTCTCACTGAAACTAGTCAGAAAGGACCATTTGTTGTTCAAGATGGTTTCTTATTCAAAAATGGAAAGTTGTGTATTCCTAAGGGTTCAATTAGAGATCTACTGATAAGGGAAGCACATGGAGGAGGTTTAGCTGGCCATTTTGGCATTAACAAAACTGGAGAGATCCTTACTGAACACTTCTACTGACCAAGTTTACTAAAGGATGTTCAGAATATCATCAGTCACTGTCCAACTTGTCACCAGGCGAAGGCAACTTTTAACAAGGGTTTGTATACTCCTCTTCCAGTTCCAATTCAACCCTGGGAAGATTTTAGCATGGATTTTATCGTTGCACTGCCCAAAACTCAAAGGGGTAAAGATTCAATAATGGTGGTTGTTGATCGATTTTCAAAAATGGCACATTTTATTCCTTGCAACACCACAAATGTTGCTTCAGCAATAGCTAATTTATTTTTCAAGGAAATTGTTCGTCTACATGGGATTCCAAAAACAATTGTTTTAGATAGAGATGTGAAGTTTCTAAGTTATTTCTGGAAGATTTTGTGGAGGCTGATGGGTACCAGATTGATGTTCAGTACATCTCATCATCCTCAAACTGATGGGCAAACTGAAGTCACTAATAGAACAATTGGTATGCTGTTGAGAACACTAGTGAAGAAGACTTTGAAAGATTGGGATCTAAAGTTAGCTCATGCTGAGTTTGCTTTCAACAGAGTTCCCAACTATTCTACCAGTAAATCTCCGTTTGAAATTTGTTATGGTGTCAATCCACTGACTCCCATTGATTTAATTCCATTTTCGATTGAACCAAAAGCAAGTATTGAAGCTGAGGCCAGAATTGAGAAAACTAATGCAGATTACAAGGCACGAGAAAACAAGCAAAAGAAACAGTCCAGTTTTGCTCCAGGAGATTTAGTTTGGGTATACCTTAGAAAAGAAAGATTTCCAACCAAAAGGAAAAACAAGTTAATGCCCAGAGCTGAAGGACCTTTCAAGATTCTGGAGAGATATGGAGAAAATGCATACAAAGTTGAGTTATATGGAGATACATCAGTTTCAAGTACATTTAATGTTGGAGATCTGATGCCTTACCTGGAGGATGAGTACCTCGAGGACTTGAGGACAAGTCCTTTTTCAGAAGGGGAGATTGATGCAGAAATATCCAGGTTCACTGAACTGACTGACACCTGTGAACTGGAGAAACCAAGTAAACTGGAGAAAGCAACTGAACTGAAGAAACAAACTGAAATGATAATGCCATCTGAACAAGCTATGCAGTAGTGGCGCATTTCAGACAAGTCTTTACTGAACATGTTCAGTCGCCAATAGTAACACTTCTCCAGTGGCAAGAGTCTCCATTTGCAACCAGTAGTCATCCACCAGTGAAGTTCTCCACTGAAGCACTCCAGTGACAAGTCTCCAGATGGATGCTCCAAATTTAAGTCTCCAGTGGAAGCTCCAGATGTCAAGTTTCCAGTTTCCCAATAAAGTTTGTTCCAGCTGTTTGTTTATGGGCTTAATAAAGAAGGAATGACAGCTGTCAAAGGTGATAAGGGAGGAGCGTGTGACAACGTTAATCCTAACGGTTTGTGGGTCCTTGTGCAGAAGGAATCTTTCTAGAAGCTTTGTCTGTCCATTTCCTATTGGCTAATAAATTAGTGGTTGTCCTTAGCACATGACAGCCTTTTATTTATTTTATTATTGTATTTCTTTATTCCTAGAAAATAGCATTTGTGGCTATAAATAAGGGCTTTATTTCTCATTGTAATCAGATTATGTTGAATTGAATGAAATTAATAGAGCAGCCTCTATTTCTTAAAAATCTTCATTTACCTTTATAGATCTTTGATCTTGGTGGTTTGGAGTGATCCCTTTATCTATAATTGTGGTGGTTCGTCCTTTATCAATTATAGTGGTGAGATCCAAAATCTTCGATTCCTTTATCTGTGTTTGTGGTGGCTAGACCTTTATCAAACATAGTGGTGGGTTGGAGTGTTTCCTTTATCCTTGATTCCGGTGGCTTGGCCTTTACGAATCTTGGTGGTGGATTCTTTTATCTATCCTCTTATTTTATTGTCTTGTTTTGTTGTTTGTTTCATTAAAATCCAGAAATACCAAAAATAGTCATTTAAGTTGTTGTTGAATTCTGCTGTGCTTAGATTTGCGTGTTTTACGCATCAGTAACGTTCGAAGTGACTTATGGCTTCTTTGACGTTCGTTCCTTTTCTCTCCTCCAAGTTTTCTAAGTTCCTTCGTGCTTTAGTTGCTTCAACCATCTCCACGTCGATTGGTGTTTGATATCCAGGGCTGGCTCAGGCGGTAACGGATTTGATTTCGCGAATTTCGGGGTTGCAGGGTGTTTCAGCGGTGCTGGGACTGCCTAAGCAGCGGTGGGCTTGCCCAGCGGCGCTGGGTTGACTGGCCAGCGGCGCCGATGGCTTCATGGCACTACCTGATTTTCCGATTTTGCATCCATACTCCTCTAGGAACAATTTACTTGGAACCAAAAACCTCGGGGTGATTCAGGGCAACTGAAGAAGATTGATCGTATTATGGCTAACTTGGAATTTTTGGAAGGTTTTGTTGGTGCTACAACAATATTTCAACCATACAGGTTGTCGGATCATGCGCCTGCTATTCTACGGATACCTGTCAATATGAAATTTAAACCTAAACCGTTTAAGTTTTCTAATCTTCTTATTTATAATAAAGGTTTTAAAGATGTTGTTTCAGAGGCTTGGAAAGAGGATTTCTCCGGTTATGCTATGTATTGTCTTGTTCAAAAACTCAAAGCTTTAAAGAAACCTCTTCGCAAATTGCTCCACAATTATGGCAATATTCATCAAAAGGTTGATATGTTGAGAAAGGAATTGGATGAAGTGCAAAAAGTTTTGGATAAAGAGCCGCATAATAGAACTCTTAAGGAGAGACATGCAGTTTTTTTACAAGCTTTTAATGATGCTTTGCTTGATGAGGAACGATTTCTTAAACAGAAGGCTAAAATAGAATGGCTCCGGGTGGGGGACTCTAATTCAGCTTATTTTCATAAAGTCGTTAAAGCTTGGAAGGCTATTAATCGCATTGATATGATTCTGGATTCTGATGCTAGACAGCTAGATGGAGATGACGCAGCTAGAGCTTTTGAGGCGCATTATATCAACTTTCTTGGCCAGCCCGGTTCAGTTTCTGATTTGAATTGTTTTAATCTTTTTTCAGCCCGGTTGACTGTAGATAAAGCGGCTGAAATGGTGATAGATGTGACTGATAAAGAGGTCAAGGATGCCATCTTTTCTATGGGTGATGATAAATCACCGGGACCGGATGGTTACTCGGCGGCCTTCTTTAAAGCTGCTTGGGATGTTGTGGGTTCGGATGTTATTAGAGCTGTTAAAGATTTCTTTGTGTGTGGTAAGCTTCTTAAGGTCGTTGCCCCTTCTCGCATAAATGATTACCGACCCATATCGCTTTGTAATATTATCTTTAAATGTATTACAAAGATTTTGTCTAATAGGATTAAAGGCTGTTTGAAGGATCTTATCAGTATTAATCAATCTGCATTTGTTCCGGGAAGAAGGATTTCTGATAATATTCTTCTTACTCAAGAACTTATGCATAATTATCATTTGGATAGAGGGTACACCTAGAGCAGCTTTTAAAGTTGATATTCAGAAAGCTTATGATACGTTGGATTGGGGATTTTTGAGACATATTCTCAAGGGGTTTGGTTTTCATGACCGTATGGTTCATTGGATTATGGAGTGTGTTTCTACTAACTCTTACTCTTTGAGCATTAATGGTAACTTGCATGGGTTTTTTCATGGGCGTCGAGGGCTTCGTCAAGTTGATCCGTTATCTCCCTATCTTTTTACTTTAGTTATGGAGATTCTTACTTTGATCCTTAAGCGTAATGTAAGGAATTCTCCTGATTTTGGCTTCCATCCGTTTACTGAAGATATAGACATTATTAATCTTTGTTTTGCCGATGATTTGTTTATCTTCATGAAAGGGGATGTGGAATCAGCCAAAGTGATTATGAAATCCCTTGAGGAATTTAAAGCTGTTTCTGGGCTTACTCCAAGTCTCCCTAAAAGTACTGCATTCTTCTGCAATGTACATAATCATGGGAAACTTGTCATTCTTAATGTGATACTGTTTGAAGAAGGAAGACTCCCGGTTAAATATTTGGGGGTTCCTTTAGTCTCGTCTAGATTACTGTTACGAGATTGTAAGGAGTTGGTTGATAAAGTAAAGAAAAGAGTTCCTTTCGTTTGCTGGGCGACTTCAACTTATTAATTCGGTAATATCTTCTCTACATGTTTACTGGTCCTCGGTCTTTATTCTTCCTACTCGTGTTATACATGATATTGAGCAGATTATGAGAGGTTTTTTGTGGAGCCAAGGCACTTTGCGACATGGCCAAGCAAAAATGGCATGGGACATAGTTTGCCTTCCTAAGGATGAAGGTGGACAGGTGTTCATAAGATTGAGCAGTTTAATGTTGCACTTATGGCTGCTCATATTTGGAGACTTCTTTCCCTAAAGCAGTCGTTATGGGCGCAGTGGATTCATGCTTACAAGTTAAGAGGGAAGAGTTTCTGGGCTATTCAACCAAAGGGTAATCTATCCTGGAGCTGGCGTAAGCTACTCCAAATTCGACAGGTAATTAGTAAGCTTTTTTGGTTCAAAATTGGTGATGGTAATTTGACGAATGTATGGTTTGATGGGTGGTGTGACAGTAGTCCACTTATTACTAAGTTATCGCCTCGACTTATTTCTAGCACTGGTTTTAATATGAGTTCAAAAGTGTCGGATGTGGTATCTTATGGAAATTGGTCATGGCCTTCGGATTGGAATACTCGGTTTGGTGTTGGAGATTGTTAGAAATCCAAAAATAGTGATAAATTGTAATCTAGATTAGAGGAATTTCTTGTTGTTAAGTCATAGATAAATGATCACTAAGGTTGAGGGGCTAATTGTGACAATTAGCATAATTGTGTAATTAGACTATAATAGCCCTCTCATACCTTAGAGATCATAACCTTGACATAACCTTGACATAACCTTGACATAACCTTGACATAACTTGACATAACCTTGACATAACCTTGACATAACCTTGACATAACCTTGACATAACCTTGACATAACCTTGACATAACCTTGACATAACCTTGACATAACCTTGACATAACCTTGACATAACCTTGACATAACCTTGACATAACCTTGACATAACCTTGACATAACCTTGACATAACCTTGACATAACCTTGACATAACCTTGACATAACCTTGACATAACCTTGACATAACCTTGACATAACCTTGACATAACCTTGACATAACCTTGACATAACCTTGACATAACCTTGACATAACCTTGACATAACCTTGACATAACCTTGACATAACCTTGACATAACCTTGACATAACCTTGACATAACCTTGACATAACCTTGACATAACCTTGACATAACCTTGACATAACCTTGACATAACCTTGACATAACCTTGACATAACCTTGACATAACCTTGACATAACCTTGACATAACCTTGACATAACCTTGACATAACCTTGACATAACCTTGACATAACCTTGACATAACCTTGACATAACCTTGACATAACCTTGACATAACCTTGACATAACCTTGACATAACCTTGACATAACCTTGACATAACCTTGACATAACCTTGACATAACCTTGACATAACCTTGACATAACCTTGACATAACCTTGACATAACCTTGACATAACCTTGACATAACCTTGACATAACCTTGACATAACCTTGACATAACCTTGACATAACCTTGACATAACCTTGACATAACCTTGACATAACCTTGACATAACCTTGACATAACCTTGACATAACCTTGACATAACCTTGACATAACCTTGACATAACCTTGACATAACCTTGACATAACCTTGACATAACCTTGACATAACCTTGACATAACCTTGACATAACCTTGACATAACCTTGACATAACCTTGACATAACCTTGACATAACCTTGACATAACCTTGACATAACCTTGACATAACCTTGACATAACCTTGACATAACCTTGACATAACCTTGACATAACCTTGACATAACCTTGACATAACCTTGACATAACCTTGACATAACCTTGACATAACCTTGACATAACCTTGACATAACCTTGACATAACCTTGACATAACCTTGCATAACCTTGACATAACCTTGACATAACCTTGACATAACCTTGACATAACCTTGACATAACCTTGACATAACCTTGACATAACCTTGACATAACCTTGACATAACCTTGACATAACCTTGACATAACCTTGACATAACCTTGACATAACCTTGACATAACCTTGACATAACCTTGACATAACCTTGACATAACCTTGACATAACCTTGACATAACCTTGACATAACCTTGACATAACCTTGACATAACCTTGACATAACCTTGACATAACCTTGACATAACCTTGACATAACCTTGACATAACCTTGCATAACCTTGACATAACCTTGACATAACCTTGACATAACCTTGACATAACCTTGACATAACCTTGACATAACCTTGACATAACCTTGACATAACCTTGACATAACCTTGACATAACCTTGACATAACCTTGACATAACCTTGACATAACCTTGACATAACCTTGACATAACCTTGACATAACCTTGACATAACCTTGACATAACCTTGACATAACCTTGACATAACCTTGACATAACCTTGACATAACCTTGACATAACCTTGACATAACCTTGACATAACCTTGACATAACCTTGACATAACCTTGACATAACCTTGACATAACCTTGACATAACCTTGACATAACCTTGACATAACCTTGACATAACCTTGACATAACCTTGACATAACCTTGACATAACCTTGACATAACCTAAGATCTTATCAAGATCGTTTCATTTTCCACTTTTAAATTCAATTCAATTTTTCAAATCAAATCAATCTCTAATGGCTTCTCGTGAAGCATTGGCATAATTCTAACTCCTGATCTGTTGAATGCTGAACAAAAGGATCGAACAGCTGCAGATAATAGAGCTAGGTCATGCCTATACAAAGCTCTACCGGATGAAATCTATGGTTCTGTTGATTCTTATGACACAGCCAAGGAGATATGGGATGAGGTGGCTAGACAGATGGAGGGAGCTGACGTGACTTCGACCATAAGATTGACAAATATTCTGACTGAGTTTGACAACTTCTCCAAATTGCCTAATGAATCTCTTGAAGCTGTCTACTACAGATTCTGCAATGTCATAAATGAGCTAAGGAAGAACAATGTCAAGAAAACAGAGATTGAGCTCAACATCAAATTCATCAAAGCTCTTGGTCCAGAATGGGAAGATTTTGGAACACAGATCAAGCAACATCAAAATCTGACCAAGTTCACCATTCATACTCTTTATGAATCCTTCAAACTCAATGAAAACCAAGTCCTAAGCAAAGCTTCATCAAACAAAATGCCAGAAGTTGTATCTTCTGATCCTTTGGCATTGATAGTTGAGAAGAAGATTTCTGAAGCTCTTAAGAGGCAAATGGTGGTTGTTTCTTCGTCTGATGAGGAGGGAGATGATCTGATGGCTACAAGAGATGGTGTTTCAGATGAACTATATCAAGCTCTTACCGCGGTAACAAAGCATTTCAAGAAGAAATTCTACAAAGCGAGGCCAACAAACAACAATCTCCGCACTTCTTCTACAAGTGCATTTCCCAAGAAGGAACACTATCATCCAAGGAGCAATGAGCAAGGTGAAGCTAATGGATCAAGGTATGGTGAAAAGAAGGAAGCCTATGAGAAACCAACTGTTGAGAAGGGTAAGGCATCAGACAAAAAGTGCTACAATTGTGGTATTCCTGGACATTTTGCCGTTGACTGCAAACAACCTCGAAAGCGGGACTATGAGTACTACAAGCAGAAGATGCTGTTAGCCAAACAAGTTGAAGCAGGACATGCATTGCTTGCCGAAGATGACAAATGGCTGTTGCTCACTGATGATGAAGATCAAGATCTCTCCGCTAATGTTTGCTATATGGCAAGGTTGGCCAAGAACAAAGTCCTTGAAGCAGAAAGCACTGATGATGAAGATCAAGATCTCTCCGCTAATGTTTGCTATATGGCAAGGTTGGCCAAGAACAAAGTCCTTGAAGCAGAAAGCACTGATGATGAAGATCAAGATCTCTCCGCTAATGTTTGCTATATGGCAAGGTTGGCCAAGAACAAAGTCCTTGAAGCAGAAAGCACTGATGATGAAGATCAAGATCTCTCCGCTAATGTTTGCTATATGGCAAGGTTGGCCAAGAACAAAGTCCTTGAAGCAGAAAGCACTGATGATGAAGATCAAGATCTCTCCGCTAATGTTTGCTATATGGCAAGGTTGGCCAAGAACAAAGTCCTTGAAGCAGAAAGCACTGATGATGAAGATCAAGATCTCTCCGCTAATGTTTGCTATATGGCAAGGTTGGCCAAGAACAAAGTCCTTGAAGCAGAAAGCACTGATGATGAAGATCAAGATCTCTCCGCTAATGTTTGCTATATGGCAAGGTTGGCCAAGAACAAAGTCCTTGAAGCAGAAAGCACTGATGATGAAGATCAAGATCTCTCCGCTAATGTTTGCTATATGGCAAGGTTGGCCAAGAACAAAGTCCTTGAAGCAGAAAGCACTGATGATGAAGATCAAGATCTCTCCGCTAATGTTTGCTATATGGCAAGGTTGGCCAAGAACAAAGTCCTTGAAGCAGAAAGCACTGATGATGAATACCCAGATGATGAGGTAAATCTCGACTCTACTTTTTCTTTGGTTAAGGACAAAGAGTCTTGTAGATTAGCTTTATCTAATTTAACAACTCATATCAATTCTTTAGCCAACAAAAATAAAAAGTTGACAAATAGCATTTCATTTTCTAAAAGTGAATTTACAAAACTTCTTGAAGAACAATCAAAATTACTTTTTGAATATGATGCTATTAAACAAGATTTTCAAGCTTACAAAGAAAAGATGTTGGTTAAAGAATGTGAGTTGAATGTCTCTCCTGATTTTAAGTTATTACAAAAATGTCAAATCTAGAAAAAACCATTCAAGATCTTGAAAAGACCAATCAAGATCTTGAAATTCAAAAGACCAATGAATGGCTTCGGGCAAATGCAAGACAAATGGATGTTGATATTCTTAATAAAAAGCTTCAAGAAGCTAAACCAAACAACGTTGAATTCGAAAGGAAGATTTCTGATTTAAATCATAATTGTTTTAAAAGACATTGAGATAGAGAATCTTGAAAAACAAGTTGAGGAATTTAAAAAGAATATACTTTTCTATCAAGAAAAGCTATATAAAGTTGAACGAAATCCTTTCTTGAATTTCACTGCCTATTTCAACAAGTCAAAAATTGACAAAACAGAACTTCTTCTCGGGTTGGGATTTGAGAATATCACACCATTGCAAAAAGCCAAAGAGGAAATTGAACCCTTGTATGATGAAAAATTTCTACGACTTGGTATGATACAACAATTTATTCGTCCATTGAATGATGAATTTGAGACTGATGACGTTGAGAGAACACCAAAACAGGAATTTTGGTTAATTATGATGCAATAAATGATTCATACAAAACAAAAGAATCTTCAATTTTCAAATTGGAAGAAATTGAATCAAATTTTCAAAACCAAGAATCTGTCGGTAATCCACCCAAACCAACTAAAATGTACTTTCCAACCACATTTTTGGAAAAACAAATAGAGGGTTTACAACAAAAGGTGGAATCTCAACAAAAAGTTATTAATCACCTCCAGTCTCAAAATCCGAATTCAGAGGATAAATGTATTGATGTTGATACTAAGAAAGTTTGTGAGAATGTTTCTACTCAAACTGACCAAAGTGCCTCAGTAGAAAATTCTACCCAAACTACTTGTGATTCATCCACCAATACCTCTACCCAAACCTTGACTGATTCTCTTGAATGTACTTGTCAAAATACTGCTACTTTTATAGCTGATGATTGTGTGCAATCTGATTTTTCTGATGAAGAACTTGCACATAGTTTAGTTTTGATATGGTACTTCTATAGGTTTTTCACATGCAACACTGTTGATGAGTTAGTTGTTCACCCTAAGCCTAGTGCTAGTATAGGTGTTGATACGTCTACTCAATTTTCTTGTGAGACCAAAGATGTGTCAGTTCAAGTTGACCTAATTTCTGAGAATACCCATGATGTGAAGTTGGACACCAAGATTCCTGATTTTTCAAAACTTTCAAATGAATCTGAAACTAATCGATCTCCATTGAAATTTTCATTTTCCAAAGATTTCACAAAGAATGATTTTGATAAATTCATGGAGGGAGAATATGTTTTTAATTCAGAAACTGAGAAAAAGATTGAATCTACCAAAATCAAAGTGGAAACAAAAATGGAATCTCAAAAACCATTGTCCAAAGCTCCAACTTCATATTACTCAAAGAAACGAGTTAAGACCAAACTCGTCAAGACTGAACCAAAGACCATTAAGTTAGAAACCTTTGTTGCTACCCCAGTGAAACATGTCAAAAAGGAACAAGCTGAAACCCCACACACGACAAAGTACACCAAAGTGAAACTTCCGAAAGACTATCCTAATGCTTCTCAATCTAGCTCTCAATCTAGCTTTTTACCTAAGGTGTCTAAGTCTAGCTCAGTTTCGCTAACTAAAGATACATCAAATGGTTCAACTAGATATAGAGATAGATATGGGTGGTTTTCTCATGATAAACCAAAGAAGCAAGAAGTTTCCTCACCTCCAAAAGATTCCAAAAAGATAAGAGTGTTTAAAACTCCTAGTTCTAATCTTCTTAATTTCAATTCAACAGGTGGAAAGAGTTTAACTAGTGGTGCTAGATGGGTTGCTAATACTTTAGTACCTAAGATCACTAGTAATCTAAAGAATGTTGAAAAAAAGATGAAAAGAAGGAGGAGAAAATCTGTCAATGGGAGGAAAGGTGTTACTGTAAATCAAAACAATTCATCTTTGTATAATAATGTTGAATGTGCCAAGGCAAGGCCTTGTGAGCTTGTAAACAATTTTAATTCTCGTGTGGTTGATGTGAATGCTTGTAGACATGTTACTTTTAACTCAAATGTGAATGTTCGTACCTTTTATTCAAATGTGTTTGTTGATAATGTGCTTGTCAATGCTTATGTTGATTCAACAACATGTTTGAATGCGAATCCTAAGTTATATACCCTGCCTGTTTTAACTAACCATAAAGGACCCGTCTTCAAGTGGGTACCTAAAAACGGTTAAATTTCATTGATTGCAGGAAATAACCATCTGTGTTTGGATACTCGATTCCGGGTGTTCGAAGCACATGACTGGAAATAAATCTTTGCTCAAGAATTTCGTTGAACGATTCATGGGAACAGTTCGCTTTGGAAACAACAATTTCGCTCCCATCTTAGGGTATGGAGACATTGAACGAAATGGAATTATCATCAAGAAAGTTCACTATGTTGAAGGATTAAGTCACAACTTGTTCAGTGTTGGACAATTATGTGATAACAATCTTCAAGTTCTGTTTCGAAAATCTCTTTGCAAAGTCCAAACTCTAGATGGAGTTGATATTATTTGTGGTGATCGTGATGATAACCTGTTTACCGTCAATCTTGATGATAACCAACCAACTGATAATATTTGTCTCATTTCAAAGGCTACTTCAAAGAATTCTTGGTTATGGCATAGAAGGCTCTCTCATCTGAATATCCAAACTATCAATACTTTGGTCAATAAGCATCTTGTTGAAGGCTTACCTGACTATAAGTATGAAAGTGAGCATGTTTGTCCTTCTTGTGCTGTTGGGAAGATCAAAAGAACTTCTCATAATGTAACACCCGTTTTGTAAAAATATGGATTTCCAAAAATTTTCGCCTAACGGCGTCAATAAAGCGGAAACAGTTTATTAAAAACCTCAACCAATGAAAACAGTTGAGAAACATAAGTGGTGTTACTAATAGCATCAAATCAGTAATAAAAGAAATCCATAAGATTGCCCAACATAAAGCAACCATAACATAGTCATTACAATAGTTCCATAAAGGAATTCATTAACATTAAGTCTATGCGAAGTTATGGGGTAAACTAAAGCCATCTTGATCATCTACCCATCTCTCGCCAAAGCTTCACACGACATCTCACTGCTTAACCTGAGGGGTGTCAACACATATGAAGAAACAAGTGTTAGCTATAAAGCTAAGTAAGATAACACCAGATTTAAGCAAAACATTTCCTCCATTAAACACGTCACTTCAAAACATTACGTCATTTGATTTAGGCATTTATATCACCACATACGGGCACTACGTACTCTCCCACATGCGAGCACGACGTACTCTCCCACATACGAGCACTACGTACTCTCCCACATGCGAGCACGACGTACTCTCCCACATACGAGCACTACGTACTCTCCCACATGCGAGCACGACGTACTCTCCCACATGCGAGCACGACGTACTCTCCCACATACGAGCACGACGTACTCTCCCACATGCGAGCACTACGTACTCTCCCACATGCGAGCACGACGTACTCTCCCACATACGGGCACTACGTACTCTCCCACATGAGAGCACGACGTACTCTCCCACATACGAGCACGACGTACTCTCCCACATACGCATACGTACCCTCCCACATACGGGCACTACGTACTCTCCCACATGCGAGCACGACGTACTCTCCCACATACGAGCACGACGTACTCTCCCACATGCGAGCACGACGTACTCTCCCACATGCGAGCACGACGTACTCTCCCACATGCGAGCACTACGTACTCTCCCACATGCGAGCACGACGTACTCTCCCACATGCGAGCACGACGTACTCTCCCACATGCGAGCACTACGTACTCTCCCACATGCGAGCACGACGTACTCTCCCACATGCGAGCACTACGTACTCTCCCACATGCGAGCACGACGTACTCTCCCACATGCGAGCACGGTTTATACGTACTCTCCCACATGCGAGCACGACGTACTCTCCCACATGCGAGCACGACGTACTCTCCCACATGCGAGCACTACGTACTCTCCCACATGCGAGCACGACGTACTCTCCCACATACGGGCACTACGTACTCTCCCACATGAGAGCACGACGTACTCTCCCACATACGAGCACGACGTACTCTCCCACATGCGAGCACGACGTACTCTCCCACATGCGAGCACGACGTACTCTCCCACATGCGAGCACGACGTACTCTCCCACATCGAGCACGACGTACCTCCCACATACGGGCACTACGTACTCTCCCACATGCGAGCACGACGTACTCTCCCACATACGAGCACGGTTTATACGTACTCTCCCACATGCGAGCACGACGTACTCTCCCACATGCGAGCACTACGTACTCTCCCACATGCGAGCACGACGTACTCTCCCACATGCGAGCACGACGTACTCTCCCACATGCGAGCACGACGTACCTCCCACATACGGGCACTACGTACTCTCCCACATGCGAGCACGACGTACTCTCCCACATGCGAGCACGACGTACTCTCCCACATGCGAGCACGACGTACTCTCCCACATGCGAGCACTACGTACTCTCCCACATGCGAGCACGACGTACTCTCCCACATGCGAGCACGGTTTATACGTACTCTCCCACATGCGAGCACGACGTACCCTCCCACATACGGGCACTACGTACTCTCCCACATGCGAGCACGACGTACTCTCCCACATACGAGCACGAATTATACGTACCTATCACATACGGGCACTACGTACTCTCCCACATGCGAGCACGACGTACTCTCCCACATGCGAGCACGACGTACTCTCCCACATGCGAGCACGACGTACTCTCCCACATGCGAGCACGACGTACTCTCCCACATGCGAGCACGACGTACTCTCCCACATGCGAGCACGACGTACTCTCCCACATGCGGCACGACGTACTCTCCCACATGCGAGCACGACGTACTCTCCCACATGCGAGCACGATTTATACGTACTCTCCCACATGGGCACTACGTACTCTCCCACATGCGAGCACGACGTACTCTCCCACATACGCGAGCACTACGTACTCTCCCACATGCGAGCACGACGTACCCTCCCACATACGGGCACTACGTACTCTCCCACATGCGAGCACGACGTACTCTCCCACATACGAGCACGGTTTATACGTACCTATTACCACCGTCAGGCACGGGTTATGCATAACTCTTAACGTCTAATTAGCTCGAGCATTTACCACGTTTAGTTTAGGTTTCCACATTAATCCTAAACTAATCCACATCTATCATCTTTTCACGTTAGGGCCCTTAAAACGTGCACGTGTCATGGCAACCTAAAAAGGTCTAGTGTTCTAGATGAACAAGCCACATATACATGCACATATCATCATTACATCATATCATTAACCACCATTCATCATAACATATCATATCGTTAAACATATCATCACATATCATATCATAAACGTATTTACGGGGAAGCATTTTAGGCATAGGCATCGTCATCTTTAATCCCCGAATACCTCCCATATCAACCCAACCACAATATAGGTTATACATTACCGTTATGGAGGTTATAGTTTATGAAACCATTTTTGTTGCACCCTCAGCGTGACAAAAGTAGTGTATCTTACCTGGTAGTAGAATGTGCGCGCAAACAAAAGCTAACAGTGCTTAATAGTAATCCCCGACACCTATCGTACATTAATATATGAAATATAAGTCATTTGGGACCTTAAATGGACTTGAAAACGAACTTAGTTTTGTTCTTACGAACTTAATCCCAGAAAACGAACTTAACTGCTTTCTGATAACAAACGAACTTAATCTTCGTTTCCAAAACGAATTTAACACTTAAAACGAATTTAGACTTCCATTAGGCCAAACGAGTTTAAGCTTCTCTTATACAAACGAATTTAAGTTTTAAACGAAAATAGCTTGAACGAAGTTAAACTTCGTTTTTCAAACGAATTTAGCTTTCCAGAAACGAATTTAACACTTAAAACGAATTTAACTCTATTTTCGTCCAGAACTCGTAAAACGGCTTTAATCTTCATTTTTCCAGAAATCAATCGACTTAGGCTTTACCCAAAACATGTTTTTGACATATATAAACCTCTTTTGATCATCAAGATCGATTATAACCTCGTTTGATGTCGTTTTGATCATTAATTTGCTTAAACATATTATGAACCCTAATTTATTAAAACTCCTTTATAAAATCAGATTTAATCCTTTATAAAACATCATTAGATCTGAAAATATCGACAACAAATCATTGATTACCTGTACGAATGACAGCCAATCCGATTCAATGCAAAACACACTATTTGATTGACCAAAACTTGAAGATTATGCTTAAGAATTCAAGAGAGAATTGAAGGAACTTTTGTATTTGTTTTAATTATGATTAATGGCTGCAAAATTAACCTAGATTAGGCTAATCCCAAGCCAAACCCGTTTTTAACTTTTCAACTTTGGCAAAATTGGTCCCTGGACTTCATATTGACTTTATTTCGCTTTAAAACACCTATTGGGGATACATATAACACACTAAAGCACTTTCGCACACTACAAAGGCCTTTTACACATCATTTAGTCCACTTTATTGTCACTCATTAAAGATAATTAAATCTCACATATAGGGCACATAAACATATAAACACACATTTTACCACATAACATATCACGGACTTAGAATTTGACCTAACGACGTTAGTCAACATACACGATTAAGTTTTGGGATGTTACAATTACCTCCCCCTTAAGAGGATTCTGTCCCCGGAATCACTTCAGCATCAAAAAGATGGGGATAGGTCTCCCGCATTACAGACTCGGTTTCCCAAGTCATACTTTCGCCGTGATTGTGTTTCCACTTAATGAGAACTAGATCGATAGTCTTTCGTCGTAACTTCTTTTGTTTCCTTCCCATTATAGCAACAGGTTCATCAACAATCTGCTTGTTTGGATCAATACTTACGTCCTCGAGTGGAATGACATCCGCTTCATTTGCATAGCATTTACGTAGATAACACACATGAAATGTGTTGTGAATTCCATGAAGTTCTGGAGGTAATTCCAGTTGAAATGCCTGTTCATTAACCTTTTTAATGATCTTAAAAGGTCCATTGAATCTAGGGCTTAGCTTTCCTCGTTTGCCAAATCGTAATACACCTTTCCAAGGCGACACCTTGAGTAAAACCATTTCACCTTCTTAAAATCAAACGGCCTCCTTTTCTTATCGGCATATGACTTTTGCCTTTCGCGAGCAACACGCAGGGCTTTCTTTGCAACATTTACTTTATCGGCCGTAATTTGTACTACTTCGGGTCCAGCAAATTGCTTTTCCCCGGGCTCCAACCAACAACTAGGAGTCCGACACTTTCTACCATATAACATCTCATAAGGTGGCATTCCAATGCTCGCGTGATAACTATTGTTATACGCAAACTCAACAAGAGGTAGGTGTTTATCCCACGAACCACCATAATCCATTACACATGCTCTGAGCATATCTTCGAGCATTTGAATAGTCCTTTCACTTTGCCCATCGGTCTGCGGGTGATAGGCTGTGCTCAGACGAACTTGAGCACCAAATTCCCGTTGAAAACTCTTCCAAAAGTTGGAAACGAATCGAGCATCACGATCGGACACAATCGATATCGGAACACCATGTTTAGTAACCACTTCTTTAATATACAATGTAGCGAAATTTTCCATAGGAGCATTCTCACGAACTGGGAGGAAATGGGCACTCTTCGTTAATTGATCGACAATAACCCATATCATATCGTGACCACGAGGCGTCCTCGGAAGTTTGGTTACAAAATCCATCGTAATGCGATCCCATTTCCATTCAGGGATCTCGAGTTGCTGAAACTTCCCGTAAGGCTTTTGATGTTCAGCTTTCACCTTAGTACATGTCAAACACTTCTGTACGTACATCATCACATCGTTTTTAATACTGGGCCACCAATAAATCGGCTTCAAGTCCGCATGCATCTTTGTGGCACCAGGGTGTACAGAATACTTAGTCTTGTGAGCTTCGTCCATCACTAACTCATGATTGCCTCCATATAGAGGAACCAATATTCTACCTTTGTAAGTTCGAAGACCGCGACTATTTTCTTCCATTTCAAGTCTATTTTTCTTCTTTTTCCCAATAGACTCCTCTTTCACATTCTCCTCCTTCAACGCTTCAATTTGAGCTAATCGAATAGGTTCCATTAAGTTCGACTCAACCTTCGTAATCATTGCACATAACCTACTCTTCACATATCCTTTGCGGCTCAAGGCATCAGCAACCACATTAGCTTTGCCTGGGTGATATTTAATCTCACAATCATAATCCTTTAATAACTCCATCCACCGTCGTTGTCTAACATTCATGTCCTTCTGAGTAAACACGTGCTGTAAGCTTTTATGATCCGTATAAAGGGTACACTTCGTACCATACAGATAATGTCGCCACAATTTCAGAGCAAAAACAACAGCAGCCAGCTCAAGGTCATGAGTAGGATAGTTCCGCTCATGAGGCTTCAGCTGTCGAGAGGCGTAAGCGATAACTTTGTCTCGTTGCATTAATACACACCCTAACCCCGTGATGGATGCGTCACTATAGACCACTAAATCATCGGTTCCTTCGGGTAAAACTAGGACAGGAGCTTCACACAACTTCTTTTTCAATGTCGTGAAGGCTTTCTCTTGAGCGTCGGTCCACACAAACTTCACACCTTTCTTCGTTAATTCAGTCATTGGCTTGGCAATGCGCGAGAAATCCTAAATAAAACGTCGATAATAGCCAGCCAAACCAAGAAAACTCTTAATTTCAGTAGGAGACTTAGGCTGCTCCCACTTCGACACCGCTTCTATCTTCGAAGGATCTACTTTTATACCATCAGAGGAGATGACATGGCCGAGGAAATGAACTTCCTTTAGCCAGAACTCGCACTTGGAGGACTTAGCATATAGCTTTTTCTCTCTGAGGACTTGAAGGACAGCCCTCAAATGCTCTCTATGTTCCTCTTCCGACTTTGAGTACACAAGGATGTCGTCGATGAAAACGATAATGAAATGGTCCAAAAATGGTCGACAGACACGGTTCATCAAATCCATAAACTTCGCTGGAGCATTTGTCAAACCGAATGGCATGACAAGGAACTCGTAATGACCATAACGAGTTCGGAACGCTATTTTGGCTACACTTTCTTCTTCAACCTTTAATTGATGATAGCCAGACCGTAAGTCAATCTTTGAAAAATAGGAAGCACCTTGAAGTTGATCGAACAAATCATCAATGCGAGGGAGTGGATACTTATTCTTCACTGTTCTTTTATTCAGCTCGCGATAATCGATACACATACGCATGGATCCGTCTTTCTTCTTTACAAAAAGGATAGGAGCACCCCAAGGAGAGGAACTCGGACGAATGAAAGCTTTATCTAAAAGTTCCTGAATTTGCGTCATTAACTCCTTCATCTCCGTCGGAGCTAATCGATAGGGAGCTTTGGCTACAGGAGTAGCACCAGGAATGAGATCAATAGAAAATTCAACCTCACGATCAGGAGGAAGACCTGGAAGATATTCAGGGAAAACATCAGGAAACTCGGAAACAACCTCGACATCAGAGACTGTAGGCTTCGCGATACGAGAATCGATGACATAAGCTAGAAAGTGTGACTTAGTTTGCCGTATACAACGAAGTGCTTTCATCATCGAGATCACCTTAACATTTCCCGGCTTCTTGTCACCATAGACACAAACACCTTTTCCGTCAGGGGTAGCGATACGAACTATTTTCTTTGAACATAAAACGATAGCATCATTCTTCGACATCCAGTCCATACCGAGAACAACATCAAAACTATGGATAGTAGCAGGTAACAGGTTAGTAGTAAACAAACGACCCTCTATTTCTAAAGGACAATCAGAGTAACCTTCCCGAATAATAGACGTTGCACCATTAGCCACTTCTACTTCTATAGGGCACCTTAAGGGACTCGTAATCATGTCTAATTTAGGAGCAAACAGAGTAGACACAAAAGATTTGTTCGCACCAGAATCAAATAACACATTAGCGGGTTTTGAGTTAACATTAAGGGTAGCAGTAACTACCTGATCGTCGTCTTTTGCCTCCTCGGCCGTCATCTGGAAATCACGGGCTTTGGCTTTGGAAGCTTCCGCTTTCTTTCCCTCATCTTTCTTCATTTGGGGACAATCGGCAATACGGTGCTTTGTATCTCCACATTTATAACATCTTGCTTTATCAGTGCATTCATCAAAAGTATGACCCTGTGCTCCACACCTATTGCACCTGCGGGTCTTAGCAGAACACTGACCAGAATGAAAAGCCTTGCAGCTAGAACACCATTTTCCATCCTTGTCTGTCTTTCCCTTATCAGAGGACGAAGATCCCTTGAACTTCTTACCAAAACGATTTGACCCACCAAACCTCCTCTTATTGCCAGACTTCTTCTCATCCTCTTTCTTTTCCACTTTCTTATCCGCAGCAAAATCATCATCAAGCTTCTTAGACTCTTTGATAGCTTCAGTTAGAGTCTTATGCTGCCTGCATATACCTCGATAACTCGGAGGCAAACCATCAACATAGCAAGCAACTTGATCTACATCAGTTCGGAATAAATGACCCACGAACTTCATCTTCTCCATAAAGGAACGAGCATAATCATTGATTTTACCCACTTCAGCCGTCAAGGCACGAAACTCTTTTTCCATTTTGCGCTGCTCATGAACTCCAATATACTCTTCAATAAATTTCTTTCTGAAGTTAGCCCACGTAATAGCAGATACCATAGCTGGAGTCATCGAAATGGTAATGCTCTTCCACCAGTCCCGAGCACCTTCTTTCAACATCCTACTAGCACACAACACTTTCTTATCCTCGGGACAATCACAAGCTTCAAAACCATCTCAGTATCATCAAGCCATTCCATGCAACCTACTGCATTAAGTGTCCCATAGAATTTCTGAGCTCCACACTTCTGGAAACTTTCAAACTTGAATCGAGGGGCGTGAACATAATTAGAAGGAACCACATTAACATTAGCATGGGGAATAACCACATCATCGACCGGTGGCTCAGTGTGGTGAGTAGGCACAGAGTGACTGTTACCAGTTCCTTCTGCGTTAGCTGCCAACGCCTGATTCAACTGTTCTTGCGTTTGGGCCAACTGGGCATGAAGAGTTAGCACAAGATTATACATCTCCGCCTGATTGGGAATCTGATCCACCACTACATCGTTAACTCTCGGAGGATTACCAGGTGGTGGAGGCATCGGACCCAATGAGCCTGGTTGATTAACACGGCGGGGGTTCACACGATTCACATTAGCATTAGCAGCATTAGAAGCCCCTGCACCCGGATGGACAGGTGGAGTAACGCTAGCAGTAGCTCCGTCGCGTTGGATGTTGCGGTTGCGAGTGTTAACCATTTTCCTTCAATAAAATGGTGGAGTCGATAAGCGCAAAATAAAACAAAAAGCTCGTTGAGATAAGGCTAAAACATATCATCGTAACGTAAACATCTCGTAAGCCCTATCACACTCGCACTCATCCCAACCCATCCTACATCACATGTCATCACTAGCTAAGGCATCCTACGAGTACCTAGCATGCACATCTTAAGTTTAAGTCCAAACCCTATGGTCAATAGGCCTTGGTTCACTTAAACTACGTCTCTGATACCAACTTGTAACACCCGTTTTGTAAAAATATGGATTTCCAAAAAATTTTCGCCTAACGGCGTCAATAAAGCGGAAACAGTTTATTAAAAACCTCAACCAATGAAAACAGTTGAGAAACATAAGTGGTGTTACTAATAGCATCAAATCAGTAATAAAAGAAATCCATAAGATTGCCCAACATAAAGCAACCATAACATAGTCATTACAATAGTTCCATAAAGGAATTCATTAACATTAAGTCTATGCGAAGTTATGGGGTAAACTAAAGCCATCTTGATCATCTACCCATCTCTCGCCAAAGCTTCACACGACATCTCACTGCTTAACCTGAGGGGTGTCAACACATAAGAAGAAACAAGTGTTAGCTATAAAGCTAAGTAAGATAACACCAGATTTAAGCAAAACATTTCTCCATTAAACACGTCACTTCAAAACATTACGTCATTTGATTTAGGCATTTATATCACCACATAACGTATCCATATCACATATAAGCATAGAGTTCATGACCCTAAGTGTGCCTAATCAATTTCGTCATTTCATCTCATCTCATTAAGTTGTGACTAGGTCACCGTTAAGTTGTAACCGAAGTTACCGTTAAGGAAAGACAATGTCGATCCATGAGTAGCACGTTATGTTCACGACATTAGGTGGGTCATCAGGCCACCCGAACTACTCGCCACATATGACTTGTTGCAAGGAGCCACCCGAGCAACCATTTTTAACGTACCCTCCCACATACGGGCACTACGTACTCTCCCACATGCGAGCACGACGTACACTCCCACATACGAGCACGGTTTATACGTACCTATTACCACCGTCAGGCACGGGTTATGCATAACTCTTAACGTCTAATTAGCTCGAGCATTTACCACGTTTAGTTTAGGTTTCCACATTAATCCTAAACTAATCCACATCTATCATCTTTTCACGTTAGGGCCCTTAAAACGTGCACGTGTCATGGCAACCTAAAAAGGTCTAGTGTTCTAGATGAACAAGCCACATATACATGCACATATCATCATTACATCATATCATTAACCACCATTCATCATAACATATCATATCGTTAAACATATCATCACATATCATATCATAAACGTATTTACGGGGAAGCATTTTAGGCATAGGCATTGTCATCTTTAATACCCGAATACCTCCCATATCAACCCAACCACAATATAGGTTATACATTACCGTTATGGAGGTTATAGTTTATGAAACCATTTTTGTTGCACCCTCAGCGTGACAAAAGTAGTGTATCTTACCTGGTAGTAGAATGTGCGCGCAAACAAAAGCTAACAGTGCTTAATAGTAATCCCCGACACCTATCGTACATTAATATATGAAATATAAGTCATTTGGGACCTTAAATGGACTTGAAAACGAACTTAGTTTTGTTCTTACGAACTTAATCCCAGAAAACGAACTTAACTGCTTTCTGATAACAAACGAACTTAATCTTCGTTTCCAAAACGAATTTAGCCAACGGATTTAACAAACGAAATTAGTCTTCTTTTAAACGAAAATATCTTGAACGAAGTTAAACTTCGTTTTTCAAACGAATTTAGCTTTCCAGAAACGAATTTAACACTTAAAACGAATTTAACTCTATTTTCGTCCAGAACTCGTAAAACGGCTTTAATCTTCATTTTTCCAGAAATCAATCGACTTAGGCTTTACCCAAAACATGTTTTTGACATATATAAACCTCTTTTGATCATCAAGATCGATTATAACCTCGTTTGATGTCGTTTTGATCATTAATTTGCTTAAACATATTATGAACCCTAATTTATTAAAACTCCTTTATAAAATCAGATTTAATCCTTTATAAAACATCATTAGATCTGAAAATATCGACAACAAATCATTGATTACCTGTACGAATGACAGCCAATCCGATTCAATGCAAAACACACTATTTGATTGACCAAAACTTGAAGATTATGCTTAAGAATTCAAGAGAGAATTGAAGGAACTTTTGTATTTGTTTTAATTATGATTAATGGCTGCAAAATTAACCTAGATTAGGCTAATCCCAAGCCAAACCCGTTTTGACATATATAAACCTCTTTTGATCATCAAGATCGATTATAACCTCGTTTGATGTCGTTTTGATCATTAATTTGCTTAAACATATTATGAACCCTAATTTATTAAAACTCCTTTATAAAATCAGATTTAATCCTTTATAAAACATCATTAGATCTGAAAATATCGACAACAAATCCATTGAACACTCCAAGTGTGTATGTACCACTTGACTTTGATCATCCAGCTTATGAGGAAAGAATTACACCAAGTTATGATAACATCTCTCAACATAACTCAAGCTTTAATGATGATGATGTTGATCTTCAACAACAAGATCTCCTTCCTCATGATCACAAGTGGACACGTATGCAGAAATACCATCCTACTGAACAAATTATTGGAGATCCACAAGCAGGAGTAACTACTCGTACTTCAGTGAATGAGTGTCTCGTTGCACTTTCTCTTAGCAATATCGAACCCAAAACAGTATCTGAAGCTCTTCGAGATCCAGAATGGGTTAAGGCAATGCAAGAGGAACTCGCACAATTTGAAAGACTGAAGGTATGGAGATTAGTTCCAAATCCTAGAAAAGATGATCCAATCGGAACGAAGTGGATATTCAAAAACAAAAAGGATGAGAATGGAGTAGTAGTAAGAAATAAAGCTCGACTTGTTGCAAAGGGTTATTGCCAACAACCTGGTGTTGACTTCGACGAAACTTTTGCTCCAGTTGCAAGAATGGAGGCCATTCGGATATTCTTAGCTTATGCTGCATTCAGAAACTTTACTGTGTTTCAAATGGATGTGAAGACTGCTTTCCTGAATGGTGATCTCAAAGAAGAAGTTTACGTTGATCAACCAGAAGGTTTTGTTGATCCTCAAAGACCAAACCATGTCTACAGATTGGACAAGGCTCTCTACGGTCTTAAGCAAGCACCCCGAGCATGGTATGATTCTTTAACTACTTTCTTACTAAGAGGTGGCTTTACCAAAGGCACAATTGACCCTACCTTGTTCATTCGCAAACAAGGTAAGCATGCTCTACTTGTTCAAATATATGTTGATGACATTATATTTGGGTCGACCAGTCAAACATTTTGCAGAAACTTTTCATCTCTTATGGTCAATCATTTTGAAATGAGCATGATTGGGGAAATGAATTACTTTTTGGGTCTTCAAATCAAACAATTTAACTCTATTTTCGTCCAGAACTCGTAAAACGGCTTTAATCTTCATTTTTCCAGAAATCAATCGACTTAGGCTTTACCCAAAACATGTTTTTGACATATATAAACCTCTTTTGATCATCAAGATCGATTATAACCTCGTTTGATGTCGTTTTGATCATTAATTTGCTTAAACATATTATGAACCCTAATTTATTAAAACTCCTTTATAAAATCAGATTTAATCCTTTATAAAACATCAATTGCCTATCGAATCTATAATCGTCGAACCAACACAATTCAAGAAACAATGAATGTTTGGTTTGATGAGATGTCAGGCATGATTTTTGAGCAAGAAAGTTTGCTACCAACAAGTAATGATCCAAGTGCTTCAAGTCCTTCTACAAGGAATACTACCTTAGCTTCTAAATTTCAAGAAGTTTCCAACTCCTACAACTGATGAATTAGATATTCTTTTTGAAGAATTCTACAATTCAAAACCGATTCATGATCAAGAACCTCAAGTCATCGTTGAACCAATTAAACCCAATGAACCTCTTCATAACAACGATCCAGTTCCTGACAATATTCATGAATCTTCATCAAGTTCTTCAGAGCAAGAATACTCTCCTACTGATACTTCTCCACCATTCTCTCAGGATAATTATTCTCAAGTGAATGTTCAAGAACAACCTTCTCGATTAACTCAGACAACAAATCCATTGAACACTCCAAGTGTGTATGTACCACTTGACTTTGATCATCCAGCTTATGAGGAAGAATTACACCAAGTTATGATAACATCTCTCAACATAACTCAAGCTTTAATGATGATGATGTTGATCTTCAACAACAAGATCTCCTTCCTCATGATCACAAGTGGACACGTATGCAGAAATACCATCCTACTGAACAAATTATTGGAGATCCACAAGCAGGAGTAACTACTCGTACTTCAGTGAATGAGTGTCTCGTTGCACTTTCTCTTAGCAATATCGAACCCAAAACAGTATCTGAAGCTCTTCGAGATCCAGAATGGGTTAAGGCAATGCAAGAGGAACTCGCACAATTTGAAAGACTGAAGGTATGGAGATTAGTTCCAAATCCTAGAAAAGATGATCCAATCGGAACGAAGTGGATATTCAAAAACAAAAAGGATGAGAATGGAGTAGTAGTAAGAAATAAAGCTCGACTTGTTGCAAAGGGTTATTGCCAACAACCTGGTGTTGACTTCGACGAAACTTTTGCTCCAGTTGCAAGAATGGAGGCCATTCGGATATTCTTAGCTTATGCTGCATTCAGAAACTTTACTGTGTTTCAAATGGATGTGAAGACTGCTTTCCTGAATGGTGATCTCAAAGAAGAAGTTTACGTTGATCAACCAGAAGGTTTTGTTGATCCTCAAAGACCAAACCATGTCTACAGATTGGACAAGGCTCTCTACGGTCTTAAGCAAGCACCCCGAGCATGGTATGATTCTTTAACTACTTTCTTACTAAGAGGTGGCTTTACCAAAGGCACAATTGACCCTACCTTGTTCATTCGCAAACAAGGTAAGCATGTTCTACTTGTTCAAATATATGTTGATGACATTATATTTGGGTCGACCAGTCAAACATTTTGCAGAAACTTTTCATCTCTTATGGTTAATCATTTTGAAATGAGCATGATTGGGGAAATGAATTACTTTTTGGGTCTTCAAATCAAACAATTACCAACTGGTATTTTTATATCACAAGGTAAATACATAAATGACATGTTGAAAAAGTTTGATATGACTTCATGTTCTTCAATTTCTACCCCAATGGCTGCTCGAACAAACATAAATGCTGATACAAATGGGAAACCATTTGACCAAAAGAGATATCGAAGTATGATTGGTTCGTTGTTGTACCTAACAGCATCTCGCCCAGATATAATGTTTGCAACATGTATGTGTGCTAGATATCAAGCTGCTCCAACTGATTTACATTATCAAGCTGTGAAACGAATATTTCGTTATCTGAAGGGGACACCCGATTTAGGTCTCTGGTATCCAAGGGATACTGGATTCAATCTAACTGCATATTCAGATGCAGATCATGCTGGTTGTAAACTTGATCACAAGAGCACTTCCGGTACTTTACAATTTTTAGGCGATAAAATTGTGAGTTGGTCTTCCAAGAAACAAAATTGTGTGTCACTATCAACGGCTGAAGCTGAATATGTGGCTGCGGCTAGTTGTTGTGCTCAGGTTTTATGGATGAAGACACAACTAACTGATTATGGTCTGAAATATGATCATATTCCTATCTATTGTGATTCTCAGAGTGCCATTGCCATTGCAGTCAACTCAGTAAACCACTCTCGCTCAAAGCATATTGATGTTAGATATCATTTTCTCAAAGATCATATTGAGAAAGGTGACATCGAGCTCTACTTTGTGGGTACTGACTTTCAACTTGCAGATTTGTTCACAAAACCATTGGATGAAAAGAGGTTTAACTTTCTTATCTCCAAGCTTGGTATGTTAAATCTTAAACCTTAATTCTTTTTTACATTTGAAGGAATTCTTGACACATTCCAGAAAACCAAAATACAAAATTTGAAAAGAGAAAATCAAAAACAAAATATAAAATTTTAAAAAAAAATAAACAAAAAGATATTTATTTCTATGGCTTGTATATACTATGTATGCAACCCGTTCTTAAATGATATATTTATTTGTAGAGTGTTTTTACATTCTAAGATATTGTTATTATACATATAAATTCATATAAGATAACAAGGAATCGAACGCCTTTGTGTACTTCCAAGTGTTCTTATATGAATATGTATGTGTGATAGCAATCAAAGTTGTTCAAATAACATTTTCAAAACTCTCAATTGTTGATGTGAGACGCAAAGGATCGAACGCCTTTGTGTACTCCCTTGTTGTCTCATTTTATACAATTGATTGGATTTTCAAATTACTTAAATGTTTTAATTGCCTCCAACGTGTTGTTGTAAGTTGCGACGGATTGAACGCCTTTGTGTACTCCCTAGCTGTCTTACATTCAACATTGTTGTTGAAGCAAAACTTTTCCGAAATATCAAAACAAAGATTTTACTCATGTTTGATCTCACAAAACCAATTTTTGCTCCACCTTTCTATGAAAATTTTTGATCTATTCTTGCATAGCTTAAGGAGGAGTTTGTGATTTCAACAACCTTCAAACCTTCAAATGTGTTTCAAATTTATTTTCATACACACATTTGATGTTTTTTTTTTCCAATGATTTTCAATCAAATGGAGTTCGGTGATTAGTTTGCACATGAGGGATAAGTATTTCTCAAATTATACTCCATGAATTTCATCATCGCCGATGAGTTCTTACCCCGGAGTATTCACTTCTTTCATTAGATAGTGAGGGTATTTTGAGTGCTGTTGTTTTCGTGCAAATAGGATGGAGGGAGTAAAGTCGAAAAGTGAGAGGTTACGGTGAAATGATGATGTGAGAAAGGGCTAAAAGAAACAAAAGCCCTCCCTAAATTCTCAAAAAGCCGGGTAAAACACGCTCCTATCAGATTTCATTTGTTGATTTCTTGATATTGAAGAAGTCTTCATGGACCCAGTGAGGCGATGCACATCTTTACCTAACCACTCAAGTGTTTCTTAACAAATACTTGTTTCATTTCTCACGGAGATTTTCACATTTCTATTGACTCTTCTTTCGGAAGATGTTGATATTGAAAAAGGGTGACAATCTGCTCCAGTCCCCGCCTTCATTTGATCACATTGTGTCTAGAGCTATATTAATTGATCATTAGTTTGATTATTATTCACTTTAGGACACATTCGAGTCATATCTTTGTGATATAATTGCTTATCTTTGTGATATAGCCGGAACATTTGTAGTGATATCTTAATTGATATTCCACGATGATCGAATGGAAATCCTACCAATGCTAACATCCTTTCCAACATTGAACGTAGGTCTCACATTTTCATTTATGAATTTGTTGAGTTAACGAGAAGTCTATGTGACCTCGGATGTTATTTCCCAAAAAGTCTTTAAGGATAAAATTGTGGTTATCAAATGCTTCGGTAGTGTTAACCATGATTTATATTCTTTGAAGCAATCTCGTGGTTGCAAAGCCGCAGATCAAACTATGTTAGAGACTTGTTTTGTGCATATCTCAATGATACATAGGAAATCCGAAAAATGTTATACATTTTAATCGGTCATTTCATTAATCCTTTTGATTTTTGAACATGCTAACGGATCATTCTTATCTGGTTTCATTTCTCATCACACAAACACAGAAAACACCAACACCATGCTATAACGTTTGTCCCAACAACTTCAATCTTCCATTTTAGTCACCCCTAGGATTTCTTGGGTTGGGCTAATGGTTAGGGTTGATGTTTTGATGGTTGATATTTCTCCATGTGTACATTCGATCATGTTATTCTTGTTGACAATTAATCAATTAATGTGTACATAATGAGATTGGTTCCCAATCTTGTCATTATGAGGGGGAGAAAATTTTATGATTGATTTACTGATTAATAAGGAAACAAGGAGAAAAGTTCGTGTTTGGTTTGGTTGTTTCACTAAGTGTTAGGCTTATCAAAGTTCTAGGATTATCAAAGTTTGTGTATCGAGGGAGAAAATTCTTCATGATGTGTCAATAGTTTCAGATTTTCACTAGATTTTAGTTGATTGAGAATTTGATTTTAAAAGGGGGAATCTGAATTGATGTCATAGATAAGAATGAAACCAAAGATGAAAAGATTTTCACTCAAGATGCTTCAAAAATTTAAAAAATGCTCCAAAATGTGTATACTCATGGATTGAGGGGGAGCATGATTACTTCATAAGAATTTCATCCAAACTTCATTCAATTGCTTACTCTCCAAAGTATTCAAGTTGATGTGACAAAGATCAAAGCTTCAAAAAGGATTAAAGATTTGTTAGAAGATTCAAGTAAAAGAAGTAAAGCTTCAAAAGAGTCTTCATCAAACATACTTCATCCAAAGATCTTCAAGTCATACAACAACATTTTGTCAAGAAACTCCAGAGCATACATAAAGGGGGAGAGTTCATTTTCATGATACTTCATTCCAAGAAGATGAACTTCATTCAAGAATCACAACTGAAGAATCGAAAAGCTGAATTTCACTCAAGAATCGAAGATTGAAACATTCGAAACCAAGATTCATACCTTCCGCATTTCAAAAGACAACTCTGTTTCATGATTCAACAAAGACTCACACGCATTCATTATTCTCTGTTCTAAAAGAACATTGAGAATCCTCACATGATTTAACTTCAAGAAGTTCAAGACCAAGACCAAGACTGAATCAAGTTCTCCAAAGACAAAAGAGAAAGCTTTGAAGACTTGTTTCAACACACCAATTGTCTTCACCACCGGGCTCATCAAATTTATTCCTACAAGATAATATAACACGTATTTCATTCATTACAATGTATCACTAAGGGGGAGAATGTTAGAAATCCAAAAATAGTGATAAATTGTAATCTAGATTAGAGGAATTTCTTGTTGTTAAGTCATAGATAAATGATCACTAAGGTTGAGGGGCTAATTGTGACAATTAGCATAATTGTGTAATTAGACTATAAATAGCCCTCTCATACCTTAGAGATCATAACCTTGACATAACCTTGACATAACCTTGACATAACCTTGACATAATTTTCACATACTTCAGAACTTTAATTCCAGATCTACACACAGTTACACAATTCTCTCTCAAAACACACACAAACACCAAGAACACACACTCACCAAATCCACCATTGATGAATCAAATTCAGTAGTTAAAATCGTGTTATAACAGAGATCCTCCTGTTTTTGATATTATAACAGGACGAGGTTGTATGGAAGGATAATCAGGATAATTTACATGAGTTTACGGTGGCTATTGCTTGGGAGGATCTTCGTCCTAGATCTGACAAGGTATGATGCGTAAAACACGCAAATCTAAGCACAGCGGAATTCAACAACAACTCAAAAGACTATTTTTGGTATTTTCTGGATTTATATGAAACAAACAACAAAAACAAGACAATAAAATAAAAAGGATAGATAAAGAATCCACCACCAAGATTCGTAAAGGACGAGCCACCGGAATCAAGGATAAAGGAAACACTCCAACCCACCACTATGTTTGATAAAGGTCTAGCCACCACAAACACATATAAAGGAATTGAAGATTTTGGATCTCACCACTATAATTGATAAAGGACGAACCACCACAATTATAGATAAAGGGATCACTCAAAACCACCAAGATCAAAGATCTATAAAGCTAAATGAAGATTTTTAAGAAATAGAGGCTGCTCTATTATATTTCATTCAATTCAACATAATCTGATTACAATGAGAAATAAAGACCCTATTTATAGCCACAAATGCTATTTTCTAGGAATAAAGAAATACAATAATAAAATAAATAAAAGGTTGTCATGTGCTAAGGACAACCGCTAATTTATTGGCCAATAGGAAATGGACAGACAAAGCTTCTAGAAAGATTCCTTCTGCACAAGGACCCACAAACCGTTAGGATTAACGTTGTCACACGCTCCTCCCCTATCTTCTTTGACAGCTGTCATTCCTTCTTTATTGGGCCCACAAACATATGACTGAACAAACTTTATTTTTTGAAACTGGAGACTTAAATCTGGGACTTCCACTGGAGACATAAACCTGGAGCATCTGTCTGGAGACTAGACTGGAGCTGGTCACTGGAGCTCGTCAGTGGATAACTTCACTGGTGGATTACTACTGGTTGAAACTGGAGGCACTTGTCACTGGAGAAGTGTTACAACTGGAGGCTGGCCAAGGTCAGTGAAGACTTGTCTGAAATGGGCCACTACTGGGAGAATCAACATTTCTTGTTCTGGTGGCATTATCTCGCCATCTTCCTTCAGTTCAGTCGTTTTCTCCAGTTCACTTGGCTTCTCCAGTTCAGTGAACCTGGACATTTCTGCATCAATCTCCCCTTCTGAAAAAGGACTTGTCCTCAAGTCCTCGAGGTATTCATCCTCCAGATAAGGCATCAGATCTCCAACATTAAATGTACTTGAAACTGATGTATCTCCAGGTGACTCAACCTTGTATGCATTATCTCCATATTTCTCCAGAATCTTGAATGGTCCTTCAGCTCTGGGCATTAATTTGTTTTTCCTTTTGGCTGGAAATCTTTCTTTCCTCAGATACACCCAAACTAAATCTCCTGGAGCAAAACTGGACTGTTTCTTTTGCTTGTTTGCTCTTGCCTTGTAATCTGCATTAGTTTTCTCAATTCTGGCCTTCACTTCCTGGTGAATCCTCTATATTTCTTTTGCTCTAGCCTCAGCTTCAATACTTGCTTTTGGTTCAATCGAAAATGGAATTAAATCGATGGGGATCAGTGGATTGACACCATAGCAAATTTCAAATGGGGATTTACTGGTAGAATAATTAGGAGCTCTGTTGAAAGCAAACTTAGCATGAGCTAACTTCAGATCCCAATCTTTCAAAGTCTTTTTCACCAGTGTTCTCAACAGCATACCAATTGTACGATTAGTGACTTGAGTTTGCCCATCAGTTTGAGGATGATGAGATGTACTGAACATCAATCTGGTACCCATCAGCCTCCATAAAGTCTTCCAGAAATAACTTAGAAACTTCACATCTCTATCTGAAACAATTGTTATTGGAATCCCATGTAGACGAACAATTTCCTTGAAAAATAAATTAGGTATTGCTGAAGCATCATTTGTGGTGTTGCAAGGAATAAAATGTGCCATTTTTTAAAATCGATCAACAACCACCATTATTGAATCTTTACCCCTTTGAGTTTTGGGCAGTGCAACGATAAAATCCATGCTAAGATCTTCCCAGGTTGACTTGGAACTGGAAGAGGAGTATAAAAACCCTTGTGAAAAGTTGCCTTCGCCTGGTGACAAGTTGGACAGCGACTGATGATATTCTGAACATCCTTCAGTAAACTTGGCCAGTAGAAGTGTTCAGTAAGGATCTCTCCAGTTTTGTTAATGCCAAAATGGCCAGCTAAACCACCTCCATGTGCTTCCCTTATCAGTAGATCTCTAATTGAACCCTCAAGAATACACAACTTTCCATTTTTGAATAAGAAACCATCTTGAACAACAAATGGTCCTTTCTGACTTGTTTCAGTGAGACGATCAACAAAGTCTGGATCAGCAGCATACAACTCTTTGATGAAAGAAAATCCAATAACTCTTGCTTCCAGAATTGACAACAGTGAATATCGTCTGGAAAGTGCATCAGCAACAACATTAGCTACTCCAGCCTTATGTTTAGAAACAAATGAATAAGACTGCAAAATATCCACCCATTTTGCATGTCTGGCATTAAGCTTGTGTTGACCATTAATGAACTTCAGTGCTTCATGGTCAGAAAATTAAACAAACTGTTTTGGCTTTAGATAATGTGACCAGTGAGTGATAGCACGAATAATTGCATAAAACTGCTTATCATAAGTACTATAGTTTAGTTTAGAACCATTAAGTTTTTCACTGAAATATGCCACTGGACGCCTGGCTTGCACCAGAACTGCACCAATACCTACTCCACTGGCGTCACACTCTAACTCAAACAACTGATCAAAATCTGGAAAAGATAGAACTGGAGCAGAACTGAGTATTTCCTTCAGTGTTTCAAATGTCAGTTGTGCTGAACTTGGCTAGTTGAACACACCCTTCTTCAGACAATCAGTGATTGGAGCCACAACTGTACAGAAACTTTTGATAAATCTTCTATAGAATGATGCCAGTCCATGAAAACTTCTCACTTCAGTGATTGTAGTAGGAACTGGCCATGATCTGATGGCTTCTACCTTGGAAGGATCCATGGAAATACCTTCTTTTGACACCACATAACCAAGGAAAATCACACTCTCTACCATGAAATCACATTTCTCCAGTTTACCATACAACTAGAGTTTTCTCAGTAATGCAAACACACTTCTTAAATGATTAATATGTTCAGCTTCAGTTTTAGAATATACAAGAATATCATCAAAGTAAACTACAACAAACTGACCAATAAGTGGCCTGAGAACTTCGTTCATCAGTCTCATGAAAGTACTAGGAGCATTAGATAAACCAAAAGGCATTACTAACCATTCATAAAGGCCTCCTTTAATTTTGAAAGCAGTCTTCCACTCATCTCCATCTTTCATTCGAATCTGGTGATAACCACTTCTGAGATCAATCTTAGAAAACACACTGGAGCCATGTAACTCATCAAGCATATCATCCAATCTGGGAATGGGATATCTATACTTAATAGTTATATTATTTATGGCTCTACTATCAACACACATTCTCATCGAACCATCTTTCTTTGGGACCAGGAGAGCTGGAACTGAACAAGGACTCATACTTGCTCTCACAAAACCCTTAGCAACTAACTCATCTACCTGCCAACGTAACTTTTTTGCTTCAGTTGGTGAACACCTATAAGCAGCTTTGTTTGGAAGAACTGAACCAGGAACCAGGTCAATGTGGTGTTCAATACCTCTTACTGGTGGCAAACCTTCTGGTAGGTCTTCTGGGAAAACATCAGTGAATTCCTTCAGTAAAGACTTCAAGAGACTGGGGACTCCAGTGAACTCCTTGTCTTCAGTACACTCAATCACCAGTAACATCATGACTGGAGAACCTCCAGTGAGTTCTTCTTCAACTTCAGTTTGTGACATAAATAAAGACTTGCTGGTCTGGTATTTCTTATTAACTTTAAGTAACTCATTGGGCTTCAGAGAAGTCAAAGTGACTTTCTTACCACTTACAAATAATGAATAAGAATTTGCACGACCATTATGAAACACATAATTATCAAATAACCAAGGTCTACCCAGTAAAATATGACAAGCATCCATAGGAACAACATCACAAACAATTTTATTTTGATAAACAGATCCAATGGAAAAAGGAATAGTAACTTGTCGATTGACTTTTACCTCAGATCCTTCACTTAGCCATTGCAACTTGTATGGACGAGGATGCTTTACTGTAGGCAACTCCAGTTTCTCTACCATATAAGTAGAAGCAGCATTAGCATAACTCCCAATATCAATGATCAGATTGCACACTTTGCCTTTAACAGTACATCTGGAGTGAAAAATGTTCTCTCGCTGGGCAGTATCAGTGGTAACTTCATCAGCATGAATCATTCTTCTGACTACCAACATTTCTCCAATATCTGCACCAACATATGTTTCTTCACTTTCATCATCATCGTATACTGGTTCACCTTCTTCAGTTTCTACATCTGGTAAGCTTTCAATCTCATTAGCAGTAAGCGCTCGCTGGTTGGGGCACTGTGATTGGAAGTGACCAAAACCATGACACTTAAAACATTTCTTTCTAACTGGCTCTTGTGATCATCCAATTTCCATGCCTCTGAAGGATTGTTGACCAGTTGCACTGGACCTTTGAACTGGTTGACCAGTTACACTGGGCTTCAGAACTGGTTGACTGGAACTGGGCGGAACCTTAGTGAAAGGTTTGTACTGGACCTTCTTCTTTAGTTACTTTTCAATCTGGAGAGCTAACTTGCAAGCACCTTCATAAGTCCAGATGGGCTGTAACTATCTTCTCAGTAATGGATGCGTTCAACCCACCAAGAAATCTGGCGATAGTATGCTCTTCAGTTTCCTTCACACCAGTTCGAGTCTTCAGTTGCTCGAATTCTCTAATATATTCCACAACTTCTTTTGTACCTTGCTTCAGATTATTCATCAGCAGATACTGATCTTGCTTGTACGACTGGGGAACAAATCTCTTCTGCATGACTTCTTTCAGTTTGGACCAGGTCTTAATTTTTCTTTTACCCTTATATTCTCTTTCAGATTTCATATTGTCATACCAGGATGAACCATACTTTTTCAACCTAATAATGGCAAATTTGAAACTTTTTTTTTATCATCATACCCTTTTATTTCCCTTATTGTATCCATCACCTGAACCCATTCAAAGAACTCTTCTGGGTTAGAAGAACCAACAAAATCTGGTGGATCTATCTTAATATCTTTCGTATCATCAACCTTATGTCTCCTATGCCTTCTTCTAGACTGATTAGACTCATCAGAATCACTAGAAGATCTGGGTGTACTATCAGATCTCTCACTAGGACCTTGAGACTCATCATCTCTTTCACCTACAACACGTTCTCTATTCATTCTTAAACCACAATCTTCTAATAGATTAAGAACTCTACCAAGTGTTTCTTGTAGATCTTCGTTCTCTATTCATTCTCTATTCATTCTCTTCTGCATGATTTCTTGTAGATCTCTTCTAGCATTATGAGTTTCTTCTAATGGTCATATTTCTTCTAAAAGCCATTAATATTCAACAAAACAACACCAACAACAACTGGTCTAAACAAAGGACAAACAACTCCAACAGATCTAAATCTGACCCAACAAACCAAACAACAACCAAGGACTAAAAGATTTAAAAACCTTTTTGGAACCTGGCTTTGATACCAAATTTGATGCGTAAAACACGCAAATCTAAGCACATCAGAATTCAACAACAACTCAAAAGACTATTTTTGGTATTTTCTGGATTTATATGAAACAAACAACAAAAACAAGACAATAAAATAAAAAGGATAGATAAAGAATCCACCACCAAGATTCGTAAAGGACGAGCCACCGGAATCAAGGATAAAGGAAACACTCCAACCCACCACTATGTTTGATAAAGGTCTAGCCACCACAAACACAGATAAAGGAATCGAAGATTTTGGATCTCACCACTATAATTGATAAAGGACGAACCACCACAATTATAGATAAATGGATCACTCCAAACCACCAAGATCAAAGATCTATAAAGGTAAATGGAGATTTTTAAGAAATAGAGGCTGCTCTATTAATTTTATTCAATTCAACATAATCTGATTACAATGAGAAATAAAGCCCCTATTTATAGCCACAAATGCTATTTTCTAGGAATAAAGAAATACAATAATAAAATAAATAAAAGGCTGTCATGTGCTAAGGACAACCGCTAATTTATTGGCCAATAGGAAATGGACAGACAAAGCTTCTAGAAAGATTCCTTCTGCACTAGGACCCACAAACCGTTAGGATTAACGTTGTCACACGCTCCTCCCCTATCTTCTTTGACATCTATCATTCCTTCTTTATTGGGCCCACAAACATATGACTGAACAAACTTTATTTATTGAAACTGGAGACTTAAATCTGGGACTTCCACTGGAGACATAAATCTAGAGCATCCGTCTGGAGACTAGACTGGAGCTCGTCAGTGGATAACTTCACTGGTTGATTACTACTGGTTGAAACTGGAGGCACTTGACACTGGAGAAGTGTTACAACTGGAGGCTGGCCAAGGTCAGTGAAGACTTGTCTGAAATGGACCACTACTGGCAGAATCAATATTGCTTGTTCTGGTTGCATTATCTGGCCAGCTTCCTTCAGTTCAGTCGTTTTCTCCAATTTGCTTGGCCTCTCCAGTTCAGTGAACCTGGACATTTCTGCATCAAGGTACCTTGGTTTCAGTTGGTATGGTTCGCATAATGTATCCCAAAGCATTCTTTTGTGTTTTGGCTTGCTGTTAGAAGGAAGCTCATGACTCAAGACTTACTTCAGCCTTGGAATGTAGCAGCTAGCTCATCTTCCTCCGGGCTAGCCTGTTTTCTATGTGAATCTTTGCCGGATTCACATACTCACTTGTTTTTTGATTACCCATATTCTATGCAGGTTTGGAATTTGGTTCGTGTAAAAGCTAATTTTCAGCTTTCTTCCTCAAATTGGGATGATATTGTCGAGGAGATCCTTCAGTTTTCACATAAAAATTCGATCAAAAGTGATGTTTCAAAACTGGTTTTGGCGGCTTTTGTTTATTTTATATGGCAAGAGAGGAATTCAAGGTTGTTCACTCAAAAGAAACGATCTTATGCACAGTTGGTTGAAGCTATTTTACACACTGTTCGCTTGAAGTTGATGACTTATCATTTTAAGAAGTCACGAAGATTAGATGAGCTGAGGATTGCATGGGAGCTACATGCTGTCCATTCTTTTTAGTTTCATTTCTTTTTCTGATTTTCTCAAGTTATCATGTATCCTGTATGGGAAGTAGTCTTATTTCCTGTTTATTTTGATGTTGCACTATGTGCAGGGGTTATAATAGTCAATCTAGTATTCTGCTAGATTGCCTGCACTTTATTGATTTTATACTATAACCAGGGGTGACAGCCTTTTACCGGAAAAAAAAGATAAAATAAGCAGTGGCTGCAACAACTAGTCTTCCAACAACATGAGTTATAGAGCGTGATTTAGCATGTGCAATCAACTCAGCTGTGATATCATCCCAGGAATTCGAGGTAGATGACATGTTTGCATCACCTTCAACTGCATCCCAAACCTGTGAAATATGAGCAATCGAAAAACAAATGTGAATGCGAATCAAAATCAGCCTTGCAAAGCGAGCAACACATCATATTCATGTTCTTTCTTCGAGTAGGTGGCCATTGTAGGATTCGGTCTTGCGTGAGTAACTTTCTCCGCATAATAAGCCATAAATTGAAAGGATGTCGTGGTATACATCGTGTAAACCATACAGCCTTAACCCAATCAACCGGTTGTTCTCCACTCCTAATAGTGTCCCACACCATGGAAGAAGAAAAAAAAAAAAAAAAAAAAAAAAAAAAAAAAAAAAAAAAAAAAAAAAAAAAAAAAAAAAAAAAAAAAAAAAAAAAAAAAAAAAAAAAAAAAAAAAAAAAAAGAAAAAGGTTTATCTTCATGTGCAACCTTCCATACCAGCTCATCTTTTTTATTTTCCTGCAAAACTAAATTCGAAATGTTAGACAAAATGGGAAAAGAATCGAGCCAATCAGATGGCCAAATCCATTCCCCATTCCTATGAATATCAGCCACTTTCGCTTGAAGTGATATTCCAGCCCTGCGGATGTCCTGTGGTCGAATTACATTAGATAAAGGTCCTATATCACTCCAAGTGTCATACCAAGCTGATGTATCTTGTCCATCCCCAAGCTTTTTCCAAATAAATTAACGGATTAAAGGCCTTAAAGATAGAACTTTCCTCCAGCTCCAACTAACTGTTGATCGACTAGGAATATCCCAAAAACATCTTCCTCTAAGTTTATGACCATAAATCCAATCAACCCAAAGTGATTCTCTATGAGATACCACCCAATCCTCCTTCATATTCGGTAAAAGGCCGTCACCCCTGGTTAGCTTTATAAATCATCAATAAAAGTTCAGCCACATAGACTGAGTATCTATGCGACTAATCAAAATACATGCAATGCAACAACCAAGTTCATGCAGAATGACATGCCATTCGCATAAACCATAAAACAGGACTACAAACCAGAAAAACAAACTAAACAAAGATCATAACACATGCCCTAAGACTTCAAAGACATCAAAAAGTACGGCAACTTCCAGAGCCCCAACATTCGTTCAACCATGCCATTTCTCTTGTAATGGAAGGAAAGCAGCTTCAAACGGACCACACTTGCAATCTCCTGAATCAATTGAGCACTCGACCTTCGTTGCTGAGAAAATAAACGCCTATTCCTTTCTTGCCAAATGAAATACGTGGAAGCTGCAAGAACCAGTCTACTAATAACACTCTCAATGTTCTTCATCTTAATAAAGGAATCACCTCATCCATGATTGAATCCCAGTCCGAGACATTAACAGAGATACCAGCTAACGAACAAATTCCAAGCCAAACCTGTGAAGAATAAGAGCAAGTGAAAACAAGTGATCATGCGAGTCTTGTTGTAACTCACAGAGCGAGCATACAAACTGTGAAGATTAACCCCCAACATCCCACGACCTAAGTAAATCTTGTGTCTTCAGTCTTTTCTTCATAACAAGCCAAAGATGAAAAGCATGTTTCAGAATACAACGTGCATGCCAAACCAATGAATACCAAGACACTTCAGCATCTTTAGGGTGGATAGTATCCCAGACTCTAATAACAGAGAAATCCCCCACAACATTCTGATTGTCCTTCCATATAACCTCAAAAGACATGCAAATCTAAGCAAAGCGGAATTCAACAACAACTCAAAAGAGAGCGGAAGACTATTTTTGGTATTTTCTAAGATTTTAATGAAAATAAGACAAAAAACAAGTAAAATAAAACGGATAGATAAAGAATCCACCACCAAGATTCGTAAAGGCCAAGCCACCGGAATCAAGGATAAAGGAAACACTCCAACCCACCACTATGTTTGATAAAGGTCTAGCCACCACAAATACAGATAAAGGAATCGAAGATTTTGGATCTCACCACTATAATTGATAAAGGACGAACCACCACAATTATAGATAAAGGGATCACTCCAAACCACCAAGATCAAAGATCTATAAAGGTAAATGAAGATTTTTAAGAAATAGAGGCTGCTCTATTAATTTCATTCAATTCAACATAATCTGATTACAATGAGAAATAAAGCCCCTATTTATAGCCACAAATGCTATTTTCTAGGAATAAAGAAATACAATAATAAAATAAATAAAAGGCTGTCATGTGCTAAGGACTATAACACCCCAACAATGGCGGAATCATGGGATGTCGAGAAATAGCACATATGAGCATGGAAATTACATAGAGCAACACTAAATGGTTTATTGTCAAACATATCAAACATACAATAGTTCAAACCAAGGTAACCTCATAAGGTTTACATGCAAATCACACAACAATATTTTACATAATTTCATAAGTTCATCCCCAAACAAGGGGGCATATGGGTCAGAGACCACATGAATACTAAGTCGCCTTATCTCTAGCATCCAACTATTCCTGATTTCTGAAATTACCCTGATTACCTGAAAAGTGTACTAGCAAGTGTCAACACAAGGTTGGTGAGTTCGTAGTTGTCAAATAACAACATCAATTATGATAATATATCAAGTACTTGTACAATATCATAGAACAATAACAATACTTACTGTAAGCTCTTTGTGTTAGGCATATGTTCACACAACAATCATTTCTTCAAATACAATAATTAAACAACTATGCCAACAAGTACCAATGATATCAGTTCAACCCATCATTATCAACATATATCACACAAGGTTCCCTCCAAAACGGGGTGTGCACATCATCAATTATCGCACAAGGTTCCCTCCAAAACGGGGTGCGCACATCAATATCAACATCATCAACAACATCATTATCAATAATTATAACAAACACAATAACCAAATCAAGGTACTGGATCAATTCCCATAAACACTCACATAAGCAGTTATCTATATAAGTATATATATAAATACATATATATAAGTACACTTTTCAGCCCGAATCTCAATTGAGTAGGGAGTTACGAAAACTCACCTTATTCTTGATAGTTCAACAGCAAAGTAGAAGAGATCGATGTAGTCAACGATGACGAGTGAGTCAACTGGCCACGTTACGTATTCCCTAATTTCAATGTGAATTGATTTATATTCATGCTAAATTCCAAATATAGATATACAACTATAAGGATATCTTATTAATACGCTTGTCAACGTATTTACTTTGTGAGCTTTTATAGGTATTTGAATTTATCTTTAAGAATCCTTTAAAGTATTTTGTAAATGAAACCTCATTTATGTTATAAAAATTTAAAGGACTAATTTGTCATTTTTGAAACTTAAGGGACTAAATTGTCATTCTTGAAAGTTGAGGGACTAAATTGTCAAATGTCAAACTTATAAGAACGGAAAATGACAACTTTGAAACTGTAGGGTAAAAATGTAATTTTCCGTATATAATACGTATCCGTAGGATATATGTACTTTAAATAGTAAGATTAATACGAAGAATGTATTAATTTAGTAACGAAGAGATACTTTAAATAGTATGTATTATAATCAATACAAAATGTATTGATTACAATGGAAGAGATACCTTAAATGGTAGGAAAAACCAACATTTTATTTCCAAGTTGTGTTAGGGTTGGCCTTGGGTCGTGGAGTGTACGACGGCGAACCAAGTTGCGTTCAGAATGCGTATTACAAACCATTTGCGAACTACAATCCATTCCGATGGTATAAGTCAGAGATGCCCAAGGTGCAATCACTTTTGGAAACATAGTGTGGTTAAAAGCGTATCAAGGATATATTCTATCCATAAACCAACTAAATCGAAAATACGAAATAATTCACAGATGGTGAATAGTAATTATATGAATTTGGATAGTTAGGTATATAACTATACCTTTGTTTATATACCATAATAAGTATATAAATGTATTTAATAATAGTTTTACATATTTACGCACTATTGCTAATAATTCATTTTTCGCAATAGTGGCCATATTTCAATATTCGTATAAAAACGATATTTAACGTATTTAAATGCAAATATGTATTAATTGAGTATAGAAATAAGTTGACAAGCATTTCAATACATAACATATAGTTCTAAAATCATAGAGCAAAGTATAGTAAGGTTTTATAAAAACACTTACAAGAAAGGAGAGTTTATGAACTCTAAGATCAAACTTTCGACGTACGAAGAACACGACTTCTGATTCAAATGAAATTCTTTCAAGGCTTGGACTTGTTTACTTAATAATTGAAGATTATTCCCAACCCAAATTGAGTATTATAACTAGAACTTTTGAAGATCTTTAGAGAGATTTGTTGATAACAACTTCTCTTGACGATTTTTGGCGCACTTTGAGATCAAAGCGACTTTGCTTATACTAGAACAATCAAGTGTTCTTTGAAACTTATAACAAGAAGGGGGAAGATGATTTCAGACTTATAAAATGCTAAATTGAGAGAGAATGAAGTTTAAGGTGTAAGTATTTGTGATAACTTAAGTCTAGTATTTATAGTAAAATGTTTTGAAAGATATTTAGTAAAACCATGGGTAAAGTTGATTGTTTTGTAATACCATGGGCAAGAAAAGCTTATGGCCGTGTATTATGAAGGGTATTTTGGTCTTTTCACATTTGACAACTTCCTAGAAGTTTCCTAAACATCACTAGTTGTTTCGGGATTGTTTACTAGTCGGTTCGGGTTCGTTCTTTTGAGTTTTTAAACCAGATTTTAGAATATGTTTCTAAGAAGTATTTAAGTTTTAATGAAGTAGTTTATTGGAAGATTATGGCCATATCAAAGTGTTAAAACACTATATATTAGGTTCTAGGAAGTCTTAAGTTCATTCGAGAAAGAAACGATCAAAAAGCAACGTTTTACATATATATCCATAAAAGTTTTGTCGGATGTCTACTAGTAACATTATTCAACTAATAAATCAAATATAACTTGTTACAATTTCACGAGTATTCCTACTTTCCATAAAGTATGTCGGCTTCGTCCCATTAATGGAATTATTAAATAACCACCGACACTGTGCCACCGACACTGTTTACCGTACATTATACTTAAGGTTTTGTATATACATTTTCCTTGTTAACACAGTTACTCAATTATTGTCTATAATATATTTTCCTTATCACATATGGGCCAATATCATGGTCTTGTAACATGGCTTAATCACATCGAATCATTTACAATATCTGAATCCATCTAAATATTGTAATTAGCCCAACTCATATATATATATATACACCAAAAATACCCAAAGTTTTCTTATATTCATAAGGTTTGCCATTATCATATATAACAAGTATCGGACCAAAATGGCAAATGTTACATTATTCCCCCGTTAAAGGAATTTCGTCCGCGAAATTTAATCTATTTGTGACTTTTCAAACAAGTGAGGATACTTAGCTTTCATTTGGTCCTCGCGTTCCCAAGTAAACTCGGGTCCTCTCCGTGATTGCCAACGAACCTTAACAATTGTATACCTTCTTTTCTTTAGTTTCTTAACCTCACGTTCCATTATTTCTACTGGTTTTTCTACGAACTTTAACGTGTTGTCGATTTGAATCTCGTCCATGGGCACATGGTGTGTTGGATCCACCAAACACTTACGCAAGTTCGACACATGAAACACATCGTGTACACCACTTAACTCTTGGGGAAGTTTCAATCGATAAGCTACACGCCGATACGCTCTGTTATCTTAAACGGTCCAATGTACCTTGGTCCTAGCTTTCCTCGTTTCACAAAACGAACCACACCCTTCCAAGGGGAAACTTTCAGCAATACGAAATCACCCACATTAAACTCCAAAGGCCTACGCCTTATATCAGCATAACTCTTCTGACGATCACGAGCCTTATTCAACATCTCCTTGATTTGAGAGATCACCTTAGTGGTCTCAATAATGATTTCAGGTCCAATAAGTTGACTCTTACCGATTTCTGCCCAAGGCAAGGGCGACCGACACTTTGACCATCAGTCTGAGGATGAAACGCCGTACTCATATCTATTCGAGTACCCAAAGCCTTCTGGAAGGCTCTCCAAAAGTTAGAATTAAAACGGCCATCTCTATCAGAGATAATGGAGATTGGCACTCCATGTTTAGACACCACTTCTTTAATATACAAACGGGCCAAAGTATCAGATCTGTCGTTCTCTCGGATGGCTAAGAAATGAGCTGACTTAGTCAACCGATCAATAATTACCCAAATGGTATCATGGCCACTACTAGTTCTAGGTAACTTTGTGATGAAGTCCATGGCAATTTCTTCCCATTTCCATTCTGGTATCTCTGGTTGAACTAGTAATCCAGGAGGCTTTTTATGCTCAGCCTTCACTTGTAAACACGTGAGACACTCGCTTACATACCTTGCTATGTCTCTCTTCATTCCCGGCCACCAATATAAATCTCTTAGATCAAAATACATTTTGTCTGATCCTGGATGCACTGAATAGGTCGATTTATGTGCTTCATCCATTATTAGTGATCGTAGACCACCAAATACAGGAATCCATATTCTATCAACAAGATACAAACCATTACTAGGAAATTTTCCGGTAAAGTTGCATTCGCTTGAGCCTCAATTATCATATCACGTATACTTCTTTTCACAATGAGGCTCATGGCTCTAGCTCGTCTTGGCTTCACTCGTTTTTTTCTACTCAAAGCATCAGCAACAACATTCGCCTTACCAGGATGGTAGCGAATGACACAGTCGTAGTCACTAAACACTTCTATCCACCTCCGTTGTCTCATATTCAATTCACTTTGATTAAATATATGTTGTAGACTTTTGTGGTCAGTATAAATCACACTTTTGGTACCATACAAGTAGTGCCTCCAACACTTTAAAGCAAATACCACTGCTCCCAATTCCAAATCATGAGTGGGATAATTCTTCTCATGAACCTTTAGTTGTCTAGATGCATAGGCAATCACTTTACCCCTTTGCATTAATACACATCCCAACCCTTGACCCGAAGCGTCACAATACACCACAAAGTCGTCAGCTCCTTCTGGGAGACTTAGTATTGGCGCATTACACAATTTGTCTTTCAATGTTTGAAAGGCTTGTTCTTGTTTCTCCCCCCAGTCAAACCTCCTTTCTTTCTGAGTCAATAAAGTAAGAGGTTGAGCTATTTTTGAGAAATTCTCGATGAACCTCCTATAGTAACCTGCCAATCCAAGAAATTGACGAATCTCTGTAGGCGGCTCCGGTCTTCTCCAGTTCTTCACTGAATCAACTTTACTTGGATCCACATGAATGCCATCCTTGCTTACCACGTGTCCAAGGAATTGGACTTCCTCCAACCAAAACTCACATTTGGAGAATTTAGCATATAACTTCTCCATTCTAAGTAACTCCAGAACTCTTCTCAAATGATTTGAGTGTTCTTCTTTTGATTTATAATAGATAAGGATGTCATCGATGAAGACAATGACAAACTTATCCAAATATGGCTCACAGACACGATTCATCAAGTCCATAAACACCACCGGTGCATTAGTTAACCCAAAAGGCATCACTGTAAACTCGAAATGCCCATATCGCATTCGAAATGCCGTTTTAGGAATGTCATCTTCATGCACACGTAGCTGATGATAACCTGATCGTAGGTCAATTTTTGAGAAAAATCGAGCTCCTTGCAATTGATCGAAAAGGTCATCAATTCTTGGGAGCGGATATCGGTTCTTCACTGTCAACTTGTTCAGCTCCCGGTAATCTATACACATACGAAAAGACCCATCCTTCTTTTTCACGAATAAAATTGGTGCTCCCCATGGTGACTGACTTGGGCGGATAAAACCCTTCTCTTGCAGTTCTTGGAGTTGTGTCTTTAACTCTTGCATTTCTGACAATGCTAATCGATATGGAGCTCTGGCTACAGGTGTTGCATTTGGAATAAGATCGATACGAAAATCGAGTTGACGTGACGGGGGTAAACCTGGTAAATCATCTGGAAACACATCTGGGAATTCACGAACCACGGGAACCGTCCCGATCTCGATCTTCTTTACTACGGTACTAAAAATTTTCCCAACTGAAGACTCCGATTGTTCACCTTGAACTTTCAACACTTCACCATTTGACAACGGTATTCGTACTACTCTATTACTACAATCAATTACTGCTTCAACCGCTGACATCCAATCCATACCCACTATAACGTCAAAACTACCGATTTCGAAAGGCATAAGATCGATAAAGAACAACTGACCATCTAACACTAAAGTACAATCATGAATCACATGACTAATCTTAGCTAACCCACCATTTACCATTTCAATTTCAAAGAAGTACTTCAAAGGACTCAAAGAGACATTCAACAACGGAATAAAACTAGTGGAGATAAGACTATAATCAGCACCAGAATCAAATAATATGGTGGCATATTGATCGTTGAGAAGAAAAGTACCTGCTACCACGTTTGGATCATTACGAGCCTCGACTGCATTCACTGCAAAAGCCTTTCCTCGTGGTTGTTGCCCTTGCTGTCCTTGTTGCCCATGATTGTTATTTGGACCTGTGATTTGAAGTTGGTTCGGATGTACTACTACTTGAACTTGTTGCCCAATCCATTGTGGACACGTATTCCTGAGGTGGTCGGTGCTACCACACTGATAACATGATCGATTGCCCTGTAGCCTTATTGAATTCAGAGGGGCCACATTGAATGGGGCACCCTGTCTACTTCTACATTCCCTAGCCAAATGTCCCATTCGGTTGCATTTAAAACAAGCCCCACATCTTATAGTTGTAGGATGATGAAGGTTACACTTTGCACATAAGGGAAGTGATCCAGTGTATCCTTTCTTTCCAGTCTCAGTTGCTACAAATACTTTACCCCTGTGTTGGCGTTTATTATCAAATCTCCCAGCTTTCTTGACACCACTCGATTCTGCAACATCTTTCCTTTTGTTACTGACTTTGGGAAGAGTCCCATCTTGTATCAACTCTTCAGTCATAGCTTCAGACCTTTGAACAGCTTGTTCAAGAGTGAGTGGTCGAACAGCAGCCATGGTTCCTCTAATTTGGGGAACCAACCCACGAAGATATTTTTCGATACATTTGGAAACTGGTGAGACTAGATGTGGAATTAGTCTTGACAACTCCTGAAAACGAGTGGTATAGGTAGCATGATCACCACCTACCATCTCATGATCCAGAAATTCTCGCTCCATCCTTTGTAATTCCACCGCTGTACAGAACTTGTTTCGCATTGCCTCCTTGAAATTATACCAAGACATTGCTTCGGCTATTTCCCTGCCTATTACACACTGCTGATTCCACCATGATAGAGCATCTAGAGTAAAAGAGTGTGCTACATATTTGACCCTCTTTTCTAGCCATTGAACGAACTTGACTGCTCCACCTCTGCCATCATAATCTTGAACACCACAATCTCTAAAGTTTTTGTAAGTACACCCATTTCGTGCACCGTTTCTTGGCCTTCTCGGTACATTTCCAACCCTAATTTCTCGTCAACATTTTCGTAATACTCACCTCCACCATGTTCATCTTCAGCATTAGTTTGTACAACATTTGCAGCTGTAATTACAGGCTCAGCATTTGTAGTTCTCTGTGCCAAAACAGTATTAACCACTTGGGTGATCATGGCAATCATTTCTTGATTCATTTGGTTCTGAGGTTGATTGATCATAGGTTCGGTTATAGCATTACCGAGACCCTCTCCACGACCACCTTGACCACCACCTCGACCACTACCGCGGCCACCTTGACCTCCTCGGCCTCCTTGGCCTTCTTGACTCTCGTCGTTAACTGATGTTCTTCTCGTTCTCACCATTTCCTAAACACACACGTAAATCTCAAAGTTCGTACAAATGGTACTTCCAACGGTTCGTTACTATGTTTACACGTATATATCTTAACACTCTAGATTACATAGTACAACAATAAATATCTTGTTCAAGTATCATTGCACATCATTCAAATTCAAATTCTCAACATATCATCTCATAAATATAATAATACATAAACTATTGTAGTTAAAAGTATGGTCCGAATCTAACTTCAACATTCAATACATTAAGGGTGTTTGTATACAGGTGATACCAGCGGCTTTCCCTCCACACCGTTTAATATATTGAATGGATGTTGGGACTCGGTTCTGTTATGCCCTTTAAGTATTGGTTGGGTATGTATACAGGTGATACCAGCGGCTTTCCCTCCACCCAACCAACGCCCATTAAGCATACCAGTTTACCTACCACATTTTAACTACACATGTGCAATCTATGTACCATAAACTGTCGTAAAGTATGGGGGTAATCATAGAAACGTTGATCAGGTTTTTCTATGATATCGCCATACCTTACTAGTTATTGCTATCACTTCATTTTGCTAATACCTAATAATATCACAAATCTCAATTTAATCATACATACTCAACTTCATCATTTCACATTCTTTTCATTCTACGAACATCACCAGTGTACACTTTAAAGGGGTTCACATACGTTTCACATTGCACATAATTTCCTATCATGCATGCTATATGATGTTTTTCTTAGGTTATAGTCTAGGTCAATCCACCTAAATCTCTATAACCACGGCTCTGATACCATTCTGTAACACCCCAACAATGGCGGAATCATGGGATGTCGAGAAATAGCACATATGAGCATGGAAATTACATAGAGCAACACTAAATGGTTTATTGTCAAAGATATCAAACATACAATAGTTCAAACCAAGGTAACCTCATAAGGTTTACATGCAAATCACACAACAATATTTTACATAATTTCATAAGTTCATCCCCAAACAAGGGGGCATATGGGTCAGAGACCACATGAATACTAAGTCGCCTTATCTCTAGCATCCAACTATTCCTGATTTCTGAAATTACCCTGATTACCTGAAAAGTGTACTAGCAAGTGTCAACACAAGGTTGGTGAGTTCGTAGTTGTCAAATAACAACATCAATTATGATAATATATCAAGTACTTGTACAATATCATAGAACAATAACAATACTTACTGTAAGCTCTTTGTGTTAGGCATATGTTCACACAACAATCATTTCTTCAAATACAATAATTAAACAACTATGCCAACAAGTACCAATGATATCAGTTCAACCCATCATTATCAACATATATCACACAAGGTTCCCTCCAAAACGGGGTGTGCACATCATCAATTATCGCACAAGGTTCCCTCCAAAACGGGGTGCGCACATCAATATCAACATCATCAACAACATCATTATCAATAATTATAACAAACACAATAACCAAATCAAGGTACTGGGATCAATTCCCATAAACACTCACATAAGCAGTTATCTATATAAGTATATATATAAATACATATATATAAGTACACTTTTCAGCCCGAATCTCAATTGAGTAGGGAGTTACGAAAACTCACCTTATTCTTGATAGTTCAACAGCAAAGTAGAAGAGATCGATGTAGTCAACGATGACGAGTGAGTCAACTGGCCACGTTACGTATTCCCTAATTTCAATGTGAATTGATTTATATTCATGCTAAATTCCAAATATAGATATACAACTATAAGGATATCTTATTAATACGCTTGTCAACGTATTTACTTTGTGAGCTTTTATAGGAATTTGAATTTATCTTTAAGAATCATTTAAAGTATTTTGTAAATGAAACCTCATTTATGTTATAAAAATTTAAAGGACTAATTTGTCATTTTTGAAACTTAAGGGACTAAATTGTCATTCTTGAAAGTTGAGGGACTAAATTGTCATTCTTGAAAGTTAAGGGACTAATTTGTCATTTTTGAAACTTAAGGGACTAAATTGTCATTCTTGAAACTTGAGGGACTAAATTGTCATTCTTGAAACTTAAGGGACTAAATTGTCATTCTTGAAAGTTGAGGGACTAAATTGTTAAATGTCAAACTTATAAGGACGGAAAATGACAACTTTGAAACTGTAGGGTAAAAATGTAATTTTCCGTATATAATACGTATCCGTAGGATATATGTACTTTAAATAGTAAGATTAATACGAAGAATGTATTAATTTAGTAACGAAGAGATACTTTAAATAGTATGTATTATAATCAATACGAAATGTATTGATTACAATGGAAGAGATACCTTAAATGGTAGGAAAAACCAATATTTTATTTCCAAGTTGTGTTAGGGTTGGCCTTGGGTCGTGGAGTGTACCGACGGCGAACCAAGTTGCGTTCGGAATGCGTATTACAAACCTTTTGCGAACTACAATCCATTCCGATGGTATAAGTCAGAGATGCCCAAGGTGCAATCACTTTTGGAAACATAGTGTGGTTAAAAGCGTATCAAGGATATATTCTATCCATAAACCAACTAAATCGAAAATAAGAAATAATTCACAGATGGTGAATAGTAATTATATGAATTTGGATAGTTAGGTATATAACTATACCTTTGTTTATATACCATAATAAGTATATAAAGTATTTAATAATAGTTTTACATATTTACGCACTATTGCTAATAATTCATTTTTCGCAATAGTGGCCATATTTCAATATTCGTATAAAAATGATATTTAACGTATTTAAATGCAAATATGTATTAATTGAGTATAGAAATAAGTTGACAAGCATTTCAATACATAACATATAGTTCTAAAATCATAGAGCAAAGTATAGTAAGGTTTTATAAAAACACTTACAAGAAAGGAGAGTTTATGAACTCTAAGATCAAACTTTCGACGTACGAAGAACACGACTTCTGATTCAAATGAAATTCTTTCAAGGCTTGGACTTGTTTACTTAATAATTGAAGATTATTCCCAACCCAAATTGAGTATTATAACTAGAACTTTTGAAGATCTTTAGAGAGATTTGTTGATAACAACTTCTCTTGACGATTTTCGGCGCACTTTGAGATCAAAGCGACTTTGCTTATACTAGAACAATCAAGTGTTCTTTGAAACTTATAACAAGAAGGGGGAAGATGATTTTAGACTTATAAAATGCTAAATTGAGAGAGAATGAAGTTTAAGGTGTAAGTATTTGTGATAACTTAAGTCTAGTATTTATAGTAAAATGTTTTGAAAGATATTTAGTAAAACCATGGGTAAAGTTGATGGTTTTGTAATACCATGGGCAAGAAAAGCTTATGGCCGTGTATTATGAAGGGTATTTTGGTCTTTTCACATTTGACAACTTCCTAGAAGTTTCCTAAACATCACTAGTTGTTTCGGGATTGTTTACTAGTCGGTTCGGGTTCGTTCTTTTGAGTTTTTAAACCAGATTTTAGGATATGTTTCTAAGAAGTATTTAAGTTTTAATGAAGTAGTTTATTGGAAGATTATGGCCATATCAAAGTGTTAAAACACTATATATTAGGTTCTAGAAAGTCTTAAGTTCATTCGAGAAAGAAACGATCAAAAAGCAACGTTTTACATATATATCCATAAAAGTTTTGTCGGATGTCTACTAGTAACATTATTCAACTAATAAATCAAATATAACTTGTTACAATTTCACGAGTATTCCTACTTTCCATAAAGTATGTCGGCTTCGTCCCATTAATGGAATTATTAAATAACCACCGACACTGTGCCACCGACACTGTTTACCGTACATTATACTTAAGGTTTTGTATATATATTTTCCTTATCACATATGGGCCAATATCATGGTCTTGTAACATGGCTTAATCACATCGAATCATTTACAATATCTGAATCCATCTAAATATTGTAATTAGCCCAACTCATATATATATATATATACACCAAAAATACCCAAAGTTTTCTTATATTCATAAGGTTTGCCATTATCATATATAACAAGTATCGGACCAAAATGGCAAATGTTACAAGGACAACCACTAATTTATTAGCCAATAGGAAATGGACAGAGAAAGCTTCTAGAAAGATTCCTTCTGCACAAGGACCCACAAACCGTTAGGATTAACGTTGTCACACGCTCCTCCCTTATAACCTTTGACAGCTGTCATTCCTTCTTTATTGGGGCAACAAACAAACGACTGGAACAAACTTTATTGGGAAACTGGAAACTTGACATCTGGAGCTTCCACTGGAGACTTAAATCTGGAGCATCCATCTGGAGACTGGAGTTGGTCACTGGAGCGCTTCAGTGGTAAACTTTACTGGTGGAATACTTCTGGCTGCATCTGGAGACTCTTTCCAGTGAAGTGTTACAATTGGTGACTGGACTGGTTCAGTAAATACTTGTCTGAAATGGGACACTAGTGGCAGAATTAACATTGCTTATTCTGGTGGCATTATTTGCAGTTTCCTTCAATTCACTTAGCTTCTTCAGTTCAGTCGAGTTCTCCAGTTCACTTGGTTTCTCCAGTTCAGTGAACCTGGACATTTCTGCATCACTCTTTTAGGGAAAGAAGGTTCCAAATATGAATAGACATTAACGCAATATTAAAAACATCCATCCTCCTGATTCCCAACCCGGCTTCAGTCTTAAGAAGACACACAACTTCCCAAGCAACTTTTGATTTACCTTTCTGAGATGAATCCTGTGACCACAGAAAACTTCTCATAATTTGTTCAATTTCATTTATCACCCTTGCTGGCAAAATGAAAACAGTAGCCCAGTATACGTGCATAGATGATAGAACGTATTGAACAAGTTGAAGTCTTCCAGCAAACGAGAGGAATTTATTCTTCCAATCAGCAACTCTATTACGAACCTTCTCAACAAGTTCTTGACAATCCCTGTAAATAAGTCGAGTAGACAACGAAGGAACCCCAAGATATTTAACAGGTAACTTTCCCTCATCAAATGGAAGCACATGCAAAATGGATAGCTTAACATGATTGAGAACATTACAGAAGTAAGCCGTGTTTTTCGGAATACTAGGAGCCAAACCAGAAACTCCTTTAAATTCCTCAAGAGCTTCCATAACAACTGTGGCAGATTCGACATCACCATGCAAGAAATAAACAAATCAACTGCAAAACAAAGATTGATTATATCCCAACCTTCACATTTCGGGTGATATTTAATGTAACACCCCAACATGGCGGAATCATGGGGTATCACTTAGAAAAGCACAGCACGACATGGAAATTATGTAGAGTCAAACTATATGAAAACATAGGATTGAAACAATCCTTAAACTTGTACAAACGTATACAATCATTAACATTCATCGAAATACATGTTCAATCAATAATAAAAGGCAATTCAATCGATAGTAGTTGATCCTAAAAGTAACCCATAAAAGGGAAGTAAGGATCATGGATCCAGAAAGTCCAAAGCTAGTCCAATCCTAGCAAGTAAGCATGCAATCATCCATTTTGTCTCTGATTAACTTGATTACCTGAAAAGTGTACTAAAGAGCGTCAACATAAAGTTGGTGAGTTCGTAGGGACAAGTAACATGGGATAACCGTGTCGGATAACAACCGTTAACAATAAGTGAGGATTAGGAGAACTAATCACATCCAAGGAAAACCTATAAGGTTTCACATTATCACAATTCAATACAAGTCAACGTTCAATAATAACGATTCCATATAACATTCAACAACGTTCCATAACAATCAATAACGATCAACAACGATGCGGCTTACATAGTTAATAATTAACAATGTGCTAACGGTGCGACTTATATAATGAATAATGCGCTAACGGTGCGACTTATATAATAAGTAATGCGCTAACGGTGCGACTTACATTGTAAACAATGCGCTAACGGTGCGACTTACATCGTAAACAATGCGCTAACGGTGCGACTTACATCGTAAACAATGCGCTAACGGTGCGACTTACATCGTAAACAATGCGCTAACGGTGCGACTTACATTGTAAACAATGCGCTAACGGTGCGACTTACATCGTAAACAATGCGCTAACGGTGCGACTTATATAATGAATAATGCGCTAACATGTCCATATCAACAATTCAATCATACAATCAATCAATCAACAATCAACAGTTAAACAAACATGTACACTTTTCAGCCCGAATCTCAATGGAGTAGGGAGGGTTTACGAAACTCACCTGAAATGAGCAATAAAATCCCAAGACGAAAGAAAGTAGAACCGATGTCCACGATAGCCAAAACCTAATCATACACGTATTACATTAATCCTAAAGCATCTGAAGAGGTAAGGTCCTATGAATATTGACCTAATCTTACTATAAAAGCTTTATTATGTCCATTTTATAAGGCTTTGATCTAACCGAAGTGGAATCGTTACATTTTGTTTCACAATGACTAGTCGAAACTTGACCACTGTTGCTTTATCAAAACTTTTGAAACATTAGAACTATGTTCTGGACTCAGAGGCCTCTACCATTGGAAAATAGACTCAATTACGCTTCCGTTGCCGCTTGAATCATCGAAAACGGACTTACGGGTCAAAAGTTATTGACGTTTGAAAATGTTGTCAAAATTAGTCCCTAACGGGCGTTACATATAGTAACGGCCGTTACACTTCAGTTTTCAGTTCTGCATAATTCATCAACCCAAATACGAACCAAACACCCTCCAAAACTCATTTTTAGCCTAGAAATCGATTAAGGAAGCTAAAATACTTATGTTTGGACTTATACTAGATATGAATTCACCACATAAATATAACCCATCAACTAGTTTTATCTTAAAACATCAAAATCATGCTCAAATCATTTGACCCATTTCTAAGACTTTAATTGCATTTTCACCCGATTCGTGACCCGAATATACTTGAAATCAACTAGAAACAAGTTAATGAACATGAAATGATGATTATGGAATGAGTTTAACTTACCAAAAGTCTTTTGTTGCATAAATTCGAATTTGGAGTAAATAGAGAGGATGAACACTTTGAACCAATTAAAACCTTGAATTCTTGATTCTTTGAAGATGATTATTGTTATAAGTTAATTTCTCTATTAGAGAGAAAGAGAGATTTTTAGAAGTGAATATATAATGGTGTGAGTTTTATGGTTAAACTAAGGTGGCTATTTATATAAAATAATTTTAGAATATGCTTTAGCATATGCTTTGGAATATGCCTTAGAATATGCTTTAGCATATGCTTTGGAATATGCCTTAGAATATGCTTTAGAATATGCTTTAGCATATGCTTTGGAATATGCCTTAGAATATGCTTTAGCATATGCTTTGGAATATGCCTTAGAATATGCTTTTTACCTTTACTATTTACCGTTACTATTCGTGATTACTATTCTTAATCACTATTCATGAATACGGTTACTATTCACATATACGGTACTATTCACAAATACGTTACTATTCACAAATACGTTACTATTCACAAATACGGTTACTATTCACTATACGGTACTATTCACAAATACGGTTACTATTCATATATTTTCTCGAAAATCATTTACATTAAATTTATGAGTCAAATCTAGTCAAATTTTACGAATGTTACATTTAAACCCATCAGAATTTCAAGCTTTCCTTCGAAGAATCAGCGTTAAAATCTCCATTACAAGCGTGAACAAATATGGAGATAAAGGATCACCCTGCCTCAAACCCCGCTTACAAGGGAAAAAACCATGAAGAGAGCCATTAATACTGAGTGAAAAAGAAGAAGTAGCGACACAAGTCATAAACCAATGGACCATACTTGCATGAAACCCAAACTCGATTAAGATCTTCTTCAAAAATCTCCAATCTACAGTATCATAAGCCTTTTGAATATCGACCTTAAATGCACACCGAGAAACACCTTTGTCAAGATGATAATTATGCATCAATTCTTGAGTTAGGAGAATGTTATCCGAAATATTTCTGCCTGGAATAAAAGCTAATTGGTTATTATGAACCAAACTATCCAGAGAACCCTTGATCCTGTTAGCGATTATTCTAGTAATAGATTTAAAAATCACGTTGCATAAGGAGATAGGTCGGGAATCAGTGATGCGGTTTGGTGCTGCCACTTTTGGTAATAATGAAATTATCGTGTGATTTATCTCCTTGAGAAGTCTACCACTAACAAAAAAATCACAAACAACCTTGGTAATATCAACTCCTATTATGTCCCATGCATTTTTGAAAAAGGAAGCAGAAAAACCATCAGGCCCATGGGCTTTGTCATCTCCCATAGCAAACATAGCAGTTTTTACCTTTTCTCCAGTAATCGGTCTCACCATATAATTGGCCTGCTCAAGCGATAATTTCTTAGAAAATAAACCTGTTGTATTCAAAGGAGATACATCACCTGGTAAGCCAAGAAAAGCCTTATAATGAGCAATAAAAGCATTTGCCACCCCATCTCCATCTATGCGAACTCCATTCGAATCCATAATGGAATCAATTCGATTTCTAGACTTTCGAGCTTTAACCACTTTGTGAAAGTATGCTGAATTGCTATCACCAACACGAAGCCAATGAACTTTAGCCTTTTGTTTCAAGAATCTCTCTTCTTCTAAAAATGCATGTTCTTCTCGTAACAAACCATTAAAAGGCTCATTATCAATAGCCTTTTGAAGTTCATCCAGCTTATCTCGAAGCTTTTTCACCTTTTCATGTAAGTTACCCCTGTTATACATCATCTTTCGAAATGGTTATTTCAAAGCTTTCAATTTTTTCACCACTTGAAACATGTGATGACAATCAACCTCATTCTTCCAAGTGTAACCACCTGTTTAAAATCACTGTTATAAACAAGAACATTAGAGAACTTAAATGGTTTTGGCTTGAATTTCGACACCATAGGGATGCTTAGAACAGCAAGAGCATGATCAGAATTTCGATAAGGCTGAAAATAAGCATGCGCCCCCATAAAGTCAGATGAGAAAACCTGATTAGCCATGATACGATCCAGCTTTTTAAGAATCCCATTTTTGCCTTTTGGTTTTTGAGTCCAAGTATAATATAAACCATAACTATTAACATCTATAACTTCCAAATCGGTCACACATTCTCGGAAATCCCGCATAGCAATATCAAATTTAGAAACGCCCACCGTCTTCTCCGCAAGACTAAGAGCTGCATTAAAATCACCTAAAAGAACCCAAGGTTTATCAGCAATAAAACCTTTATGGTGAGATAAGTTCTGCCATAGTTGTCTCCTTTGTTGATACGCATTATGGGCATATATGAAAGAACAAAACACCACCTTTTTATCACTTTTAAAACGAACTTGAGAATGCATTACTTGATCAGATTGAGAAATAACCATGACATCAACATTGTCAGGGTTCCAACCTAAGACAATTCTCGATCCTTTTGCACAAATGTTTCTATTAGTAGTCCAGCTCCAATTACGGAACACTTTATTACATAATCTACAGAAACATGCGATTCCAGAATAGCACAGACTGAAAGTTTATTCTCCTTTATTACCTAGTGAACCTCGCTTTGCTTAGGGGACTGGTTCAAGCCCCGTATATTCCAGGATGCAATGTTAATCATGAGGAACCTCTATCCCAGGAGTGCTTGCCCCCTCAGATTTCTCCATATAAGTTGTCGTTTCATCATACACATTTTCTATATCATCCTCATCTTCATCATCTCATGGTACTTTCTTACGACCAGTTTTTACCTCATTTTCTCTTGAAAGTGCATCATAAGGATTAGAAATTTCAATACCAGCCACATAATTGGAAGGAGTACTCGAATCCACTCTTTGAGATGTGGATGGCTTATTCGACTCAACTTTTTGACGTTGATCACCTATAGAACTAAGTGGTTTTGCCCGGTAAACAAAGTTTGGGCTTGGCTTGTTTAGTTTTACACCAGCTACCTGCTTTCCTTTTCCTTTCTTTTTTCGATTAACAAGCTCAAATTCACCTTCTTTTTATACCTCCTTTATTGGTCGAACCTGTTTAGGACATTGGTGGTCATGATGTCCAAACACATTACAAGTAGAGCACCTTGGAGGGCGCCATTCATATTCAATTTTAATGGTCTCTTTAGAAAAACCCTCATCCAATAAATTAGGAATTGCAATAACAAGCTCATCGCGCAATATATTTGAGGCATCCATTTCAACGAGAGCTCTAGCATAAGTATTCCGTCCCCATGATTCCATACACATTTGACTAGTATATGAATCAAGCATGAGTGGCTTTCCAATTTTTGACGCAATCATACTAAGCCCATCATCAGAAAACGCAACAAGAGGAATGTTCTTTAGCTTCACCCAAACCGGGATCTTAGTTACTTCCTGTTTAGCAAGACAGACATTCGGAGCCCAAGCCTTAAGGATCATGGGATTTGACCGAATCAGCCATGGACCATGTTCAAGCACTTTGTCCATTCCATCCTTAGTATTAAACTTAAAGAAAAAGAAGCCTGGCGAGTTCATAATTACCTTGTTAATACCAAATTTCGACCATGTATTCTTTACATAATTTTCAACCACGGGAAAAGCCAAACGGTCACCCAAGAAATATCCAAAAAGAGTTGATGCGTAAATCACGCAAAACCAAGCACAGAGGAAATGTAACAACGAAACAAAACACATCGGAAGACTATTTTTGGTATTTTCTGGATTTATGTGAAACAAACAACCAAAACAAGACAATAAAGTAAGAAGGATAGATAAAGAATCCACCACCAAGATTCGTAAAGGCCAAGCCACCGGAATCAAGGATAAAGGAAACACTCCAACCCACCACTTTGTTTGATAAAGGTCTAGCCACCACAAACACAGATAAACGAATCGAAGATTTAAGATCTCACCACTATAAATGATAAAGGACGAACCACCACAATAATAGATAAAGGGATCACTCCAAACCACCAAGATCAAAGATCTATAAAGGTAAATGAAGATTTTGTAAGAAATAGAAGCTGCTCTATTAATTTCATTCAATTCAACATCATCCGATTTTGCAATGAGAAATAAGCCCCTATTTATAGCCACATAAACTATTTCCTAGGAATTATCCAAATACAATAATAAAATCATAAAAGGCTGTCATGGGCTAAGGACAACCACTAATTTATTAGCCAATAGGAAAAAGGCATGTGCAGCTTCTAGAATTATTCCGTTAGAGATGGTCCCCACAATTGGCACATGCAAACTGTTAGGAAATGTGTCACATCCAGCTATCCATTCTTATCCATTACCCTTTGAAATATTCTTGAATATACTCATGAAGGCTACGTATAAGGAATCCCATTTATTGGACTAGAATCTAGTGAACTGATGACAAATACGCTGCACTAAAACTGGTGACATTATTCTGATGCATCTGGACTAGAGTTGATCACTGGTAAGCTTTACTGAAGGGTCTTGACTGGAGCCTGGATCTAGAGGATCGTCACTGGAGCTGATCTGGAGGATCTTCACTGGAGAAGTAATCTGGAGAATCTTCACTGGAGAAGTAATCTGGAGAATCTTCACTGGAGAAGTAATCTGGAGAATCTTCACTGGAGAATACATCTGGAGGATCTTCACTAGAGAAATGCATCTGGAGGATCTTATCTGGAGAATGCATCCGGAGGATCTTATCTGGAGAATGCATCTGGAGGATCTTTACTGGAGAATGCATCTGGAGGATCTTCACTGGAGAAGTAATCTGGAGAATCTTCACTGGAGAAGTAATCTGGAGAATCTTCACTGGAGAAGTAATCTGGAGAATCTTCACTGGAGAAGTAATCTGGAGAATCTTCACTGGAGAAGTAATCTGGAGAATCTTTACTGGAGAATGATCTGGAGGATCTTCACTGGAGAAGTAATCTGGAGAATCTTCACTGGAGAATGGAATCTGGAGGATCTTCACTGGAGAAGTAATCTGGAGAAACTTCACTGGAGAATAATCTGGAGGATCTTCACTGGAGAATACATCTGGAGGATCTTCACTGGAGAAGTGAACTGGAAGATCTTCACTGGAGAAGTAATCTGGAGAAACTTCACTGGAGAAGTAATCTGGAGAATCTTCACTGGAGAATACATCTGGAGGATCTTCACTGGAGAATGCATCTGGAGGATCTTCACTGGAGAATGCATCTGGAGGATCTTCACTGGAGAAGTAATCTGGAGAATCTTTACTGGAGAATGGATCTGGAGGATCCACTGGAGAATGATCTAGAGGATCTTTACTGGAGAAGTAATCTGGAGGATCTTCACTGGAGAATACATCTGGAGGATCTTCACTGGAGAATGCATCTGGAGGATCTTTACTGGAGAATGCATCTGGAGGATCTTCACTGGAGAATGCATCTGGAGGATCTTCACTGGAGAAGTAATCTGGAGAAACTTCACTGGAGAAGTAATCTGGAGAATCTTCACTGGAGAATACATCTGGAGGATCTTCACTGGAGAATGCATCTGGAGGATCTTCACTGGAGAATGCATCTGGAGGATCTTCACTGGAGAATGCATCTGGAGGATCTTCACTGGAGAAGTAATCTGGAGAATCTTTACTGGAGAATGCATCTGGAGGATCTTCACTGGAGAATGCATCTGGAGGATCTTCACTGGAGAATACATCTGGAGGATCTTCACTGGAGAATGCATCTGGAGGATCTTCACTGGAGAAGTAATCTGGAGAATCTTCACTGGAGAATGCATCTGGAGAATCTAACTGGAGAATGCATCTGGAGGATCTTCACTGGAGAATGCATCTGGAGGATCTTCACTGGAGAATGCATCTGGAGGATCTTCACTGGAGAATGCATCTGGAGGATCTTCACTGGAGAATACATCTGGAGGATCTTCACTGGAGAATGCATCTGGAGGATCTTCACTGGAGAAGTAATCTGGAGAATCTTCACTGGAGAAGTAATCTGGAGAATCTTCACTGGAGAAGTAATCTGGATAATCTTCACTAGAGAAACATCTGGAGGATCTTCACTGGAGAAATGCATCTGGAGGATCTTACTGGAGAATGCATCTGGAGGATCTTCACTGGAGAATACATCTGGAGGATCTTCACTGGAGAATGCATCTGGAGGATCTTCACTGGAGAATGCATCTGGAGGATCTTCACTGGAGAAGTAATCTGGAGAATCTTTACTGGAGAATACATCTGGAGGATCTTTACTGGAGAATGCATCTGGAGGATCTTCACTGGAGAAGTAATCTGGAGAAACTTCACTGGAGAAGTAATCTGGAGAATCTTCACTGGAGAATACATCTGGAGGATCTTCACTGGAGAATGCATCTGGAGGATCTTCACTGGAGAAGTAATCTGGAGAATCTTCACTGGAGAATACATCTGGAGGATCTTCACTGGAGAATGCATCTGGAGGATCTTACTGGAGAATGCATCTGGAGGATCTTCACTGGAGAATGCATCTGGAGGATCTTCACTGGAGAATACATCTGGAGGATCTTCACTGGAGAATGCATCTGGAGGATCTTACTGGAGAATGCATCTGGAGGATCTTTACTGGAGAATGCATCTGGAGGATCTTCACTGGAGAAGTAATCTGGAGAATCTTCACTGGAGAAGTAATCTGGAGAATCTTCACTGGAGAAGTAATCTGGATAATCTTCACTAGAGAAGCATCTGGAGGATCTTACTGGAGAATGCATCTGGTGCTGACCAGTTCACTGGTCGTGATCAGTTGAAGTTGTCTCAGCGAGAGTTGTTGCTGATCAATACTTGTTTTGTCACTGATGAACTCTAAGACCAGCAACACTTGATTTAGTTGCATAACTTCAGTGCTCGACTTAGCATTAAGATCAATATACACCAGTAGTTTAATTCCAATAAAGGATATCCAAGGGTAATTTGTTGCTTGCTGATCTTTATTTATCAAATACAGGAACCAACCTTTTATGTGGAAATGACTCGGGGTCATTTCCGCATCATTCTCTCCCTCTTTTTGAGGACTTGCCCTCAAGTCCTTCAAGTAAGGCCTTAAGTTTTCTTCCTTAAACATTTCCAGCACATGAACGCTTTTTGCCAACATCCATCTGGTGGTGACACTTGAATCTTCAAATTGTAACAAGAGAATGACACTCTCCATCTTCGCAACATCAGCAGAGACTAAATAAACATCAGCATGGACCATATTATTTGCTTCAGTTCTTCCAAGAAATATAAGCTCGTGTATCATGAGATTTAATTTCTCAAACCACACATACAAATCGCGTTCTTTCAACTCAAGAAGGACCAGAATTACAAAGCTTAAATATGTTTCAACATACATATCGACCAGATTGTATTCCATCTTACAATTGATCTTACAATAAAGTCTATACTCACTTTCGACTTGCTGTTCATTAGTGCTTATAAGATCAGATATATATAACTTCACTTTCATCTTACATCTAATCTTCCAATCGGCTTTACGATCAGACTTGACATGCTGCTGATTGATTTTAAAGTCAACCCACATATCAGATTTCACAGGCTTTAATGAGTTTAGCGTTTCAGTAAGCCGTCTCATAAAATGAGAATAAACAAAAGTATCATCTTCTAAACCCTTTCCATACCCAACTAGACTAACAAATATTTCATCTTCGACCTTAGCCTTCATTTTAACTATTGACTCCATTCGAAAATGTTTCTGATTAACCACATCTATCTTGAAAAACGCATCAATATCATGCAGCTCATCAGTTTGAGTAACAAAACTGGAAATTTTAACATGCTTCCTCAATTCACAAAGATCAAACACATAAGAAACTGTTTGTAACCCTTCTCTAAACTCACATTTCAATTCATTTCGGGACTTAACAAGATCAGTTTTTATCGGTGAATAGTCATCATGGGTTTCACCAGTTAGAGTATATAGACCAGTTTTCTGAAGTGTTAATAAACTGGACACTTCAGCCCACACCATGGCCTTATCATACTTAAACATATCAGTGGGAACAAATAATGAAGTTACTTCAGCCTTAATCATTTCATCAGGACATAAACGATTAGGAGTGACTTGTCTCTTTCGAACACACAATGAACTAGTGTTCAAGTGGCCATTATGATAATCATTATCAAGTATCGAAAGAGAGGCATTCATAGGAATAACACAAAAACCCATATCATAATAATCGAATATGAAATTAAACACAAGTGCTCGGTTAGTAATGGTTACCCCTATGCCTTCTTTAAGCCATTGAATTGTAACTGGTAGTGACTGGGCAGGCATAGAGTTCTTCATCAGGCATATAGACATTGCCTGTTGAACTTCAACTGGTGGATCTTCAGTTGCATCTTCTGATGGATCTTTAGTTGGATCTTCTGACGGATCTTCAGTTGGCTCTTCAGTTGTGTCTTCAGTTTGCATATCAACTGGAGCTTCATCAGTGAAAGCTTCACTGGAGTACACTTTTCGCTGGACTTCATTAGTGAGAGTTCCAGTTGAATGTACTGCTTGCTGGACATCTTTGATCAGTGATGATTCACCATCAGTAGCTTCGATAGACTCCTTTTCACCAGTAACATAATAGAAACAAGTATGGTGAACACTTCGCTGGGATTCATCAACACTAACTTCATGAGAATGATTCAGCAAGAAATCATCAAGGTCAGCTTCAATTACTTCTTCACCATCGTCATCATAAACACATGGCTGAAAGAAATCTTCTCGCTGAATTTCAGCAGCTTCAAGTGATTGATTAGGCTTCTCGAAAAGCAATAAGTCATCAACATCATCAAAAATTTCTTCTACATCATAAATAGGCAAGAGCTCAACATCTACTTCAATTTTTACTTCTATTAAAGAACTAGGGACTGATTTAACCCCCATAAAAATTGGGTTTCTGAAAGAATTAACAACTTCTAGCTGTTTGCAATCAGGGAGTTTCTTACGAGAGTTTTTCTTTTTTGTTTCTCTCACATGCTTTTCTAACACATCTAAAATTTCCCCCATTTATCTTTCGAGAGACTTAAGCTGTCTATCTCTTCGAAGATTCTCTAAAGCAAGATTTCTGTTATAACCCATTCCTATTATCTAAATGAAAAGATAATCGAAAATAGATCTAAACAAGAGAAATCAGATCTGAGATTGGAAACCAGAATTTTAAGAACAAATACATTCAGATCTAAAATAATCTAAACAATATAACCCTTTTTTTTAATCTGAACCCAACAAAGAAATAACAAAAACCCACGGATAAAAAGATTAAGAAACCTTTTTGTAACCTGGCTCTGATACCAAATTTGATGCGTAAATCACGCAAAACCAAGCACAGCGGAAATGTAACAACGAAACAAAACACAGCGGAAGACTATTTTTGGTATTTTCTGGATTTATGTGAAACAAACAACCAAAACAAGACAATAAAGTAAGAAGGATAGATAAAGAATCCACCACCAAGATTCGTAAAGGCCAAGCCACCGGAATCAAGGATAAAGGAAACACTCCAACCCACCACTATGTTTGATAAAGGTTTTAGCCACCACAAACACAGATAAAGGAATCGAAGATTTAAGATCTCACCACTATAATTGATAAAGGACGAACCACCACAATTATAGATAAAGGGATCACTCCAAACCACCAAGATCAAAGATCTATAAAGGTAAATGAAGATTTTGTAAGAAATAGAGGCTGCTCTATTAATTTCATTCAATTCAACATCATCCGATTTTACAATGAGAAATAAGCCCCTATTTATAGCCACATAAACTATTTCCTAGGAATTATCCAAATACAATAATAAAATCATAAAAGGCTGTCATGGGCTAAGGACAACCACTAATTTATTAGCCAATAGGAAAAAGGCATGTGCAGCTTCTAGAATTATTCCGTTAGAGATGGTCCCCACAATTGGCACATGCAAACTGTTAGGAAATGTGTCACATCCAGCTATCCATTCTTATCCATTACCCTTTGAAATATTCTTGAATATACTCATAAAAGCTACGTATAAGGAATCCCTTTTATTGGACCAGAATCTAGTGAACTGATGACAAATACGGTGAACTGAAACTGATGACATTATTCTGATGCATCTGGACTGGAGTTGATCATTGGTAAGCTTCACTGAAGGGTCTTGACTGGAGCCTGGATCTGGAGGATCGTCACTGGAGTGGATCTGGAGGATCTTCACTGGAGAAGTAATCTGGAGAAACTTCACTGGAGAAGTAATCTGGAGAATCTTCACTGGAGAAGTAATCTGGAGAATCTTCACTGGAGAAGTAATCTGGAGAATCTTCACTGGAGAAACATCTGGAGGATCTTCACTGGAGAAATGCATCTGGAGGATCTTATCTGGAGAATGCATCTGAAGGATCTTATCTGGAGAATGCATCTGGAGGATCTTCACTGGAGAATTCCATCTGGAGCATTTCGACTGAAGTAACTTACTGGAGTTATTCACTGAAGCTGTCCACTGAAATGGTTCACTGGAGTGTGACTGAGATAACTTCACTGAAGCCTCGTGACTGGAGCAAGTTACTGGAGCTTTGAATGACGAGTCTTCAATGGATTGCAACTGAAACATAGCTGATACGTTCACTGGTGGATGCTCGTTGAAGTATAATTTAAGTAAAGTGCTGAACACCCATCTCTGGCCAGTGTCACTGATGGATACTTGCTGAGGAATGACTTGCTGATGTAACCTTCTCACTGAAGTGTTACTAGCTGTTCTGGACACCCGCTGATCACATCTGGTGTAGTCCAGTTCAGTGATCGTTGTTCTGGACACTTGCTGGTTGCACCTGGTGCTGACCAGTTCACTGGTCGTGATCAGTTGAAGTTGTCTCAGCGAGAGTTGTTGCTGATCAATACTTGTTTTGTCACTGATGAACTCTAAGACCAGCAACACTTGATTTAGTTGCATAACTTCAGTGCTCGACTTAGCATTAAGATCAATATACACCAGTAGTTTAATTCCAATAAAGGATATCCAAGGGTAATTTGTTGCTTGCTGATCTTTATTTATCAAATACAGGAACCAACCTTTTATGTGGAAATGACTCGGGGTCATTTCCGCATCATTCTCTCCCTCTTTTTGAGGACTTGCCCTCAAGTCCTTCAAGTAAGGCCTTAAGTTTTCTTCCTTAAACATTTCCAGCACATGAACGCTTTTTGCCAACATCCATCTGGTGGTGACACTTGAATCTTCAAATTGTAACAAGAGAATGACACTCTCCATCTTCGCAACATCAGCAGAGACTAAATAAACATCAGCATGGACCATATTATTTGCTTCAGTTCTTCCAAGAAATATAAGCTCGTGTATCATGAGATTTAATTTCTCAAACCACACATACAAATCGCGTTCTTTCAACTCAAGAAGGACCAGAATTACAAAGCTTAAATATGTTTCAACATACATATCGACCAGATTGTATTCCATCTTACAATTGATCTTACAATAAAGTCTATACTCACTTTCGACTTGCTGTTCATTAGTGCTTATAAGATCAGATATATATAACTTCACTTTCATCTTACATCTAATCTTCCAATCGGCTTTACGATCAGACTTGACATGCTGCTGATTGATTTTAAAGTCAACCCACATATCAGATTTCACAGGCTTTAATGAGTTTAGCGTTTCAGTAAGCCGTCTCATAAAATGAGAATAAACAAAAGTATCATCTTCTAAACCCTTTCCATACCCAACTAGACTAACAAATATTTCATCTTCGACCTTAGCCTTCATTTTAACTCTTGACTCCATTCGAAATGTTTCTGATTAACCACATCTATCTTGAAAAACGCATCAATATCATGCAGCTCATCAGTTTGAGTAACAAAACTGGAAATTTTAACATGCTTCCTCAATTCACAAAGATCAAACACATAAGAAACTGTTTGTAACCCTTCTCTAAACTCACATTTCAATTCATTTCGGGACTTAACAAGATCAGTTTTTATCGGTGAATAGTCATCATGGGTTTCACCAGTTAGAGTATATAGACCAGTTTTCTGAAGTGTTAATAAACTGGACACTTCAGCCCACACCATGGCCTTATCATACTTAAACATATCAGTGGGAACAAATAATGAAGTTACTTCAGCCTTAATCATTTCATCAGGACATAAACGATTAGGAGTGACTTGTCTCTTTCGAACACACAATGAACTAGTGTTCAAGTGGCCATTATGATAATCATTATCAAGTATCGAAAGAGAGGCATTCATAGGAATAACACAAAAACCCATATCATAATAATCGAATATGAAATTAAACACAAGTGCTCGGTTAGTAATGGTTACCCCTATGCCTTCTTTAAGCCATTGAATTGTAACTGGTAGTGACTGGGCAGGCATAGAGTTCTTCATCAGGCATATAGACATTGCCTGTTGAACTTCAACTGGTGGATCTTCAGTTGCATCTTCTGATGGATCTTTAGTTGGATCTTCTGACGGATCTTCAGTTGGCTCTTCAGTTGTGTCTTCAGTTTGCATATCAACTGGAGCTTCATCAGTGAAAGCTTCACTGGAGTACACTTTTCGCTGGACTTCATTAGTGAGAGTTCCAGTTGAATGTACTGCTTGCTGGACATCTTTGATCAGTGATGATTCACCATCAGTAGCTTCGATAGACTCCTTTTCACCAGTAACATAATAGAAACAAGTATGGTGAACACTTCGCTGGGATTCATCAACACTAACTTCATGAGAATGATTCAGCAAGAAATCATCAAGGTCAGCTTCAATTACTTCTTCACCATCGTCATCATAAACACATGGGTGAAAGAAATCTTCTCGCTGAATTTCAGCAGCTTCAAGTGATTGATTAGGCTTCTCGAAAAGCAATAAGTCATCAACATCATCAAAAATTTCTTCTACATCATAAATAGGCAAGAGCTCAACATCTACTTCAATTTTTACTTCTATTAAAGAACTAGGGACTGATTTAACCCCCATAAAAATTGGGTTTCTGAAAGAATTAACAACTTCTAGCTGTTTGCAATCAGGGAGTTTCTTACGAGAGTTTTTCTTTTTTGTTTCTCTCACATGCTTTTCTAACACATCTAAAATTTCCCCCATTTGTCTTTCGAGAGACTTAAGCTGTCTATCTCTTCGAAGATTCTCTAAAGCAAGATTTCTGTTATAACCCATTCCTATTATCTAAATGAAAAGATAATCGAAAATAGATCTAAACAAGAGAAATCAGATCTGAGATTGGAAACCAGAATTTTAAGAACAAATACATTCAGATCTAAAATAATCTAAACAATATAACCCTTTTTTTTAATCTGAACCCAACAAAGAAATAACAAAAACCCACGGATAAAAAGATTAAGAAACCTTTTTGTAACCTGGCTCTGATACCAAATTTGATGCGTAAATCACGCAAAACCAAGCACAGCGGAAATGTAACAACGAAACAAAACACAGCGGAAGACTATTTTTGGTATTTTTTGGATTTATGTGAAACAAACAACCAAAACAAGACAATAAAGTAAGAAGGATAGATAAAGAATCCACCACCAAGATTCGTAAAGGCCAAGCCACCGGAATCAAGGATAAAGGAAACACTCCAACCCACCACTATGTTTGATAAAGGTTTTAGCCACCACAAACACAGATAAAGGAATCGAAGATTTAAGATCTCACCACTATAATTGATAAAGGACGAACCACCACAATTATAGATAAAGGGATCACTCCAAACCACCAAGATCAAAGATCTATAAAGGTAAATGAAGATTTTGTAAGAAATAGAGGCTGCTCTATTAATTTCATTCAATTCAACATCATCCGATTTTACAATGAGAAATAAGCCCCTATTTATAGCCACATAAACTATTTCCTAGGAATTATCCAAATACAATAATAAAATCATAAAAGGCTGTCATGGGCTAAGGACAACCACTAATTTATTAGCCAATAGGAAAAAGGCATGTGCAGCTTCTAGAATTATTCCCTTAGAGATGGTCCCCACAATTGGCACATGCTAATCGTTAGGAAATGTGTCACATCCAGCTGTCCATTCTTATCCATTACCCTTTGAAATATTCTTGAATATACTCATAAAAGCTACGTATAAGGAATCCCTTTTATTGGACCAGAATCTAGTGAACTGATGACAAATACGGTGAACTGAAACTGATGACATTATTCTGATGCATCTGGACTGGAGTTGATCATTGGTAAGCTTCACTGAAGGGTCTTGACTGGAGCCTGGATCTGGAGGATCGTCACTGGAGCCTGGATCTGGAGGATCTTCACTGGAGAATGCATCTGGAGGATCTTACTGGAGAATGCATCTGGAGGATCTTCACTGGAGAAGTGATCTGGAGAATCTTTACTGGAGAATGCATCTGGAGGATCTTATCTGGAGAATGCATCTGGAGGATCTTATCTGGAGAATGCATCTGGAGGATCTTATCTGGAGAATGCATCTGGAGGATCTTATCTGGAGAATGCATCTGAAGGATCTTATCTGGAGAATGCATCTGGAGGATCTTCACTGGAGAATTCCATCTGGAGCATTTCGACTGAAGTAACTTACTGGAGTTATTCACTGAAGCTGTCCACTGAAATGGTTCACTGGAGTGTGACTGAGATAACTTCACTGAAGCCTCGTGACTGGAGCAAGTTACTGGAGCTTTGAATGACGAGTCTTCAATGGATTGCAACTGAAACATAGCTGATACGTTCACTGGTGGATGCTCGTTGAAGTATAATTTAAGTAAAGTGCTGAACACCCATCTCTGGCCAGTGTCACTGATGGATACTTGCTGAGGAATGACTTGCTGATGTAACCTTCTCACTGAAGTGTTACTAGCTGTTCTGGACACCCGCTGATCACATCTGGTGTAGTCAAGTTCAGTGATCGTTGTTCTGGACACTTGCTGGTTGCACCTGGTGCTGACCAGTTCACTGGTCGTGATCAGGTGAAGTTGTCTCAGCGAGAGTTGTTGCTGATCAATACTTGTTTTGTCACTGATGAACTCTAAGACCAGCAACACTTGATTTAGTTGCATAACTTCAGTGCTCGACTTAGCATTAAGATCAATATACACCAGTAGTTTAATTCCAATAAAGGATATCCAAGGGTAATTTGTTGCTTGCTGATCTTTATTTATCAAATACAGGAACCAACCTTTTATATAGAAATGACTCGGGGTCATTTCCGCATCAAGAGTATTCTCGAACCGGGTACTAACCTTTTTGACAGATTCCAATGGAAGAACCAGGTCCACACCTTCTAAATTAGATGAATTTTCCACATTTAATTGCCTGAAATTCGACATCTTCTTCAACACTCCAGATTGCACCTTTTCAGCCTAAGAAATCGGTTTGGTTTCAGCCTAACCATCATTATTCACATAATCAGCCTATCAGAAGAAGGCGTCGGAGGGATGTCAGACGAACCATTAGGATGTACTGACATACGATCAGAACTAGAAACAGGATCAGCCGCATTAGAACCACTAGGGTTTCGAACCGGCTTAGTAGAAGACTGCATAACTTTCAATCTATCTAACCTTTCACGTAAAGTATTAAAATCAAAATCACAAGCAGCTCTCTTCATTCAACGACTAACCCATTTAAACACCAACAACAAACACAAGACAGATACTCGAATAAAGAAGAAGAACAATTTGTCTATCTAATACATTGATGAACTACAAAAGTAGCCGTGATCAAATACACTCGCTAAAGGATTAGAATAGATAGAAAACCAGGAATCTCCTTCATATTTTGGCACACATAAAGCTTTCCAAGAAACCTTAGCCTTACCTGTTCTCATAGGACCATGACACCAAAGAAATCCACGCATGGTCTCCTCCAGATCAGCCATGATTCTAGATGGGAGAATGAAAACAGACGACCAATACGTATACATAGAAGAAAGCACAGACATAATCAGTTGCACTCTTCCTGCAAACGAAGGAACTTGTTCCTCCAATCCATAATTCTTTTCTCCATTCTTTCAATCAAAATTTTGCAATCTTTATATAAAAGTCTTGAAGAAATGAGAGGAACACCTAAGTATCGAACAGGGAGTTTACCTTCTTCAAAAGGCATGATATTCAAAATAGAATTCTTAATCAAATCAGGCACATTGCAGAAGAAAACTGTGCTTTTCTGAGTACTCAGAATTAGACCTGTCATCTTTTTAAAAGAATCAAGGGTTCCCAGGATTAATTTCGCCGAATTGATATCTCCCCTAGCAAAAAGAAATAAATCGTATGCAAAGCATAAATTGATAACTTTCTGCTTAACACACCTATTATGGAATCTGAATGAAGAATCCAACCAAACAGAGTGCTATAGGATAAGAGTTAACACCTCCATGACTAGAGTAAAAAGATAAGGAGAGAAAGGATGACCTTGACGAAGTCCCCTCTTTCCCTTAAAGAAACCATGTAGACGCCCATTAATACTCAAAGAAAAGGTCGTGGAGGACACACACAGCATCACCCAATTTATAAGAACCGGATGATAACCAAAACCAAACATAGCAGCCCAAAGAAAAACCCAATCAACTGTATCATATGCCTTCTGAATATCTGCTTTAAAAGCACATCTTGGATGTCCCTGATTTCTATGATAGTTATGCATAATTTCTTGAGTGAGAAGGATGTTATCAGAGATCTTCCTACCCGGTACAAAAGCTGACTGATTCACACTGACCACCTCATCCAAACCCTCCTTAATTCTATTGGCAATAATCTTTCTGTTAGGACCAGTTTCACCAAAATTGGGCAGTCTCCAGTTGCATCTGGAGACCTGAAGAAAATGTCCAGAAATATATTGAAGTCCAGTTGCATCGTACAGTTAACGCAACTGAAGACTTCCTCCAGTTACATCTGACCAAGACACCTGAAGACATTCCAACTGAAGTCGAAGACATCAAGTGGAAGAAAGAAAATAACAATGGCTTTACACTGATTACGAGGAAAAGACCTTTATGCTTTATATGCTATTACACGAATAAAAGGATTTATCTATGTATAAAGTACAAAAGTGTGTAAAGCAGGTTGAATAAAGGTGACTTTATGTCATACCTTTATACAACATTTTAAGGACTTAAATGCTATTCCTTAAATGCTCTCAACCATATTTGTACGGCCAAAGTTGACATCCCAATGTCAACTTTGCCTATAAATAGAGGTCTTTGCACAACCAAGAAACCACTTTGCAGACCTGCAATATTCTTGGTGAACTTGTGCAATATTCTCTCAATCTTAAGGGGAACACTTCACAACTTTAAGTGCTTTCGATTGTGTAGAGAATTTCCAAGTATTAGATCAATTGTATTTCATAGGTTGTTAGGATATTTACATTATTGTATTATCTTGGTTCCGCAACAACCTTGTAATTTGTTTATCATCAATAAATAAATTACACTTGAAAATTACATATTGTCTCACCATTTTACTTTACAAGTATTTATATTATTGCATTGTCTTTACTTATAATATCTTGTTATACTTATAAGTAAACTATCCAGACCTGGTATACTACACACTGCAACTGGTCGTCTCCAGATACAGTGTGTGTATTGCAAACTATCTCACCATCGACATTGAGGTGTCTTCAGTTAGTACCATCTATTGAGTTGGGACTTACAAGTGGTATCAGAGTAGAAGGCTAATATACTTGCCTAGATCTACTTAGATGTCTACTACTGAAGGTGAGAATGGTTCTGGTCCTAATGTTGAAAATATCAATATTAACAATCCTCCTGGTACTCCTCCTGTTAATCAACATGTTAATAACAACCCTCCTCCACCTCCCGTTGCACCTAACCATGTCCATGTTCATTACTCAAATACTCCTGTTCCGAAATTTGATGGAAACAGTGAGACTTTTGGAACATGGAAGGCCAGAATGCTCTTGCATTTTGGTGGGATAGAGAGGTATATGCTCAAAATCCTTATGGATGGACCTTATGTACCCATGTCCCCTGGGGTGAGTCTTCTTCTAGACCCTACTGGAAGAAGAGGTGCCAAAGAAAAACTCGAAGACCACTGGTCTGACGAGGATCGTAGACTTGTAGATCTGGACACCAGACTCAAGAACATGATCCTAGGAGCTGTTCCTGAAGACTTAATTCCAACACTTGTGTTGTTCCCCAGTGCCAAGGCCATGTGGGATGAATTAGTCATTCAGTTTGAGGGTGGAAATGACACCATTGTCACTCGTAAAGTTGCCCTGAACAAGAAGTATGAATCCTTCTTTGCTCTACCCAATGAAAGTTTAACTGGTACTTACACCAGATTTACCAGCCTTATCAACCAGTTAAGAGGCTTGGGTGTTAAGAAAGACAAGGACATTCTTCTTGAAAAATTCTGTGATATTCTTCCTTCCAAATGGGAAAATATGGTTCTTGTCTTAAGACAAGGTAAAACCTTGCATAGCCACACTCTTGTATCGCTCTATGGAGCCTTCAAATTCACTGAACATAATAATGCAGTGAGACTGGTGGCTGAGCAAGATGCCATGAACCATGCCCAGAGTCCCAAGGTTGCTAGTATAACTGAGCGACCTTGTGCTGCTTTAATGTCTGCTGAGAGTGTCCAGTCACACTCTATGAGGGAGATGTTAAACAGTTTCTTGAACTCTGGCCTGACCACTGAAATCAGTGATGGTTGTGATGAAACTGACGATGATGATCTGGTCGCCATGATTGCTAAAACCTTTAACAGGTTTAAGCATAAATCTAATAGATTTAATGGCCCAAACAATGCTTACAGCTCCAACTCTCTGGACAAGTCCAATCTTACCTGCTATAAGTGTGGTAAGAAAGGACACTTTATGAAGGAATGCAGATCTAGTCAGCTGAACAATCAAACTGGTCCCCCTGTCCCAAATTTCAATAACAATCGGGCTGATGATTGCTATAAAGCCAAATACAAGAAGCTTAAAGCCCAGATTGCTCTTCTTTCCCTTGAAAAAGCGAAAGACCAGTGCTTGATTGCACAAACTGAAGGAAAGTGGGAACTCTCTGATGACTCATCTGATGATGATGAAGAGATAAGGGACATGTGTTTCATGGCCTTGGAAGACCAGCAACAACATGTGGCAAAAGAAGATGTCATCACTGGTAGATGGGTTGATATCATCTTGAAAAAGGTTTGTGATTATGACAATCAGGTGGATACAGAACTGAAACTGGACCTGGCTGAATCATTAAACTGTGATTTAGTATTTGTTGAAACTATTAGAGCAGATGGTGAAAGGTATCTGGAAACCATCTTGACTGAACTGAACAATGTCAGACCACAACTAAATGATTTACAAAGTCTCCAGTTGGCTCTCAAAGAGTCAGTTTTGAAAAATGAGGCATTTGAACTTGAAAATCAAAAATTAAAATCTGATCTTTTGAAGGAACAAATGATTATCAAGTCCTGGGTAAAAGCATCTGGAAAGAACTATGATGCATTTTCTAATACCATAGATGCCCAGAAAAATGCATGGAAATCTGGAGATCTGGAGATGGCTGCCATCATACCTGATCTGCATGCATTGCCTCAAGATCTCAGGGTTGAAACACCATATGACCAACCTAAGATTGTCAAAACTGAATCCAGTGAGACCACCCATATTGAGGTTAAACCTGGAGCCAAACAGGCTAGTGCTCCAGTTAAAAAGGCCACTGGTAACAAGCCTTTACCTCAGAAGTCTAAGGAGCCCAAGACCCAAAAGACTAAAACTCCAGTTGAACCAAGGTCCAAGGTTCAGCAGCCTGATGAAAACAATATTTTGTTTAAACTGGAAAGTCAACTCCAACTTTTGTCTCGACAAGTTCAGAGTTGTACTGCCCGGATTAAAAATCTGGAAGGAGGTTCATCACCTCCAGTTTTGAAACAAAATATTAAACCTCCTTCAAAACCAAAACAAAAGAATTTTCCATCTGGAACTAAATCTGATAAGAAAAAGGGGAGCAGGTATCAAATTCCAATCGTTTTTACTCCTACACCTGGAGCTGATGAAAAAGCTCCAGATGTAGCATCCAGTTCCAACCCACCAGAGTCAACTGGGACTTCTGAAGTGAAGTCCACTGAACCCATCAAGAAAAGATGGGTTCACAAAAATAACTGATGATTTTTGTGGGTGTGCAGGGCGATCGTAAAAAGAACACCTGGTATCTGGACAGCGATGCTGGACGGACAATGACCGGATTTAAGCCCCTGTTGGAAGAGGTCACTGTCCAAGATGGACCGACAGTGACGTTTGGTAATGATCAGAATGGAAAGCCTGAAGGATATGGTGTGCTCAATAACGGACAGGTCCAATTTAAGAGAGTTGCATTTGTGAATGGTTTGAAATACAACCTGATCAGTGTCAGCCAACTTTGTGATGATGGCTACAGAGTTTTGTTCGATATTTCTCAAGGCACCATATTTAACAAGGATTGGAAAGTGGTGATGATTGCACCAAGAAAGGGTAATATGTACATCATGGATATGGAACCAGCTCCAAAAGAGCAGTGCTTCTATACCAAAGCTGATGAGGACACCAACTGGCTGTGGCATAAAACAACTGGTTGATGGGATACCTCAAACTTCTTTCAATAAAGAAAAGCCATGTCCAGGGTGTGAGATGGGCAAGCAGAAAAGGGTCAGTTTTAAAACAAGGCAAAACTTTAGCATCACTGAACCTCTTCACATGCTACATATGGATATTTTTGGTCCAGTGAATGTTCAAACTAGAGCTGGAAAGAAGTACACTCTAGTTGTGGTCGATGAATTCACCAGATACTGTTGGGTGGTATTCCTCAGATCCAAAAGTGATGCACCTGCTGAAATCATCTCGCTCATCAAAAGAATTGAACTCAAGTATACTCGAAAAGTCTGTCAGTTGCGAAGTGATAATGGTACTGAATTTCAAAATAAGGTACTTGAAGCATTTTGCAATGACACTGGCATCACTCAAAACTTCTCATCAGCACACTCTCCAGAGCAGAATGGAGTTGTGGAAAGAAAGAATCGCACACTGATAGAAGCAGCCAGAAGTATGCTATCTGAATCAGGTCTTCCTACCAGTTTCTGGGCTAAAGCAGTTGCAACTGCTTGTCACACCCAAAACCGGTCAGTCTACATCAAGAGACATAAGAAGACTGTCTATGAAGTACTCAGGAATCGTAAACCAAATATTGGATATTTTCATGTATTTGGTTGTCCAGTTTATATTTTAAACGACTCCAGTCAGCTTGGAAAGTTTGATGCAAAAGCTGATGAAGGGGTATTTTTAGGTTATTCAGATATTCAAAAGGCCTTTAGAGATTATAATTATAGACTCCAAAAGGTTCATGAGACAATTCATGTCACATTCGACGAATCACCTGAAGCAATAAAGAAGAGACCAAGCCTTGATATTTCTCCAGTCATTCCAATAAATTTTGGTGAAACTGACCAAGTTCATCAGTCAGTTGTTTCACCAAAAGATGTTTCCAGTTACAACAAACTGGAACCAGTTAAAAAGAAGAGCACCACCAGTGACACGTCATTTTATCCCTCCATCAGTTTCAACTTACCACAGAAACTGGTGATTGGATCAGATGTACGTGTTACTCCAATATCAGCACCAGTTCAAACTGCTCCAGACTCTCCAGTTCTTCAAGAAATACCTTTAGCTGAAGAATTTCATGATGCCAATCGTGACCTCATTGACTCTGATGAGGATGTAGAAGAAGTTTGGACTGATCCTCCTCCAGTTGCAACTGCTTGTCACACCCAAAACCGGTCAGTCTACATCAAGAGACATAAGAAGACTGTCTATGAAGTACTCAGGAATCGTAAACCAAATATTGGATATTTTCATGTATTTGGTTGTCCAGTTTATATTTTAAACGACTCCAGTCAGCTTGGAAAGTTTGATGCAAAAGCTGATGAAGGGGTATTTTTAGGTTATTCAGATATTCAAAAGGCCTTTAGAGATTATAATTATAGACTCCAAAAGGTTCATGAGACAATTCATGTCACATTCGACGAATCACCTGAAGCAATAAAGAAGAGACCAAGCCTTGATATTTCTCCAGTCATTCCAATAAATTTTGGTGAAACTGACCAAGTTCATCAGTCAGTTGTTTCACCAAAAGATGTTTCCAGTTACAACAAACTGGAACCAGTTAAAAAGAAGAGCACCACCAGTGACACGTCATTTTATCCCTCCATCAGTTTCAACTTACCACAGAAACTGGTGATTGGATCAGATGTACGTGTTACTCCAATATCAGCACCAGTTCAAACTGCTCCAGACTCTCCAGTTCTTCAAGAAATACCTTTAGCTGAAGAATTTCATGATGCCAATCGTGACCTCATTGACTCTGATGAGGATGTAGAAGAAGTTTGGACTGATCCTCCTCCAGTTGCAACTGAAGAGGATCACCAGGTGACTTGCATTGATATTGTAGTTCACCACCCTAGTCAATACACTAGATGGACTGCAGCACATCCAATTGAATAGATTGTTGGAGATCCAAATAGTGGGGTTCAGACTAGAAGAGCCACCAGTGAGCAATGCTTAAACGTCACCTTCTTATCACTGATTGAACCGAAGAAGATTGACGAGGCTATGGCAGATCCAAGCTAGGTAGAAGCTATGCAAGAAGAGCTTATCCAGTTCGAAAGGAACAATGTATGGGAACTTGTTCCTTGTCCTCCAGGTTTGAAGAAAGAACCTATTGGAACAAGATGGGTCTACCGAAATAAGATGGATGAAGATGGCAATGTTGTAAGAAACAAAGCCAGATTGGTTGCCCAGGGTTATTGTCAAGCAGAGGGTGTTGATTTTGATGAGACTTTTGCTCCAGTTGCAAGACTTGAAGCTATAAGAATATTCTTGGCTTATGCAGCCCATCTGCAGTTTAAAGTCTTCCAGATGGATGTCAAAAGTGCGTTCCTAAATGGAACTTTGGAAGAAGAAGTGTATGTTAAACAAACTCCAGGCTTCCTCAATGAGAAGCATCCTCACTGGGTATACAGACTGAACAAAGCGTTATATGGTCTAAGACAAGCCCCAAGAGCCTGGTATGATACTTTAACTAAACATCTTCTTAAAAATGGCTTTCAATGAGGTGCAATAGATAATACCTTATTTATCTTGAAAGAAAAAGGTAATATCTTACTGGTACAAATTTATGTTGATGACTTTATATTTGGGTCAACTGATGATGTAATGTGTGAAAAATTCTCTAAAATCATGTCATATGAGTATGAAATGAGTTTAATGGGTGAATTAACATTTTTTTTAGGTTTACAAATTAAACAAACTGAAGAAGGAATTTTTATAAACCAAGAGAAATATGTCAGAGATTTGTTAAGAAAATACAAATATGATTCAATCCCATCGAAAAACACACCTATTGCAGCACCATTGAATCTGGACTCTGACCCAACTGGCAAACCAGTGAACACAACTGAATACCGTGGTATGGTTGGCTCACTGATGTATTTAACTGCCAGTCGACCAGATATAATGTTTGCAACATGTCTATGAGCCAGATTTTAGGCTAACCCAAAAGAATCACATTTGCATGCTGTTAAGCGCATCTTCAGGTACCTGAAAGGGTGCCCTAGCCTTGGTCTTTGGTATCCCAAAGGCTCAGGGTTAGATCTAATGGGTTATTCAGATTCAGATCATGCAGGTTGTAAAATAGATAGAAAATCAACAACTGGTGGTTGTCATTTCCTTGGAGGAAAATTGGTAAGTTGGACCAGCAAGAAGCAGACGTCAGTCTCTATGTCCACTGCTGAGGCAGAGTACATTTCTGCGGCCAGTTGCTGTGCCCAGATTCTCTGGATCAAGAACCAGTTACTAGATTATGGTCAAAAATATACAAGGACCCCAATCTTTTGTGATAACACCAGTGCAATTGCTATATCTCACAACCCAATGATGCACTCCAAGACAAAGCATATCGACATCAGGTATCATTTTATTCGTGATCATGTTATGAAAGGAGACATTGAAATTCATTTCATCCCCACTGACAAACAGTTAAAAGAGAAAACTTTTAAACATCTCATCAGCGAACTGGGAATGTTAAATCCTTAAAACTGGAGAATTTTATTATGAACGCGTCAGTGACACTGATGAGGTTCTCCAGTTGAGGAGGTCCAGATAATCTTTGCTCTCCAGGCTATCGAACGCCTTTGTGATACTATCCTGGCACTAATTGATTACTGGATCATCATTTTGGGGGGAAAGACTCAAAATAATTTTCCTATTAAAATTCTTTTCATTTGAAAATGACAACTGGAGAACTCTCCAGTTGAATTTCTTATTAAAATTCTTTTATTTGAAAATAGCAACTGGAGAACCCTCTAGTTGGAATATGTCACTGGACTAATCCTCCAGTGTAAATATTCAGTCTTATCTTAAAACTGGTGGTCAACCAGATTTCATAACGTTTGAAAATACCTGGTCAGTTTTGTGACACGTGATGGTACTCGAGTGTTTTATCCCACTTGAAACCGTCAAATGACGTGTCAAAACCATCTCTGAAAAGGGATGCGCGTATTATGGGGATTGTGTACAAGTAGTGGGCGCGTGGGATACCAGCCGTCCTTGCATTAAATGCTGACGTGATGGTATTTAATAATTTTGAATTTCAAATTTTCAATAAATCAAAATTTACTTTGTTTTCGAATATTTGGGGATATCAATAATATTTTATAATCTTAGTGGGACTTATTTTCCTTATAAATACCCCACATTTATACCGTTTACCATTTACTTCGTTTCACATTCCTTCATTTACTCCCAATCATCAAAATCGCTTCCTTTCTCTCTCTGCTCAATAAATCAAGAACCCTAAATCCCTAAATACTCAATTTCATAGATACATTATTCTAAAATGGCACCAAAATCATCTCGTTCAAGAGATGTAAATCTCTTATCTGTCCCACATGCTCCTTCACCAGATGTCAAACAGGCATCTGGTGCTCCTGGTAACACTTCGCTCATCAAATTAAATCTGAATAATCCGATGGCGAGTTTACAAGGAACTCAAGGGTCCAATACCCTTATTGGAAGAATCCAAAGATTTTTGAAGGATTCTCCAATTGGACCCTCATTCTCTTTAAACCCACGCAAGATATTTCACGACTACTTGTGTTAGTTTTGGTACACTGCTACTCTTTCTTCTGATTGTTCTTCCATCACTTTCACATTAAAAGGTGGAACAGTCCAGTGTACCTTATCAGCAGATGTGTTGAGGGATGCTTTACACCTCAACTACTGGAGAGAGGGTGAATCTCCAGTTGTCATCTCCCCAAACATTAATTTTCGCCAGGTCCTCCTTGAAATGGGACATAAGGATTGCCTGGAGAACGGGGTTTTGAAGACAAAGGGTGCAATGACCATGAAGGGTCTTACACCTTCATGGAGGTATTTTTTCATCCACTTGGTGGAAAGTATGGGTGGGAGTTCTGGTGGACTTGACCAGATTAACTCCGCACAGGCAGAGATGGCATACTGCTTGTGGAATGGATTGAGAGTGGATTTTGCTGATATCCTTTTTAGAAGCCTGGTTCAAAAACTGAAGGGCACCAGGGGACTTTGTATCCCCTTCTCCAGGTTTCTCTCTCTTTGTTTTCTACAAATTCTGGGCAGTGAAGCTTATTTAAGCACAGATTCACCTTATACTGTCCCAGATTTGTTGTGGAATCTAGACTCTCTAGTATCTGAAGCTGGAGAGGTCGAGATTACAGATAGAATGTTGCTGGCATTCTCTAAAACTGATGCACCAGTCCAAGGTGAGTCAGAAAGACAACTGGGCGGGCCTCAAAACAATGAGGGACCCACCGGTTCGTCTACTGGAATTATAACTGTCGCTGAACCCATTCGACAGTTTAACCCCTCCTATTCCAGCATGTCAGTCCCTACAACTGTCACTGGAGACCTCCCAACAGGTCTCCAGGGTGCTCCAAAGGCAACCAGGTCAAAACGACATCTTAGGAATTTGTCAGCCATTGCCACTGACACTAGTAACCCAACCAGCCCTCCAGTTTCCTCCCAACAGGAAACTGGAGAGAGTCTAAGGGATGAACCGCAAGCAACCACCGTCGAAATTTCTGTAGGAGAGGGTGGTGAAGATAATACTGGGATAACCCAACCCAGAGTAGAGTCCGTGTCAGCACAAATCTTGCATAACGAAGTCTCTGGCCAGTCACAGCTGGAGACTGAGGTTCCAAACTCTACGGTTGATGATGTTATGGTTGTGGATAGAGCAACTGTAACTGAGGCAACCCAAGTGACCTCTGTCCTTGGAGACGTTACCCTGGTAACTGATCCACCAACTGATGAAACCATCCAGGAAACTGGAACTGGTCATCAGGAGACTGAACTTAATGTTCAGCCATCCCTATCATTCATAAATCTAGGTATGAATGTGGATGAGTTCCAACTTGAATCTTCGGATTAAGAAGGAACACAATCTGATCAGGAAATGGTTGATGCATCTGTACATGATCAACTCCCTTCATTTTCTGATCAACCCCTAGAACTACAAGTTTCAGTTTCACAATCCACTCAAGTGCTCACTGAATTGCCACCACCACCACCAAGATCACTTTTATCAACTCTTGTTGTGCCTAGAGATAGGCACACTCCCCAACCGACACCGTTGTCCACACCTGAGCATTCTCAGCATGGACAACACATTGATTTCACTATCCCTTCTTCTTCTACACCCCCTTCAGTTTCAATTTCTGCTGCTGGTCAGTTAACTGGGGAGGCTTCTCTCAATTTGCCTCCTCCAGTTGCTCCAGTGCAGCCTGCTGCTGGTCTAGTGACAACTTCCCCTCCGTCACTGGACACTCAATTTGTCTCCTTCTCTGCTGACATCCAAAACCTGATCAAACGGGTGGAGGGTGTTCATGAGACAATTGAGCTAAATACCAAGTCCCTCTCCAAATACAACAAAGATACAATTACCAATTCAAAAGTTGTTGATTTGGGAATTAATAAGTTTGCTGCCAATGAGGACTTGGTATTCAAGAAGTTAAATGAGTTAGTTACTGGCTGTAACAATCTGGCCACATCGCTGAAAGAAGCCTTTGACTTAACTCAAACAAAGGTCACTACATCTATCTCCAACTTACTGGGTAATACTGTTAGATCATCTGAAGTAGATCTGAAGGAGATAGAGAGGTAGGTTAAGGAGTTGTTTAATAAACCTGGCTTTAATGTAGTTGAACTTAGGCAGCAGGTGGCTACTTCAGTTGGCCAGAGGATCGATGACACACTGACCACCAGAGAAGATGAACTGGTGAAAAAGATAATGGCTGAGATAGCCAAGTTACCCCCTCCTCAGGTTAATATGGAGCCTCTAGCACTTGAAATCAGCCAGTTGAGGGGTGCAATGAATGCTGTGAACACCCAGTTATCTTATCAAACATCATCCATTGATAAACTGGTCACTGAAGTGGAGAACTTGAAGAAGAAAGATGCTGAAGTAAAGGAGCAAGTGGTTAAAGGTCTCAATAAAGATTCAAAGACCTTGAAAGATTTGAAGACTAGTCAGGACCAAACAGCCGCAAATGTCCTGACTCAGTCCCGGGAGATTAACCACTTGTGGAGATCCTTTAGAATGGTCTGCACTATATTCAAAGAGTGCAAGGATATGCAGACGTGGCAGCCTCTAGCCCGGTTGCCCACTAGTAATGATGACTGGGCAGCAGTTCGTGAAGGTCTAGATACTGCCAGGGGGGAAAGGCCTATCCTTGCACCCAGACTACCAGGTCCAGTCAGTGCAAGACCTTTGGTTGAAAAGCAAGTTGTTGGTACTGATGATGATGACCAGCATATGATTGAATAATTTGAAGATGTTGGTGAAAGGGGAATAAGGGCAAAGAGATTGCAACTGATAAATCTGCTCAGCTGGCCACTGATATTCCTCAATTAGAAACTGGTAATATTGACAAGCTCCCTCCAGTTTCAGAAAGTGAAAGTAAAAGATTGGCAACAATTGGTGATGCTATAAAGGAAATAAAGAAACAAAAACAAGCAAACCAAGCTGAAGCTAGGGGACAACTGGAGAGGGCGAAGTTACTTGATGCAAGTGATGCACATCTGTTAAGCATCCAACTTGATCAGTATCTGAAAGTCAAGCATGATGCTAGGATTGTTGGCATGGTGAAAGAAATGCTTGACATTGAGCTTGACAAGTATTATCCAGATGATGAGGCAGAACATGATGCTAGAAATCTGAACATAACAGTGGAGAAGGCTAGAGATATGAGGACGAGTCGAATTCAAAAGCGGCTGCAACATGTTCAGAATGTGGTTAGAAGAGTGTTGAATCCACCCAAGTCCAAAGGCAAAACAAAAACACTGCCAAGGGATGCAGATTTAAGGACTTGGGTGCAACCAAATGAACCCTCAAGTGAAGATATCAAAGCTGCAATGCACAAACTGAGCACTGGCCAGATCCAGCTGGCTAATGAATCTGAAGCACGAGCATACCTATCTGAAGTGCAACAGCGAAGATTTAACCCAGGCAAGATCACTGATGTAAGAGTAACGATGAGGCCTGGTGCACAACACTTCATAGTTGGGGTTCAATACTTCAATGGACCAATGCGACAAACAGAAAATCCGGATGTACATCAATATGGTCATTCTGAACATGTGGAGATGCTAAGCTTGTTGGAAGCCAGGCAACTAAAGAGTAAGGTTGAAAGGGGCTGGATCTTTGTTCTTCAAAGTCTTCTCAAATTCAAAGAAAGTGTTGAAGAGAGACTGAAGTTTGATGCTGAAGATAATCAACCTATTTCTTCAATTGCCAAGAGAAGGAGAACTGGCGAAGGGCCATCTGTATAAGTTCTCCTTCAGTTTGTCTACTTGTATTTTCATTTACAATCTTGTAAACTCTTGTAAATTTCATGTTATATAAATGAAATTGCCAGATTGTAACTAACAGGATAGATAATAGAGTAAATCTAACAAACTTAAAAGAAAAACCCAAGGCATTTATTGATCTATAAAAATGCCTTGGAAAATTAGATAGATTTAGTCAAACACAAGTCTTTCGAACTAATACTTGTATAGAAACAAGTTCGAAAAGACTTGGCAATATTTCAGGACATTTAGGGGGCATTTGTTAGGACCAGTTTCACCAAAACTGGCCAGTCTCCAGTTGCATCTGGAGACCTGAAGAAAATGTCCAGAAATATATTGAAGTCCAGTTGCATCGTACAGTTAACGCAACTGAAGACTTCCTCCAGTTACATCTGACCAAGACACCTAAAGACATTCCAACTGAAGTCGAAGACATCAAGTGGAAGAAAGAGAATAACAATGGCAGCGAAGCCCAGTTGTTATTCTATCTCAGATAGAAACTGGAGAACATCAGTGTAAAGCACTTACAAAGCTTTACACTGATTACGAGGAAAAGACCTTTATGCTTTATATGCTATTACACGGATAAAAGGATTTATCTATGTATAAAGTACAAAAGTGTATAAAGCAGGTTGAATAAAGGTGACTTTATGTCATACCTTTATACAGCATTTTAAGGAATTAAATGCTATTCCTTAAATGCTCTCAACCATATTTGTACGGCTAAAGTTGACATCCCAATGTCAACTTTGCCTATAAATAGAGGTCTTTGCACAACCAAGAAACCACTTTGCAAACCTGCAATATTCTTGGTGAACTTGTGCAATATTCTCTCAATCTTAAAAGGAACACTTCACAACTTTAAGTGCTTTCGATTGTGTAGAGAATTTCCAAGTATTAGATCAATTGTATTTCATAGGTTGTTAGGATATTTACATTATTGTATTATCTTGGTTCCGCAACAACCTTGTAATTTGTTTATCATCAATAAATAAATTACACTTGAAAATTACATATTGTCTCTCCATTTTACTTTACAAGTATTTATATTATTGCATTGTCTTTACTTATAATATCTTGTTATACTTATAAGTAAACTATCCAGACCTCGACTCCAGATACAGTGTGTGTATTGCAAAGTATCTCACCATCGACATTGAGGTGTCTTCAGTTAGTACCATTTATTGAGTTGGGACTTACACTTTCTAATGCATTTAAACAACACATTACAACATGATATTGGTCGATAATCAGTAACACAAGCGGGGGTTGTAACCTTAGGGATAAGAGCAAGAATAGTATGGTTTAGCTCTTTAAGCAACTTTCCTTTCTTAAAGAAGTCGTGAACTGCCAAAGAAACCTCCTTCCCAACAGTAAAACCATCAGGTCCTGGGGCTTTAATATCACTAATCGAAAACATTGCATCCTTTATTTCCTCATCAGTTACCTCTCGAATCATATTGAGAGCAGTTTGTCTATCTAATACATTGATGAATAAATCTGGTGCAGGTTGTAAGGACACATCACCTTCTTTACCTAAGAATGTCTCATAGTGCTGAACAAAAGCCTTTAAAGCATTGCCTCCTTCATGTAAGACAACATGAACATCTTTGATTACATTAATGCGACTTTTGTGGTTCCTGCATTTAAAAGAATTATGAAAGAAAGATGTATTAGCATCACCTGTCGCCAACCAATCTATCTTAGATTTTGTTTGAGGAAATTCTCTTCATATAAAACAGCTTCCTGAAATCGTTTAAGACAATCACTTTCCATTTCACGCAAACTAACACTGTCAGGCTCCTGATCAATAGATTTCTGAATATCATCAAGTTCAGCACGCAATCCCTCCACCTTCTTATGCAAATTACCCTGTTTAAAAAAGAGATTTCGAAAAGGAGTCTTTAGTTGTTTTAATTTCTTTACTACTCTGTACTGATTAACCCCATCAAAATCAGTATCCCATGCCTTCTCAACAATCCCCTGAAATTCAGCCTTAGTAGTCAAGAAGTTCGCAAATTTAAACGGGTGTTTCCTATCTCGAGCAATATTAGGTAACTTCAAAACACAAGGAGAATGATCAGAAACTCTATAAGGTTGAAAAACAGCACATGCAGATGGAAAACAATCAGAAAATGAATATTTCCCATAACCCGGTCAATCTTTTTAAGAATACCAACTCCCTTTTTCGGCTTTTGATTCCAAGTATAATGCAGCCCCAAACTATTAATATCAAACATTTCCAAACTATTAACGCATTCCTTGAAATCCCTCATACAAATGCTAATGGTAGATGTACACGAAAAACTGTCCTCTAATTCTAAAGCAGAAATAAAATCTCCAAGTATACACCAAGGTCGATCCTTAACAAAAATTTTATGATATCATAAATTCTGCCATAAAGCCCTTCTATTTTTATAGTAATTATCAGCATACACAAAAGAGCAGAAGAAGGCTTTTTGATCAACTTTAAAGATAACCTGAACATGCACCACTTGGTCCGATTGGGATAACATCATAACATCAACCACCTCAGAATTCCAACCTAGAATGATACGCGTTCCTTTATTACAAACTCCTCCATTTGAAATCCAATCCCATGATCTACAAATCTTTTTGCAAACATTAAACAGTTGGGAAACATCCATATGTGACTCAAGTATTGCACACACATTAAGCTGATTTTCCCGCACTACCTGTTGAACCTCTTTTTGTTTCAGAGGGCGGTTCAACCCCCTTATATTCCATGAGGCTATACTACCCATTGGAAACCCCATGAGCAGGAGTGCTTAACCCTGATGTGCTTCCTACAGGTTTCGTCCCAGAGTTCATAAAATGGGCTGTTTCATTTTCAATGATTTCAATAACTTCTTCCCCATCCGAGTCAAGATCAACATTATACCCATTCACACCATCCTTTGGTTCCTTCCTTACTTTAGCATCCCTATTCTTTCCAGAATTCGTCTCCTGATTTAAGACACCAAATGTATTACTAGTCTCAATATTAGCATTGGACTTACTTGTGCTAGGTTGAGTTGAGTTCGCCACATCTGATGGGTTTATCTTACGAATTGGCCTATACTCCATCTTTGCTTTTTGTTCGGGTAAAAGTGATTACCCTGGTTAGATTTGTATTAAATCAAAACAAAAGAAGTTCAGGCGTACTAACTGAATGTTAGTACGACTATTTACAAGACCATGCACACCGTGCAACAACCAACACCAACACAAGTGACATACCACTTATCGAGTTACTCTAGTACCTAACATCAACAAACATATAGGTACAAACTAAAACAAAACACGAGCAATTACAATTTGAAAATTGAAATCGGCAGCTTCCAAGTGTCCAAAAGCCTTCCCGATTGAGGAGTCTTCCGGAAATGACAAGATAGCAGCTTCAGTCTAACTGTCGTATAGATAACCTCGATTAACTGATGGACCGATCTCCTTTTTTGTTGAAACAACCGGAAGTTTCTCTCTTGCCAAATAAAGTACAGAGACGCTCCAAGAACCAGTTTTGCAATGATAGCATCCGCTTTTTTCAATGTTGCTATTGAAATGAAACTAGCTAACACAATGTCCCAATCGTCCGAATAGTAATCCAGATCAACACGATTACAAATGCCTTTCCACACTTGTGCAGCAAAACCACACTCAAAAAATAGATGACTATGCGAATCTGGTTGCACACCACATAATGCGCACGAAACAGGGCCATTCACATCCCATGGTCGCAACATATCCTGAGTTTTGAGTTTCTTCTTCACAACTAACCATACAAGGAATGCATGCTTTGGAATACATTGCTTAAACAAACAACATGATACCAAGTTACAATCACATCACGAAGACGAATAGCTTCCCAAACCTGTGAAACCGAGAAAGGTTGTATCGAACCAGATTTATCCTTCCAACATAATGAATCAGGTTGCTCAGGTTGTAAAACGGGAACCTCAATAGGTGGAAGTATATTACCCCACTCCATAGGCCAGCTCCACATATTATCATGAATAAGATCCGAAACCGAAGCTGACAGAAGAAAACCTGCATTAGAAATAACACGAGCAGATAATGAGTTTGAAAGAGGACTTGCTTCACACCAGTTATCAAACCAGGCTGAAACAGAGTGACCATTCCCAATACGAAACCAAAAATGATTGCGAACCAGAGGCCTAATTTGCAACATTTTCCTCCAACTCCAAGATAAGTTACCGCGACATGGAAGTTCCCAAAAATTTCTATCCTTAATCTTGTACATATGCATCCACTTAACCCACAAAGATTCCTTATGAGCCAGCAAGTTCAAAATATGAACAGCCATGAGTGCAATATTAAAATCATCCAATCTACGAACCCCTAGTCCTCCCTCACATTTAGGAAGACATACAACCTCCCAAGCAACTTTCGATCTACCTTTTTGCCAAAGGAAAGACCTCATAATCTGTTCAACCTCATGAATAACTCGTGAAGGTAACATAAACATCGTACTCCAGTAGACATTCATCGAGCCTAGAACAGATTGTAGTAATTGCATTCTGCCCGCGAATGATAGTGATTTGTTCTTCCAATTTGAAACTCGATTTCGCACCTTCTCCACCAATTCATTACAGTCCCTATAAATAAGTCTAGTAGAAACAAGCGGTACTCCCAAATATTTAACAGGTAAGCTACCTTCCTCAAAAGGCAGAACTGAAAGAATCGACAACTTCACATGGTTCAGTACATTGCAAAAGTAAGCAGTACTTTTTGGAACACTAGGAGCTAGGCCTGAAGCATTCTTAAACTCCTCCAACATTTCCATGATAACCCTTGCTAAATTGACATCGGCATGCAAGAAAATGATGAGATCATCTGCAAAACAAAGGTTAATAATATCCAACTCTTCACACTTCGGGTGAAAAGGAAATAAAGCAGTCTCCCGAGCACGTCTTTTAAGCATTAAGGTTAAAACTTCCATAACCAACGTGAACAAATATGGAGAAAGAGGATCCCCCTGCCTTAAACCCCTCTTACCTGGAAAAAAACCATGTAAATTACCATTAATGCATACCGAATAAGATGCAGTAGCAACACAAGTCATAATCCAGTGAACCATCTTGGGGTGGAAGCCAATTCAATAAGAATTCTTTTCAGAAATCTCCAATCCACTGTGTCATACGCCTTCTGAATATCCACCTTGAAAGCGCATCTAGGAACACCCCTATCCAAATGGTAATTATGCATCAACTCCTGGGTCAACAAGATGTTATCAGAAATACTCCTTCCGGATATGAAAGTCGATTGATTAATACCAACTAAACTTGTAAGTGAATCAGATATCCTATTTGTAATGATTTTAGTAATGCATTTAAACAAAACATTGCAAAGAGAAATTGGCCTGTAATCGGTAATACGACTTGGAGCAGCAACTTTTGGCAATAAAGATATAATATTGTGGTTTACTTCCTTCAACAATTTACCACTGTGAAAAACGTCTTGGACAGCATCCACAACATCCTTTCCAACAATACCCCATGTATGCTTAAAGAAAGCCGCATTAAAGCCATCAGGCCCTGGAGCTTTATCATCCCCCATATCGAACATGGCCAGTTTTACCTCTTCACTCGTCATATTTCTAACCATAAAATCAGCTCGCACAGGAGTAAGCTTATTAGAAAACAAACCGAATAAATCAAAGTTAGAAACGACACCTGGTGAACCAAGGAAAGCTCTATAATGAGCAACAAAAGTTGCCGGGACATCCTCACCATCTTTAGGATTACCAAGTCCATCAACAACTGAATCAATGCGATTTCTTGCCTTACGAGCCTTAACAACTTTGTGGAAGTATGCTGAATTTGAATCACCAACCTTAAGCCAATTAATTTTAGCTTTCTGCTTTAAGAATCTTTCTTCATCCAAAATAGCCTCATTGAAAGCCTGTACACGGGCAGCTTCATCTTCTCTCAAAGCGACATTAAAAGGATCTCTATCAACTGTGTTGAAGCATGTTGATGTGACAACAGCAACTTAGATTTGATTATGTCTTATTCATCTATATGTAATTGATAGATTATAGACTTTGTGTTTTAATAATGATTGATTACATGTTTTGGTGTTATTTATATGTTTATATATGATGTTTGTTATGTATATCATACAAGTACAAACATAATATATGTTAGGTTCTTGTACATAAAGTACTTGGAAAATAACAAGACATAGATATTGATGGTAAGTTGTACTAACGAAGATGATCTTCGTTAGGAACGAACGAAGATGATCTTCGTTAGGAACGAACGAAGATAATCTTCGTTTGGAACGAACGAAGATGATCTTCGTTAGGAACGAACGAAGATGATCTTCGTTAGGAACGAACGAAGATGATCTTCGTTAGGAACGAACGAAGATGATCTTCGTTAGGAACGAACGAAGATGATCTTCGTTAGGAACGAACGAAGATGATCTTCGTTAGGAACGAACGAAGATGATCTTCGTTAGGAACGAACGAAGATGATCTTCGTTAGGAACGAACGAAGATGATCTTCGTTAGGAACGAACGAAGATGATCTTCGTTAGGAACGAACGAAGATGATCTTCGTTAGGAACGAACGAAGATGATCTTCGTTAGGAACGAACGAAGATGATCTTCGTTAGGAACGAACGAAGATGATCTTCGTTAGGAACGAACGAAGATGATCTTCGTTAGGAACGAACGAAGATGATCTTCGTGGAAGGTGATCCATTATTGAAGCAAAATAGAATTAAAATGCTTAAGAAACAATTTGATTGCTTCAATGCCACAAAGAATGAACAAGTTGAGGATCTTATTTTGAGATATCAACATCTTCTTGCTGAATTAGCATATTTTGATCTTAGATACACTCCTACTGAGATAGTGGATAAATTCTTGGATGGTTTGCCAAAAGCTTACAGAGAATTTCGTCATGGATTACAAGAAAGAGCTGATTATGCTTCTCTTCGAATAGATGGAGTTATATCCACTCTAAGAAACAGAGAAATGAAGGATAAGGCAAAAGATCTTCAAGACAACTTCACACAAGATCCATCTCTCTATCATGCCACTATGAAAAATCCAACAGCTGATGTTAATGCTTTCTTTTGGGCGTGGAGAGGTCGATTTGAAGATTTCATTCAACGAGAAGACTTGAATATGTGGATCATGATCACTGAAGGTTATGAATGGCCCACTCTTACTGTGAATGGAGTTACTTCTACATACAAGGTGGGAGAATTAACGGGCGAAGAAAAGGCTAACTACGCCATTGAAGTAAAGGCTCTTTCCACACTTCGTATGTGCATTCCTCAAGAGTTGGTGCACTTGTTTCCTAAACAAGAATACAAGACTTCAAAGCAATTGTTCGATGCTATTGAAGCTCATTGTGAAGGTGATCCATTATTGAAGCAAAATAGAATTAAAATGCTTAAGAAACAATTTGATTGCTTCAATGCCACAAAGAATGAACAAATCAAGAAATTAGAATCTGTTGTCAATACTGCTCATGATGAAAGAGATAAATTAATTAAAAAGGGTCTAACTGTAAATGATAAGGAAAAATTTTTTAAGGAAAAGATTAGATCCTTAGAATCTGACATTAGAGCAATGAAAGACAAAGTCAATCATTCTGTGGCTATAGAAAGAGTAAGTAGTGATGCTTATTCCTTGTTAGCTAGAAAGTGTGCTGCCGTAGAAAAGGAACTTGCTGATGCTAGGATAGAAATCTTGGAATTTAAGGCTAAATCTGATTCTGCTAGACATTCTGAGCTTTTGATGCATATGAAAAAGTTTGAGAATTCTTCTTCTAAAAGTCTTGAAACTGCTAAGATTTCTTATAAAGATGTGCCTCCTCCTTTCAATAATAACTATACTCCTGTTGAACCTAATATTCCTGAAATCCTACTTCAACCTAGTGTTGTAGATGGTAAACCAAAAGACTCAATTTCCGAGGCAAAGTTGCCTGAGGGAACAAAAGGGCTAATGACGGTGCAAAGACTGGAAATATGAAATTCGGAAACATTTCATCTTCTTCTGCAGGTTACAAATCCATGCCTATGAATATGAAATCAGCTGAGGGTAGGATGAATGTTTTTGCTGCAATGTGTGCTGCACATGAAGCTTTTGTTGCAGGAAGAATCACAGATCCAGCACTTATTGATGAAGATTACGATCAGATAGATCCAGATGATGTTGAAGAAATGGATCTGAAATGGCAATTGGCAATGATCACCAGGAGAGTACAAAAGTTTATGAATAGAACAGGCAGACAGCTTACAGGAGGTACTCAAGGATTTGACAAGTCAAAGGTGAAATGCTATAACTGCGAAGGTTTTGGACATTTTGCCAGAGAATGTCAACGGCCTAAGAAAGAGGCAAATGTTACTCCTGCACGTCAAGATAGAGGTGGTAATCGTCCGTTCAATCAAAATCCTACTAGAGCTCTTTTGTTGACTGATGATCCTACTGCTAATGTCACTGGAAATGACAAGGCTATAGTAGCTGTTCAACCAGATGGTTCTTATGTTTGGAATCTTCCTCATGATGAGAACAATAATGCTTATTTGGCCGAAATTCTTGATGATATGGCTCAAATAGTTGATTCTCCAGATGATTTCATGGACACCACAGTCTACCACAGTGAAGAGCAATTGTATGAAAATACTAAAAGTTCGAATGTGGAATCTGTTGCTGCTGGTGTATATGATACTGATTCCGAATCTGACAATGAGTTAGAAGAAGTCAAGAACCTTGATGAAGTGAAAGCTACTGAAGAGGTGAAAGCAGCTGAGGTTAAAGATGATTCTGCCACAGAAAAGGGTGAAAAGACTATTGAGGAGCAGATGCAAGATTTCGAGATTCCGGCTGGCATGACTGTGGATGACTTTGTTGCTTACATGGCAGATTGCAAAGAGGCAGACCAACAGGTATCTTGTTCTTTACATACTATTGTTCATGTTTGCAAAATTGTTAATCGCATGTTTGATGAACTTGAACAAAAGAATGAACAAATCAAGAAATTAGAATCTGTTGTCAATACTGCTCATGATGAAAGAGATAAATTAATTAAAAAGGGTCTAACTGTAAATGATAAGGAAAAATTTTTTAAGGAAAAGATTAGATCCTTAGAATCTGACATTAGAGCAATGAAAGACAAAGTCAATCATTCTGTGGCTATAGAAAGAGTAAGTAGTGATGCTTATTCCTTGTTAGCTAGAAAGTGTGCTGCCGTAGAAAAGGAACTTGCTGATGCTAGGATAGAAATCTTGGAATTTAAGGCTAAATCTGATTCTGCTAGACATTCTGAGCTTTTGATGCATATGAAAAAGTTTGAGAATTCTTCTTCTAAAAGTCTTGAAACTGCTAAGATTTCTTATAAAGATGTGCCTCCTCCTTTCAATAATAACTATACTCCTGTTGAACCTAATATTCCTGAAATCCTACTTCAACCTAGTGTTGTAGATGGTAAACCAAAAGACTCAATTTCCGAGGCAAAGTTGCCTGAGGGAACAAAAGAGTCTAAAGGAGTTTCTTCTCAACCTAACAAGGAAGAGAAATTGAAAGGTGTTGCTTTAAATCAGTCTACTTCTTATGGTCAGAAAGACAGTATTGTACACTTTACACTTCATAAGAGTAATAGGGTCTATACTGAGTTAGAATTCCCATTAGAATCTATTGACCCTAAGAGGATTGATAAAGTGTGGGATGTTGCTATTGAGGATATGAAGAAATTAAGTCAGCAACGTCTCACTCCATTACCTAAGCAGTCTAGGATTAGAAAATCTGAAGATAACTTAGCAGTTAATGAAGAAGCAACTAAGGTTTTAAAGCACATTTTAATGCCTGCACTTAAGAAATCTTCAAGTAAAGATAGACATGAGAAAGATGGTGCTAGGAAGTCTAGGATATCACCAACTAAACAAGACCCTGAAAAGGAAAATCAAAGAAAAACAAGTAAGTCAGTGGACACTAGTGCTAATAATGAATCTGTAAGTATCGATAATAAGGTAGATACAAACAAAAAGTTCAAGGTCCTCTCTTGCTTTGCTTGTCATGAAAAGGGTCATGTTTATAGTGTATGTCCAAATAGACCTCGAAGATCAGGTTCTCCTTCAAAGGCTTCCACTTCAGAAGGAAAAAGGGGGTTGGGTAATAATAAACAGGTTTATGAGTCTAAAGTTCAATCTTCTCCAAAACCGTTTACTATACCTCAACGACGTGAATCTCCACTGAAAGGTTCCTCAGGAAATGTTCATAGGATTTCAAATCGTTTTCAAACACCTCCACGACCTGATCGTTCTGTTCCTAAAAGTCAAAATTCATTCTATGACCAAATTCATTCGAGTGTTCGATCTTCTTATGGCCCTCATTCTCCTAGATCTTCTCCGACGAGAGGTCAGAAGTCTTCTCCTGTGAGAAGACGAGATGAGAATCATGTTCTACCCACGGCTTCTAGCAATGGGTATTGGACTGAACTGATTCTAAGGGATGAGAAGGGACGACCCAAACCTCAGAAGGTTTGGGTCCCCAATGAAAACTAATTTTTCTCATTTTATGTGCAGGGAGTTCCTAGGAAACCAATCCATTTATGGTACCTTGACAGTGGATGCTCCAGGCACATGACAGGGGACAGGAAACTCTTGTCCAATTTTACTGGTATAAATGGGTCGTATGTTTGTTTTGCTGGATCCAAGGGCGGCAACATCACCGGTCAGGGAGATGTCGTCAATGGACAACTTACTCTAGAAAGAGTAAACTATGTGGAACAACTTACTCATAATCTAATGAGTGTCTCTCAGATCTGTGACAAAGGCAACAATGTTCATTTCACAGAAAAGGAGGCATTCATCTTGAAGCCGGGTTTCGTTATTCCAGAAGAATGGATTATGCTCAGAGCTCCTAGGAAGAGAGACATCTATGGTTTAGTTTTAGGTGTTGATAATCCAACGGAGCCCCTCTGTTTGTTGAGCAAAGCAAATGAGTCTGAATCTCTCCTCTGGCATCGAAGAATGGGACATATCAACTTTCGGAAGATGAATGAACTTGTTAATCTTGGTTTAGTTGATGGTGTTCCAGTTAAGAAGTTTGGGATGGAAGATAAATGTGTACCATGTTTGAAAGGAAAGCAACACAAGAATCCTCATAAATCAAAGGTGCACAACACTATATCCAAACCATTCGAACTACTTCATATGGATCTCTTTGGTCCTGTGAACGCAAGAAGCATTGGAGGGATGTACTACTGTTTGGTGATCACTGATGATTACTCAAGGTACTCATGGGTATTTTTCTTGAAGACAAAGGACGAGACCGCAAACCGGTTTATGGATTTTGTTAGACAAGTTGAGAATGTCCATGAAGTTAAAGTTAAGAGAATCAGGAGTGACAATGGCACTGAGTTCAAGAACAATACTCTTACGGTTTTTTGCTTGACCAAGGGTATTCAACATCAATTTAGTGCACCGTATGAGCCACAGCAGAATGGAGTAGCAGAGAGGAAAAACAGGACTTTGATAGAAACAGCCAGGACGATGCTTGCTGATTCAGGGCTTCCTGTTACTTTCTGGGGGGAGGCAGTGAATACAGCTTGTCACATTTTAAATCGGGTTTTAACAGTTAAACGGTTCAAGAAAACTTGTTATGAACTTTTGCACAACAAAAAGCCCAATTTGCAAAATGTTGAGCCATTTGGTGTTCCTTGTACTTTTCTTAAGGTACTTCCTCAGGGTAAATTTGATCCCAAATCAGAGGAGGGTTTCTTCTTAGGTTATGTACCTAGTACACCAATTCGGCGTGTGTACAATCAGAAAACTGGCAAAGTAAATTTTGGTACAAATGTTGTAATTGTCAGTCATAAACCTGCTGTACACATTGGTCCTGCTAATGACTTCGATTATGATGGTGTCTTCACCTCTTTTCGTGGTCCTGTTTCTTTTACAGGTGTTCCGATTGTGGAAGATGTAGTTACTCTTCATGATCCACTTGAAGGCGGACCGGTTCCTGTCTCTTCTCCTGTTTCTTCATCATATGTTAAGCCTGCTTCTAAATCTGGAGAGTCAAGTGGGACCAAAGAAGCAGACTCTACTTTAGAGACTGCTCCTAAAAATCTTACTGATCCTTTACATATACCGCTACCTGATGATCCTTTCTATGATACTGATGACACGGAAGGTGAAAATCAGGAAGAGCCTAAAACTCCAGAACATCATGTCCAGACTAACTTGGGGAATGATCTTACAGTTGACACGGTTTCTCAAACAAGAGTCAACAAGGATCATCCAGTAGAGCAAATCATTGGTGATGCTTCTGCCTCTGTTCGTACGAGGAATCAGAATAGGAACAATCTGTCAAGTATGTTTGCTGAAGTTAAGGATTCTGGGGCAATTACTTGGTACTTGTATTTTTGCTTCATCTCTCAGGTTGAGCCTAAAAATGTTGGAATGGCTCTTAAAGATCCGTCATGGGTTGAGGCGATGCAAGAAGAATTGGCTCAGTTTCGGAAGCTTGATGTATGGAAGTTAGTTGACTTACCTCATGGTGAATCTCCTTTATCTACGCGATGGGTTTTTCGTTGTAAAAAGGATGACAAAGGTGTTGTCACTCGCAATAAGGCTCGGTTGGTAGTTAGAGGATTTGAGCAACAAGAAGGTTTTGATTACGATGAGACTTTTGCACCTGTAGCTAGACTAGAAGCTATTCGATTATTTCTGGCATTTGCTAGTTATCAAGGTATAAAGGTGTATCAACTTGACGTAAAGAGTGCCTTTTTGTATGGAGAAATTAGAGAAGAAGTGTATGTAGATCAACCTCAGGGGTTTGAGGATCCAGATTTCCCCAATAGAGTATATCGTCTTGATAAGGCTCTATATGGTTTACATCAGGCTCCTCGATCATGGTATGAAAAACTGTCTACTCATTTGCATGAAAATGGTTTTACTCGAGGTTCTATTGACAGCACGTTGTTCATCAAATGGAAAGGGAAGGACTACTTGCTTGTACAGGTTTACGTTGATGATATCATTTTTGGTTCATCTGATAAGACCATGTGCAAGGAGTTTGAGCAGAGCATGAAGGCTAAGTTCGAAATGAGTGCTATGGGGGAATTAACTTTCTTCCTTGGATTACAGGTGGATCAACTGAAGGATGGGTTCTTTATTCATCAGAGCAAGTATGTTCAGGATCTTCTTACAAGGTTTCGAATGACCGATGCTAAAGATGCAATTACTCCCATTCAGACTAATCATGGGCTGTGTCCTGATAAGACTAATGATCCAGAAGTCGATGCAACTCAATATCGGGCTATTATTGGTTCCTTGATGTATCTGACGGCTTCACGTCCAGACATTACCTTTGCTGTTTGTATGTGTGCTAGATATCAGGCTAATCCGAAAGAGTCACATATGAAAGCTGCGAAAAGGATTCTTCGTTATGTGAAGGCCAAGCCTCGTCTAGGGCTTTGGTATCCCATGCATGGTTCCTTTGAATTCAAAGCTTATACTGATTCGGATTATGGTGGCTGCAGTTCGGATAGGAAATCAACGTCAGGTGGATGTCAGCTTTTAGGGGGGAGAATTATATCGTGGCAGTGCAAAAAGCAGACATCTGTTGCACAGTCTACCTGTGAAGCAGAGTACATAGCTGCTGGTCAATGCTGTTCTCAGGTACTTTGGATACAGCAACAATTGCGCGACTATGGTATGGATATCTCAGACTCTCCTATTTGTATTGATAATAAGTCTGCCATAGATATTACTAAGAATCCGAAAAACTTTAAAGTCACCAATATGCAAGTACTTGGCATTATGCAATGTTAAGTATATTTCCGTACGTGAGTCAAGTTATGTCGCTTTACGCGTGAGGAATCACCGACCTGTCACCGCTGACTTGATTCTTAAAGACTTTCTCACTTTAATCACCAAATGTCTTAATTTTAGTGCTTGTTTCGATTGTGAGAGTGTATCTGAATATGGGGCACATAAGTTCGCAAACTAAAATTGTGGCATGAGTAACTTACTAGGTTACATGGTGACTGTCCTTGGCTCAAGTAATACGAAAGTGCCACAAACCAAAAAGGAGACTGGAAGTACCGAGTGTTTAAGAGGACAAACATATTGGTAATCGTTTTTGGATCACTGTTCATAACTAATAATAAGAGAATTATTTCTCGCAGTTAGGCTTATGTAAATGCTAATCTGATCTGATCAGCAGTACCCTAGTCACATGTGAATAATGAATACATTTAGATAACTATTGTGTATAGTATAGTTTATTATTCTGTAATTTTTATTCTAAGTTATTTTTCTATTTTATTGAGTCAAAATAAGTATTTTCATAAGTTCTTATTGCACGAGAGATTCTACTTAAATTCTGTTGAGTATATGTTTTGCTGAATTCATTCATTTGAATTCTTGATGAGGTTATGCGATTTGTACAAAAGAAGATTTTCTGATATGGACATTAATTTGTTTAAGTTTAGAAAATGATCTTTTAAAACTTTGTGACAAGTCAATGTTATTTGAAATCTCACAAGTTTCAGTTTTTACAAGTTATGAATTTAATTAATAACTTGGTGACATTTTAGGGTTTGACAATGGAATGACCTCCCTTGATCTTATGTTAAAATCTTGATTAGTTCATAATTGTTAATCCTAATTTTGTGTGTTTTAGCTTAACTTTTCTGCATTATTATGCCTTTGCTTTTAATGCGTTAATGAGTTTGTGGTAAGTGTGCAGTGTTCAGGTTAAGAAGATAGAGTTGGAGTGCTGATTTTTGTTGCAATACAGTGTTATTCATACTGATGATATCATGGAGATAAGATTTTTGGTGTGAAATGACAATATTGTGATGCAAATATGAGCACGTGAAGGAAGAATACATGAATCTGCTTTTTAAGAGTATTTATTTACTTTACATTTCATGTATTTAGTGAAAATAATCAGTGTTGATACGTGTTTCTTTTAATTCTCGTACCTTAACTTATGACATGAATTCGGAAACTTTATAAAATTCTTCATTGGATTTTTGGACTATTCATTGTTTGTTAGTTATGTAGACGGCATCTTATATGGGACTTAAGTGTTTCAAGATGGTTTGCTGTCAAGCATCTCAATGATTAGAGAAATGCTTTCCGTATCATGGTCGTGGTTGGTAACGATGTTAATCTGTTCATTGATTATTTTCAGGTTTGTTAATGGTTGATTTTAGATCATGGGGTTTTGTTTTTATTCAAGATTATAATGTTTGTAAAATACTTACATTATGATGATGGTTTTAGATGGTGGTACTTTTTGGTACAAGGCATGAACAAGTTGTTTTTAACGAGTTGTTGCTATGTACAGGATTAGGTCAAAGGGGTCGCATAGTGGACAGTTTCGTGATGACGAATCTTGAAAAATTTTCTAAAGTACAAACTTGTTCTTACGAAGATAGTGATTAACTTCGTTTGGAATTGTACTCAGAAAAATGGAACTCATTTTGTTACCATCTAAATTCGTTTCAATAGGTTATAAACGAAGATGACTTCTATCTTCGTTCCAATTGAGTTTACGAAGGTTAAACTCGTTCCACTTATATTCGACCTTTTTTTTCAGGTTTGTTAATGGTTGATTTTAGATCATGGGGTTTTGTTTTTATTCAAGATTGTAATGTTTTTAAAATTCTTCATTGGATTTTTGGACTATTCATTGTTTGTTAGTTATGTAGACGGCATCTTATATGGGACTTAAGTGTTTCAAGATGGTTTGCTGTCAAGCATCTCAATGATTAGAGAAATGCTTTCCGTATCATGGTCGTGGTTGGTAACGATGTTAATCTGTTCATTGATTATTTTCAGGTTTGTTAATGGTTGATTTTAGATCATGGGGTTTTGTTTTTATTCAAGATTATAATGTTTGTAAAATACTTACATTATGATGATGGTTTTAGATGGTGGTACTTTTTGGTACAAGGCATGAACAAGTTGTTTTTAACGAGTTGTTGCTATGTACAGGATTAGGTCAAAGGGGTCGCATAGTGGACAGTTTCGTGATGACGAATCTTGAAAAATTTTCTAAAGTACAAACTTGTTCTTACGAAGATAGTGATTAACTTCGTTTGGAATTGTACTCAGAAAAATGGAACTCATTTTGTTACCATCTAAATTCGTTTCAATAGGTTATAAACGAAGATGACTTCTATCTTCGTTCATTCCTAACTAACGAATTTAAAGTCTAAATTCGTTCATTGTTACCAACGAACTTAACATCTATTTTCGTTTAATGTTATCCAACGAATTTAAAGTCTATCTTCGTTCATTCCTAACTAACGAATTTAAAGTCTATCTTCGTTCCAATTGAGTTTACGAAGGTTAAACTCGTTCCACTTATATTCGACCGATCCTTTTACCCGACCCATTTTGACCCATCTTTTACCCATCCATATATATATCCAACCTTAATTCGTTTTTCTCTTTTTTATTACCAAACGACTTTAAGCTGCTTAACCCCAATATATTCATCAATCAAATACTTTGATTTCAGTTGATTTTCGGTTTATTATTTCGATTTTTGTTGAAATAAGTAATTCAGGTATCTAATCTAGCATTGTCATTCACATTTCCTCAATTTTTAATTCTAGTTTTTGCCCAATTTTTACATGAACTCATTCGGTTTTTAAAATATAATTTGAATTCTAGGGTTTAATTTCGTTCTTGATTTTAAATCCATTGGATTCTTAATTCGTTTACAAAATCGATATGGGTTATGTTCTTTTTAAGTGTTATGATTGTTTTGTAACTAATTTCGGGCAAAACAAGGGTTAATCAATGTTATTGAAATCGACTTATTTGATTTTGGAACCAACAGACCGTTCAGAATGACTACGAACTTAAATGATGACAAACGAACTTAGACTTTTCCTTCAACTAACGAACTTAGAAGTTCTTGTGACAAACGAACTTATACTTTTCCTTCAACTAACGAACTTAGAAGTTCTTGTGACAAACGAACTTAGACTTTTCCTTCAACTAACGAACTTAGAAGTTCTTGTGACAAACGAACTTAGACTTTTCCTTCAACTAACGAACTTAGAAGTTCTTGTGACAAACGAACTTATTTATGCTTCAAAATCTATCTTCGTTCATTGTTACCAACGAACTTAACATCTATTTTCGTTTAATGTTATCCAACGAATTTAAAGTCTATCTTCGTTCATTCCTAACTAACGAATTTAAAGTCTATCTTCGTTCATTCCTAACTAACGAATTTAAAGTCTATCTTCGTTCATTCCTAACTAACGAATTTAAAGTCTATCTTCGTTCATTCCTAACTAACGAATTTAAAGTCTATCTTCGTTCATTCCTAACTAACGAATTTAAAGTCTATCTTCGTTCATTCCTAACTAACGAATTTAAAGTCTATCTTCGTTCATTCCTAACTAACGAATTTAAAGTCTATCTTCGTTCATTCCTAACTAACGAATTTAAAGTCTATCTTCGTTCATTCCTAACTAACGAATTTAAAGTCTATCTTCGTTCATTCCTAACTAACGAATTTAAAGTCTATCTTCGTTCATTCCTAACTAACGAATTTAAAGTCTATCTTCGTTCATTCCTAACTAACGAATTTAAAGTCTATCTTCGTTCATTCCTAACTAACGAATTTAAAGTCTATCTTCGTTCATTCCTAACTAACGAATTTAAAGTCTATCTTCGTTCATTCCTAACTAACGAATTTAAAGTCTATCTTCGTTCATTCCTAACTAACGAATTTAAAGTCTATCTTCGTTCATTCCTAACTAACGAATTTAAAGTCTATCTTCGTTCATTCCTAACTAACGAATTTAAAGTCTATCTTCGTTCATTCCTAACTAACGAATTTAAAGTCTATCTTCGTTCATTCCTAACTAACGAATTTAAAGTCTATCTTCGTTCATTCCTAACTAACGAATTTAAAGTCTATCTTCGTTCATTCCTAACTAACGAATTTAAAGTCTATCTTCGTTCATTCCTAACTAACGAATTTAAAGTCTATCTTCGTTCATTCCTAACTAACGAATTTAAAGTCTATCTTCGTTCATTCCTAACTAACGAATTTAAAGTCTATCTTCGTTCATTCCTAACTAACGAATTTAAAGTCTATCTTCGTTCATTCCTAACTAACGAATTTAAAGTCTAAATTCCACCATTGTTTGGTCACTTGATTAATCCAAATTATCGATCTCGTTTTGAGGATGATATGTTAGTGGATGATGAAGTTAATTCTGATCATGAGGATGAAGAAAGTTCAGATGATAGCTCGGATAGCGATTCTGATGATTCAGACAGTGAGAATGATGGTGATGATGATGTAGTTGAAGCTGACACAGATGAATACGATAGTGTCGCTGCTGATTCGGGTAATGAGCAACGAACGAAGATGGCTCATGATGTACCTGCTGCTTCAGGAAGTGATAATTCATATCATTTTTCTAGAGAAGATGTACAAGGTGCTTTACGCCGAGAGCGTCGGAGTAAGGCGTGTCATTCTTCCCCAGTCCTTTCTGAAACGAATCAATCTGTTCAAGAAGAAGATCTGAATGAGGGTGTTGGTGCTGAACAAGAAGATGTATCTGATTTTCAAGAACAATTGGAACTTAGAGATATAGCATCAAGTCCAGTACATGAAGGTACAAGTAATGTTGGATCGAAGAGGACACTGGATGCTCCTCTAACTTATCGCAGAGCTAAGCGTGCAAGAATTTCTGAGGACACTTCAGCACCTGCAGCTGCTGCTGATATTCCTGCTGTCTCAACAGCATCAGTTCCTACTGTTCCTATTGTTGCTGGCAGTGTACCATTACGTCCACTTTTGCCTCCTGCCAGATTAATATTACCCAGAGTGCCTACTTTTCCTCCTATTCCTTCGGATTACTCCCTCGTTAGGCGAATAGATGTTCTTCAGACTCGTGTTGATACTTTGGAGTCTGATCTTACGAATGTTCAAGGTGCTTTGACCTTTTTAATCAACTGGGTCAAGAATCAAGGGGGAGATGTTCCTGAAGAAATTTGCAGATTAGCAGCAGCTCAGCCAAGACGTCAGAATGATGATGATGATGCTGATGATGCTGGTAATAGGAGTGATTCTCGCCCAGTTTCTGACAAAGGAAAAGGGGTTGAGACTCAGGGGGAGACAGAAAGAGATACTGCCCAGACTGGTACTTCTGGTGCGGGTGGTTCAAGTGCTCCTCGAGAAGCTGAAGTTATTGAAGCACTTGATTCAGGTAATTCTTCGAAATCGGTTGATTATTTAAGTGATGATCAAGTTGAAGCTGAAACTGAACGATTAAAGCGTGAAGTTAAGGCAAAATTTGGACATGACTATAATACCGAAGAAAATGCTTTTCATTCTGTATTTGATAACTTATTAGATAAACAGCAAGAAGCAGAAAATGAAAGAGAAAAAGAATTACAGATTCAAAGGCAAACAGCCTTGGAATCTGATTCTGATTCTGATTCTGATTCAACTTATGATTTTGATAAAGATTGATAAAGTGTATATTAGGTTGCATGTAATAAGTTTACGACATGTAAATGTAATTTATCTTATTTCAATGCAATTATATTTCATCTTTATTATTATTATTATTATCATGATTATTCATTGTATTCCGGTGTTCATTTTGTGTAATCTTAATAGATGATACAGATGATACAGAATTACTCTTCGATGGTGATGAACTTGAGGAGGGTGAGCTTGTTCCTGAACCGGATATGAATATCTTCAAGAAACCTTATGGGTTTGATGATGTTTGGGACTCAGCTCCTGAAGACCCATCAGTGGAAGAAAGAAAAGAGTTGGAGATAAAGAGGAAAGAGGTTAAGGAAAGAATGCTTCAAACTTCAATTAGTAGCTCCGCTAAAGTTTTAAACTTCGTGGTATATGCTAGGATTGATGATGCATTGATTCCTTTTCACTGGGAAATCAATTTGACAAGACCTTTTAATCCAAATAATTATCCTGTACCTCTCAGAGAAGATGATCCATTACATGAGATTGATAGACTTGTGCCTGGTCAAAGAATCAATGATTATATAGTCACATGGGATACTTTGAAACCCATCATGTATTGGACTCATATCTCAGATAAAGATGCTGCAAGATATAAGACAATAATCTGGAGTTGGTTTTATGATGAAGAACTGAAGCTGTTTGTTCTTAAAAGACCAGAAGGTTGTCAATATCTAGCATGGCGTGAGAGACATTTCAGAAGTTTGTGTGAAGAAGACTTACATGAACTAGGAAATAACAGGATTATCAATCCAAGTGGTTATGGTCTTGCAGATGTGGTTAGTAAAAATCTTCATGAAGATTTCAAGTTGAGGTCGAATATGAAAAACTCTGAAAAACCAAATTTTCATATTGAACCAAGACGAAAGAAGAAGGTGGTGAAGCCAGATAAAAAGAATTACAGATTCTAAGGCAAACAGCCTTGGAATCTGATTCTGATTCTGATTCTGATTTTGATTCAACTTATGATTTTGATAAAGATTGATAAAGTGTATATTAGGTTGCATGTAATAAGTTTACGACATGTGAATGATTTATCTTATTCTGATTCTGATTCTGATTCTGATTCTGATTCTGATTCTGATTCTGATTCTGATTCTGATTCTGATTCTGATTCTGATTCTGATTCTGATTCTGATTCTGATTCTGATTCTGATTCTGATTCTGATTCTGATTCTGATTCTGATTCTGATTCTGATTCTGATTCTGATTCTGATTCTGATTCTGATTCTGATTCTGATTCTGATTCTGATTCTGATTCTGATTCTGATTCTGATTCTGATTCTGATTCTGATTCTGATTCTGATTCTGATTCTGATTCTGATTCTGATTCTGATTCTGATTCTGATTCTGATTCTGATTCTGATTCTGATTCTGATTCTGATTCTGATTCTGATTCTGATTCTGATTCTGATTCTGATTCTGATTCTGATTCTGATTCTGATTCTGATTCTGATTCTGATTCTGATTCTGATTCTGATTCTGATTCTGATTCTGATTCTGATTCTGATTCTGATTCTGATTCTGATTCTGATTCTGATTCTGATTCTGATTCTGATTCTGATTCTGATTCTGATTCTGATTCTGATTCTGATTCTGATTCTGATTCTGATTCTGATTCTGATTCTGATTCTGATTCTGATTCTGATTCTGATTCTGATTCTGATTCTGATTCTGATTCTGATTCTGATTCTGATTCTGATTCTGATTCTGATTCTGATTCTGATTCTGATTCTGATTCTGATTCTGATTCTGATTCTGATTCTCAGATTCTGATAAAGATGCTGCAAGATATAAGACGATAATCTGGAGTTGGTTTTATGATGAAGAACTGAAGCTGTTTGTTCTTAAAAGACCAGAAGGTTGTCAATATCTAGCATGGCGTGAGAGACATTTCAGAAGTTTGTGTGAAGAAGACTTACATGAACTAGGAAATAACAGGATTATCAATCCAAGTGGTTATGGTCTTGCAGATGTGGTTAGTAAAAATCTTCATGAAGATTTCAAGTTGAGGTCGAATATGAAAAACTCTGAAAAACCAAATTTTCATATTGAACCAAGACGAAAGAAGAAGGTGGTGAAGCCAGATAAAAGTGTTGAGTATATTCAACGTGATATCAAATGTATGATCAAGGTCCCTGCCAAGAAATGGGCACAAGATGTCTTGGATAAACTGGATAATTGGGAGATTGATCGAAATTCTGGTGAAGCTAAGATGTATGCAGACTCAAAGAGGAAGATTTTGTTGAGAAGGATGTATGATCCAATGCAGTTGGTGAACTTCTCAAGAAATGATCAGAGAAAATTGTACGATACTGAATGCTCATTTTTACCATTCTGGAAGAATGAAGAAGATAAATATCGTAAGATTCTCCAAGTTTGCTTACATGAAAATATCCATGCAAATAGCAAACGATTGTTATTTGATGGATGATGAAGATTTTTGAAGACTGAAGAAATCGAAGATGCTGCTGTCAAGGGGGAGTTTGTTGAAGCATGTTGATGTGACAACAGCAACTTAGATTTGATTATGTCTTATTCATCTATATGTAATTGATAGATTATAGACTTTGTGTTTTAATAATGATTGATTACATGTTTTGGTGTTATTTATATGTTTATATATGATGTTTGTTATGTATATCATACAAGTACAAACATAATATATGTTAGGTTCTTGTACATAAAGTACTTGGAAAATAACAAGACATAGATATTGATGGTAAGTTGTACTAACGAAGATGATCTTCGTTAGGAACGAACGAAGATGATCTTCGTTAGGAACGAACGAAGATAATCTTCGTTTGGAACGAACGAAGATGATCTTCGTTAGGAACGAACGAAGATGATCTTCGTTAGGAACGAACGAAGATGATCTTCGTTAGGAACGAACGAAGATGATCTTCGTTAGGAACGAACGAAGATGATCTTCGTTAGGAACTAACGAAGATGATCTTCGTTAGGAACGAACGAAGATGATCTTCGTTAGGAACGAACGAAGATGATCTTCGTTTGATGGGCTGGGCTGCTAAGTTCGTAAGAACAAAGCCCAGCAGGCCCAATATCAATCGTGAACATATATAAACGATTGGAAAACCTAAATTGAGTAATTCCAGTCGATATATCACACACACCAAAGCTACTAAGTTCGTTGCTAAGCTATAGCAAACGAATATAGTTCATATAAGGCTGATTATATTGATATAATTAGCAATATAAACGATAACTAATCAAACTAGTTATCTCGTGAGGATTCCGCACTCACGACATAACAATAGACGATCTCGAGAGCGATCCGTAGCTATCGAGGGACTCACAAACTGCTTTATGCACTTCATCCAATTCATGTCTTAACTTAACTACCTTGTCAAATAAATGACCTGTATCATAGAGCAACTTATGCAAAGGTTTCTTCAAAAGCTTTAATTTCTTAACAACCTTAAACATATGATGCCCCTCAATAGATGTATTCCAAGAATCCGAAACCACCTGCTTAAATTTATCATGATGCACACGAACATTAGCAAACTTAAATGGTTTGGGTTCGAATTTAGCAGCCATAGGGAAACACAATACAGCAGGTGCATGATCCGATAAACGATATGGTTGAAACATAGCATGCGCCCCTACAAAATCAGCAAGAAATTTTTGGTTTGCCATGATTCTATCCAATTTCTTCAAGATACCTAGCTTCTCTTTCGGTTTCTGATTCCATGTAAACTGTAAACCCGATCTATTCACATCCAAAATTTCAAGTTCTTCAACACAATCCTTAAACTCTCTCATTTAGATATCAACATTTGACGGAGCTAACAACTTTATCATTGAGAAATAAAGCAGCATTAAAATCCCCAAGCAACACCCAAGGCTTATCATGAACAAAAGCCTTATGCATAACCAAGTTACTCCATAAATCACGTCTATGAATATAGAAATTATGAGCATAAACGAACGAGCACAACAATACCTTCTGATCAGCCTTAAAAATAAATCTGCTTCGGCTTGCTAAGCTTAACTCCTTCAATTTGTCTCTCCTGTTGAACAGCCTTACCTTTTTTTTTTTTTTTTTTTTTTTTTTTTTTTTTTTTTTTTTTTTTTTTTTTTTTTTTTTTTTTTTTTTTTTTTTTTTTTTTTTTTTTTTTTTTTTTTTTTTTTTTTTTTTTTTTTTTTTTTTTTTTTTTTTTTTTTTTTTTTTTTTTTTTTTTTTTTTTTTTTTTTTTTTTTTTTTTTTTTTTTTTTTTTTTTTTTTTTTTTTTTTTTTTTTTTTTTTTTTTTTTTTTTTTTTTTTTTTTTTTTTTTTTTTTTTTTTTTTTTTTTTTTTTTTTTTTTTTTTTTTTTTTTTTTTTTTTTTTTTTTTTTTTTTTTTTTTTTTTTTTTTTTTTTTTTTTTTTTTTTTTTTTTTTTTTTTTTTTTTTTTTTTTTTTTTTTTTTTTTTTTTTTTTTTTTTTTTTTTTTTTTTTTTTTTTTTTTTTTTTTTTTTTTTTTTTTTTTTTTTTTTTTTTTTTTTTTTTTTTTTTTTTTTTTTTTTTTTTTTTTTTTTTTTTTTTTTTTTTTTTTTTTTTTTTTTTTTTTTTTTTTTTTTTTTTTTTTTTTTTTTTTTTTTTTTTTTTTTTTTTTTTTTTTTTTTTTTTTTTTTTTTTTTTTTTTTTTTTTTTTTTTTTTTTTTTTTTTTTTTTTTTTTTTTTTTTTTTTTTTTTTTTTTTTTTTTTTTTTTTTTTTTTTTTTTTTTTTTTTTTTTTTTTTTTTTTTTTTTTTTTTTTTTTTTTTTTTTTTTTTTTTTTTTTTTTTTTTTTTTTTTTTTTTTTTTTTTTTTTTTTTTTTTTTTTTTTTTTTTTTTTTTTTTTTTTTTTTTTTTTTTTTTTTTTTTTTTTTTTTTTTTTTTTTTTTTTTTTTTTTTTTTTTTTTTTTTTTTTTTTTTTTTTTTTTTTTTTTTTTTTTTTTTTTTTTTTTTTTTTTTTTTTTTTTTTTTTTTTTTTTTTTTTTTTTTTTTTTTTTTTTTTTTTTTTTTTTTTTTTTTTTTTTTTTTTTTTTTTTTTTTTTTTTTTTTTTTTTTTTTTTTTTTTTTTTTTTTTTTTTTTTTTTTTTTTTTTTTTTTTTTTTTTTTTTTTTTTTTTTTTTTTTTTTTTTTTTTTTTTTTTTTTTTTTTTTTTTTTTTTTTTTTTTTTTTTTTTTTTTTTTTTTTTTTTTTTTTTTTTTTTTTTTTTTTTTTTTTTTTTTTTTTTTTTTTTTTTTTTTTTTTTTTTTTTTTTTTTTTTTTTTTTTTTTTTTTTTTTTTTTTTTTTTTTTTTTTTTTTTTTTTTTTTTTTTTTTTTTTTTTTTTTTTTTTTTTTTTTTTTTTTTTTTTTTTTTTTTTTTTTTTTTTTTTTTTTTTTTTTTTTTTTTTTTTTTTTTTTTTTTTTTTTTTTTTTTTTTTTTTTTTTTTTTTTTTTTTTTTTTTTTTTTTTTTTTTTTTTTTTTTTTTTTTTTTTTTTTTTTTTTTTTTTTTTTTTTTTTTTTTTTTTTTTTTTTTTTTTTTTTTTTTTTTTTTTTTTTTTTTTTTTTTTTTTTTTTTTTTTTTTTTTTTTTTTTTTTTTTTTTTTTTTTTTTTTTTTTTTTTTTTTTTCCCGATTTCTTCTCAAATTTAAAGAAGAATAAACCAGATGAGTTCATCATAATGCGCTTAAACCCGTATTTAGCCCAAGCATTCTTCACATAATTTTCAACAACGGGAAAAGCAAGTCGTTTTCCAAGAAAATAACCAACTAAGATATTAGCATATTTGCTATTAGCTGAAATAATAGTCTCTTTTGGAATAAGCAAATCAATACCTTCAATGTTTGAGTCTACCTTTAAAGTATGAAAATTAACCTTCTTCTTTATAATAGGCTCAGATTGCACAGCTTTTGCATACGATACAGGCTTCTCCATATCAGCTCCTTCAGATAATTTACTCGTTTCAGCAAGTTTAGGCTGATCAGTCTCACTATTCTCCTTAGTTTTGGCAGTAACATTCGAATCCACATGAGAAGATTGAGACCTATCTGTCGTATATTCTTGTGATGCCATAGGAGCAGATTTTTCCTCGACATTCCCAGAATTGTGTTGCCCTACACAAGGATATCCTTGAGCCAGATAATCCTTTTCCGCAACATCAGATTTAAGTGGAATTGTGAAATCCACAAAATTCACCTGCTTGCTCTCATTCTTATTATCAAGGTTTTTGTCACCCATATTAGAATCCTCGACAATGCTTCCAGGAGTTTTACCAATGACAAGAGCATCACTACCTGGAGCAGGAACATTAACTTTGCTAGCCTCTCTTCCACTGGAATCCTGTTTTGATTCAGTCGCACCCTTCTTAGGGTTAGGGTTTCATACAGCACCTCTCACATGAGCAGTGGCTTTGCCATCAATCTTACGTATTTTACTAGCTAAAGCTCCACCAGGGACAGGTCCTTTAGAGCTATTCGATCCCTCTATTACAAAATAAGACTCATGCATACAAGAAACACGCAGCAACACAGAACATAAACTCAATGAAGAACAGAAAAAAACGAAAATAAAAACCCTTAAACCCTAAAAAAAAAAAAAAAAAAAAAAAAAAAAAAAAAAAAAAAAAAAAAAAAAAAAAAAAAAAAAAAAAAAAAAAAAAAAAAAAAAAAAAAAAAAAAAAAAAAAAAAAAAAAAAAAAAAAAAAAAAAAAAAAAAAAAAAAAAAAAAAAAAAAAAAAAAAAAAAAAAAAAAAAAAAAAAAAAAAAAAAAAAAAAAAAAAAAAAAAAAAAAAAAAAAAAAAAAAAAAAAAAAAAAAAAAAAAAAAAAAAAAAAAAAAAAAAAAAAAAAAAAAAAAAAAAAAAAAAAAAAAAAAAAAAAAAAAAAAAAAAAAAAAAAAAAAAAAAAAAAAAAAAAAAAAAAAAAAAAAAAAAAAAAAAAAAAAAAAAAAAAAAAAAAAAAAAAAAAAAAAAAAAAAAAAAAAAAAAAAAAAAAAAAAAAAAAAAAAAAAAAAAAAAAAAAAAAAAAAAAAAAAAAAAAAAAAAAAAAAAAAAAAAAAAAAAAAAAAAAAAAAAAAAAAAAAAAAAAAAAAAAAAAAAAAAAAAAAAAAAAAAAAAAAAAAAAAAAAAAAAAAAAAAAAAAAAAAAAAAAAAAAAAAAAAAAAAAAAAAAAAAAAAAAAAAAAAAAAAAAAAAAAAAAAAAAAAAAAAAAAAAAAAAAAAAAAAAAAAAAAAAAAAAAAAAAAAAAAAAAAAAAAAAAAAAAAAAAAAAAAAAAAAAAAAAAAAAAAAAAAAAAAAAAAAAAAAAAAAAAAAAAAAAAAAAAAAAAAAAAAAAAAAAAAAAAAAAAAAAAAAAAAAAAAAAAAAAAAAAAAAAAAAAAAAAAAAAAAAAAAAAAAAAAAAAAAAAAAAAAAAAAAAAAAAAAAAAAAAAAAAAAAAAAAAAAAAAAAAAAAAAAAAAAAAAAAAAAAAAAAAAAAAAAAAAAAAAAAAAAAAAAAAAAAAAAAAAAAAAAAAAAAAAAAAAAAAAAAAAAAAAAAAAAAAAAAAAAAAAAAAAAAAAAAAAAAAAAAAAAAAAAAAAAAAAAAAAAAAAAAAAAAAAAAAAAAAAAAAAAAAAAAAAAAAAAAAAAAAAAAAAAAAAAAAAAAAAAAAAAAAAAAAAAAAAAAAAAAAAAAAAAAAAAAAAAAAAAAAAAAAAAAAAAAAAAAAAAAAAAAAAAAAAAAAAAAAAAAAAAAAAAAAAAAAAAAAAAAAAAAAAAAAAAAAAAAAAAAAAAAAAAAAAAAAAAAAAAAAAAAAAAAAAAAAAAAAAAAAAAAAAAAAAAAAAAAAAAAAAAAAAAAAAAAAAAAAAAAAAAAAAAAAAAAAAAAAAAAAAAAAAAAAAAAAAAAAAAAAAAAAAAAAAAAAAAAAAAAAAAAAAAAAAAAAAAAAAAAAAAAAAAAAAAAAAAAAAAAAAAAAAAAAAAAAAAAAAAAAAAAAAAAAAAAAAAAAAAAAAAAAAAAAAAAAAAAAAAAAAAAAAAAAAAAAAAAAAAAAAAAAAAAAAAAAAAAAAAAAAAAAAAAAAAAAAAAAAAAAAAAAAAAAAAAAAAAAAAAAAAAAAAAAAAAAAAAAAAAAAAAAAAAAAAAAAAAAAAAAAAAAAAAAAAAAAAAAAAAAAAAAAAAAAAAAAAAAAAAAAAAAAAAAAAAAAAAAAAAAAAAAAAAAAAAAAAAAAAAAAAAAAAAAAAAAAAAAAAAAAAAAAAAAAAAAAAAAAAAAAAAAAAAAAAAAAAAAAAAAAAAAAAAAAAAAAAAAAAAAAAAAAAAAAAAAAAAAAAAAAAAAAAAAAAAAAAAAAAAAAAAAAAAAAAAAAAAAAAAAAAAAAAAAAAAAAAAAAAAAAAAAAAAAAAAAAAAAAAAAAAAAAAAAAAAAAAAAAAAAAAAAAAAAAAAAAAAAAAAAAAAAAAAAAAAAAAAAAAAAAAAAAAAAAAAAAAAAAAAAAAAAAAAAAAAAAAAAAAAAAAAAAAAAAAAAAAAAAAAAAAAAAAAAAAAAAAAAAAAAAAAAAAAAAAAAAAAAAAAAAAAAAAAAAAAAAAAAAAAAAAAAAAAAAAAAAAAAAAATTACCGACTCTAATTTTCTGAAATTAACATCCTATTTAACTGGACCATTCTGGACCTTATCATCATACGATGGAGTAGTAGCAGGAGGAGTAGTATTCTGCTCAGAATGAGATGTATTCTGCTCAGAACGAGAACCTGTGTTCAAATTGGTACTATTGGGTTCAGGAATCACTCCCTCATCCACCTCCGGAGCCAGCTGAGCAACATGTTGAACCGGTTCTTTTTGACCCATATTAGGGTTTTCATGAACATTTCCACGTTCGATTCATCAACCATCCGACCAGCAAGAGTTTATTGAATGATATTTTCACCATCACCTAATGGTTTCACATCCTCGATATTCGAACTAGGGTTCTCTATTGAAGAAGACCCACTTTGCTTATTCCTTTTATCCGGTAAATTCCCTTTTTTATTCTTTTTTTTTTTTTTTTTTTTTTTTTTTTTTTTTTTTTTTTTTTTTTTTTTTTTGTTTTTTTTTTTTATTCTTCACGATAATTTTTTTTTTTTTTTTTTTTTTTTTTTTTTTTTTTTTTTTTTTTTTTTTTTTTTTTTTTTTTTTTTTTTTTCCCTTACTAACTAACTTTTTTTTTTTTTTTTTTTTTTTTTTTTTTTTTTTTTTTTTTTTTTTTTTTTTTTTTTTTTTTTTTTTTTTTTTTTTTTTTTTTTTTTTTTTTTTTTTTTTTTTTTTTTTTTTTTTTTTTTTTTTTTTTTTTTTTTTTTTTTTTTTTTTTTTTTTTTTTTTTTTTTTTTTTTTTTTTTTTTTTTTTTTTTTTTTTTTTTTTTTTTTTTTTTTTTTTTTTTTTTTTTTTTTTTTTTTTTTTTTTTTTTTTTTTTTTTTTTTTTTTTTTTTTTTTTTTTTTTTTTTTTTTTTTTTTTTTTTTTTTTTTTTTTTTTTTTTTTTTTTTTTTTTTTTTTTTTTTTTTTTTTTTTTTTTTTTTTTTTTTTTTTTTTTTTTTTTTTTTTTTTTTTTTTTTTTTTTTTTTTTTTTTTTTTTTTTTTTTTTTTTTTTTTTTTTTTTTTTTTTTTTTTTTTTTTTTTTTTTTTTTTTTTTTTTTTTTTTTTTTTTTTTTTTTTTTTTTTTTTTTTTTTTTTTTTTTTTTTTTTTTTTTTTTTTTTTTTTTTTTTTTTTTTTTTTTTTTTTTTTTTTTTTTTTTTTTTTTTTTTTTTTTTTTTTTTTTTTTTTTTTTTTTTTTTTTTTTTTTTTTTTTTTTTTTTTTTTTTTTTTTTTTTTTTTTTTTTTTTTTTTTTTTTTTTTTTTTTTTTTTTTTTTTTTTTTTTTTTTTTTTTTTTTTTTTTTTTTTTTTTTTTTTTTTTTTTTTTTTTTTTTTTTTTTTTTTTTTTTTTTTTTTTTTTTTTTTTTTTTTTTTTTTTTTTTTTTTTTTTTTTTTTTTTTTTTTTTTTTTTTTTTTTTTTTTTTTTTTTTTTTTTTTTTTTTTTTTTTTTTTTTTTTTTTTTTTTTTTTTTTTTTTTTTTTTTTTTTTTTTTTTTTTTTTTTTTTTTTTTTTTTTTTTTTTTTTTTTTTTTTTTTTTTTTTTTTTTTTTTTTTTTTTTTTTTTTTTTTTTTTTTTTTTTTTTTTTTTTTTTTTTTTTTTTTTTTTTTTTTTTTTTTTTTTTTTTTTTTTTTTTTTTTTTTTTTTTTTTTTTTTTTTTTTTTTTTTTTTTTTTTTTTTTTTTTTTTTTTTTTTTTTTTTTTTTTTTTTTTTTTTTTTTTTTTTTTTTTTTTTTTTTTTTTTTTTTTTTTTTTTTTTTTTTTTTTTTTTTTTTTTTTTTTTTTTTTTTTTTTTTTTTTTTTTTTTTTTTTTTTTTTTTTTTTTTTTTTTTTTTTTTTTTTTTTTTTTTTTTTTTTTTTTTTTTTTTTTTTTTTTTTTTTTTTTTTTTTTTTTTTTTTTTTTTTTTTTTTTTTTTTTTTTTTTTTTTTTTTTTTTTTTTTTTTTTTTTTTTTTTTTTTTTTTTTTTTTTTTTTTTTTTTTTTTTTTTTTTTTTTTTTTTTTTTTATTTTTTTTTCATTGTAGGTTTAATTTGTGTTGCACGTTTGTGCATGGACTTTGTAAAGTCAACTAGCAATCTGCTATGTTGCCTGGTTTAATTTTTAATTAATATAATCTAACCAGGGGCGACGGCCTTTTACCGAAAAAAACAAAATAAAATAAACCTAAATGCAAACAATCTAGACTTAATAACTAAAAACGATAAAAAAAAAAAAAAAAAAAAAAAAAAAAAAAAAAAAAAAAAAAAAAAAAAAAAAAAAAAAAAAAAAAAAAAAAAAAAAAAAAAAAAAAAAAAAAAAAAAAAAAAAAAAAAAAAAAAAAAAAAAAAAAAAAAAAAAAAAAAAAAAAAAAAAAAAAAAAAAAAAAAAAAAAAAAAAAAAAAAAAAAAAAAAAAAAAAAAAAAAAAAAAAAAAAAAAAAAAAAAAAAAAAAAAAAAAAAAAAAAAAAAAAAAAAAAAAAAAAAAAAAAAAAAAAAAAAAAAAAAAAAAAAAAAAAAAAAAAAAAAAAAAAAAAAAAAAAAAAAAAAAAAAAAAAAAAAAAAAAAAAAAAAAAAAAAAAAAAAAAAAAAAAAAAAAAAAAAAAAAAAAAAAAAAAAAAAAAAAAAAAAAAAAAAAAAAAAAAAAAAAAAAAAAAAAAAAAAAAAAAAAAAAAAAAAAAAAAAAAAAAAAAAAAAAAAAAAAAAAAAAAAAAAAAAAAAAAAAAAAAAAAAAAAAAAAAAAAAAAAAAAAAAAAAAAAAAAAAAAAAAAAAAAAAAAAAAAAAAAAAAAAAAAAAAAAAAAAAAAAAAAAAAAAAAAAAAAAAAAAAAAAAAAAAAAAAAAAAAAAAAAAAAAAAAAAAAAAAAAAAAAAAAAAAAAAAAAAAAAAAAAAAAAAAAAAAAAAAAAAAAAAAAAAAAAAAAAAAAAAAAAAAAAAAAAAAAAAAAAAAAAAAAAAAAAAAAAAAAAAAAAAAAAAAAAAAAAAAAAAAAAAAAAAAAAAAAAAAAAAAAAAAAAAAAAAAAAAAAAAAAAAAAAAAAAAAAAAAAAAAAAAAAAAAAAAAAAAAAAAAAAAAAAAAAAAAAAAAAAAAAAAAAAAAAAAAAAAAAAAAAAAAAAAAAAAAAAAAAAAAAAAAAAAAAAAAAAAAAAAAAAAAAAAAAAAAAAAAAAAAAAAAAAAAAAAAAAAAAAAAAAAAAAAAAAAAAAAAAAAAAAAAAAAAAAAAAAAAAAAAAAAAAAAAAAAAAAAAAAAAAAAAAAAAAAAAAAAAAAAAAAAAAAAAAAAAAAAAAAAAAAAAAAAAAAAAAAAAAAAAAAAAAAAAAAAAAAAAAAAAAAAAAAAAAAAAAAAAAAAAAAAAAAAAAAAAAAAAAAAAAAAAAAAAAAAAAAAAAAAAAAAAAAAAAAAAAAAAAAAAAAAAAAAAAAAAAAAAAAAAAAAAAAAAAAAAAAAAAAAAAAAAAAAAAAAAAAAAAAAAAAAAAAAAAAAAAAAAAAAAAAAAAAAAAAAAAAAAAAAAAAAAAAAAAAAAAAAAAAAAAAAAAAAAAAAAAAAAAAAAAAAAAAAAAAAAAAAAAAAAAAAAAAAAAAAAAAAAAAAAAAAAAAAAAAAAAAAAAAAAAAAAAAAAAAAAAAAAAAAAAAAAAAAAAAAAAAAAAAAAAAAAAAAAAAAAAAAAAAAAAAAAAAAAAAAAAAAAAAAAAAAAAAAAAAAAAAAAAAAAAAAAAAAAAAAAAAAAAAAAAAAAAAAAAAAAAAAAAAAAAAAAAAAAAAAAAAAAAAAAAAAAAAAAAAAAAAAAAAAAAAAAAAAAAAAAAAAAAAAAAAAAAAAAAAAAAAAAAAAAAAAAAAAAAAAAAAAAAAAAAAAAAAAAAAAAAAAAAAAAAAAAAAAAAAAAAAAAAAAAAAAAAAAAAAAAAAAAAAAAAAAAAAAAAAAAAAAAAAAAAAAAAAAAAAAAAAAAAAAAAAAAAAAAAAAAAAAAAAAAAAAAAAAAAAAAAAAAAAAAAAAAAAAAAAAAAAAAAAAAAAAAAAAAAAAAAAAAAAAAAAAAAAAAAAAAAAAAAAAATCCTTAAATTTCAGCCCCATGAGTTTGGAACGAACAGTAGCTTTGATAGGCTTACATAGTATATCAGGTGGTCTTGCATGATCGTTAAAAAGCCTGTAATTCCGCTCTTGCCATATGAAGTACACCGTAGCAACAACAAGAAGGCGAGCAACAACACTAGTTATCACTTTTTGCTTTTGTCTATTAACCAAAGAGTCCAAAACTTCACTCCAAGCAGGTGAAACATTCTGCATATCAGCAGAATCTCTAATAGAAAACCAAACCTATGATGAGTATTTACACTCGAAGAACAAGTGGTGATGAGAATCAAAATCAGAAATACATAACGGACAACACATCACATTCATAGTTTTTGTTCTCGATGGGCTCCACTGAAGAATCTTGTCTTGTGTTAAGAGTTTTTCACGTACAACCAACCACAAAATAAAGGCATGTCTTGGAATGCATTGAGGATTCCAAACTACCTCAACCCATTTCACTTCTTGCTCCTTACTACGAATAGAATTCCAAACAACACTGGACGAGAATGGTTTTTCAGAACTCATGTCCTTCCAAACCAACTCATCCCTCTTGGACTGTGAGAGGGAAGTCTGAGGGATATTAATAAGAACAGGGAATAAATCAAGCCAAGCAGTAGGCCAAATCCAATTCCCATTGACATTAACATCCGCAACCGTAGAGGTTAAGGCAAATCCCGCACGCTTAATATCTCTTGGAGTCACTAGCTTATCTAACGAACCAATATCACTCCACAAATCAAACCATGCAGAAGTATTCTGACCATTACCAAGTTTCGACCATATAAATTGTCGATTAAGGGGTCGTAGCTGAAGAAGTTTTCTCCACCCCCAACTACTCACTGATTTACATGGAATATCCCAAAAATTACGACCTTTCAGTTTATAATCATGTATCCAAGACACCCAGAGGGATTCCCTCTTTGTGAGAATGCTCCATATATGTGAAGTCATAAGTGCTTTATTCATCTCTGCAATACGCCTAATACCCAAACCCCCCTCATATTTAGGAACACAAATAGTTTTCCACGATACCTTAGCTTTACCTCTTTGCATCGGCCCTTGGCACCATAGAAATCCACGCACTTTTGCCTCTAGATCTTTAATAATACGAGAAGGTAAGATGAATACAGAAGACCAGTAGATATGCATGGATGACAACACAGAAATGATGAGTTGAACTCGACCAGCAAAAGACAATGACTTATTCCTCCAATCAGTAATTCTTTTCTCCATACGTTCAACAATGATTTTACAATCTTTGTATAACAGCCTAGAAGAAATCAATGGAACTCCCAAATACCTGACGGGAAGTGTTATCTTCCATTTTTAAAGCAACATTAAAAACACCAAGAAGAACCCAAGGACAATTTTTCACAAATAACTTGTGTTTGCGAAGATCATCCCAAAGAGGTCGCCTATTTATGTAATATTTATGTGCATAAATAAACAAACACAAAACAGCTTTTTTGGACTCTATAAAGACAACCTGAGTATGAATAACCCGATATGACTGAGTCAAGACCATGACATTAACAACATCAGGATTCCAGCCCAAGATAATTCTTGTACCCTTAGAACACAAACTAGCATTTGAAACCGGCTGCCACTTCCAAAAAACTTTAGCACAAAGAGCATGAAGCTTATCCGAAGAAACATGTGATTCCAAAACTGCACAAACACACAATTGATTATCAGAAATAACCTGTCGAACCTCTTTTTGTTTAGGGGTTTGGTTCATTCCCCTAACATTCCAGGAAGCGATGTTATACATTGGGCACCGATCCAGCAGGAGTGCATGCCCCTGTTTTGACATCAGTACGCTTAGTAAAATCATAATCACCATAAGTATTTTCCACATCATCCTCCACATCATCATCTGAAACCTCCTCCAAAAACGTAGTACTCGATGCATTTTTAAATTTCCATGGTTCAGAATGAGCCAAACCAGGCACATCCGTATCTCCAACATCAGTATCTCCACCCAACACAGAAAAAGGATTACTAGTACTAATGTTTGAAGTACTAGCCACGTTCACAGCAGGTTTCTGGGCTTTGGGAGCATTTTGGTTCTGATTAGGCGCCTTAGCATCACTTGTATTTTGCTTAGCACGATACTTAAATTGAGGTTTGGGTTTTGTAAACCGAATCCCCTCAATATGATCATGTTGCTTGTTCTTTCATTTCTTACGTGAAACAGTTAAAAAATCATCATCCTTAACCAGTTTTGAGTCTTGTTTCACCATTTTAGCTTGCACCGGACAAGTCACATTAGTATGACCAAACACCTTACAATGCTCACAATGAGGAGGGCTCCATTCATATTCAACATACACAACTTCTTTTGTAAAACCATCCCCATGCACATTGGGAATACCCACAGTTAACTCAGTTTTAAGCTTACAAGAAGGATCAAGCTCAATCAAAGCCCTCGCAAAACTATGACGTCCCCACGAATTTAAGCACATATTACTAGAATAAGAATCTAAAAGAACTGGCTTACCCAGCTTTGTAGCAATCATATTCAAACCATCTTCAGTGTATGCAGCTAAAGGCACATCATATAACTTCACCCATACAGGAACCGAAGTGAACTCCTGTTTATTCAAAGAAACATTTGGTGTCCATTGATTCAAAAAAATTGGCATAGAACGAATCATCCATGGGCCTTTTTCAAGCACTTGTTCCATCCCTTTCTTTGTGTCAAATTGAAAAAAGAAAAAACCGGCATTATTCATCATTACTTTCTTTAAACCAAATTTAGTCCAGGAGTTCTTTACATAATTTTCCACCACCGGATATGCCAACCTATCTCCCAAAAAATAACCATAAAGGGAATTTGAAAATCGACTATTAACTTCCAGAACATTATTAAGAGGAATCATTAAATCCACCCCATCAATCGACGAAGAAGGAAGGGATCTAAAATCACCTTCTTACCCGTACCAGTAGCATCAGTTTGAACATTATCTTTCTTTAATGCAGAAGCATATGTCATCCCATCACTTGTAGCAGCCTTATTAACACCAGTGGCATTAGGTTCTGAAGGAATCGGCTCCTTCAATTCAGAATTACGGTTTTTTGGAATCGGCTCCGTCACCCCATGAACATTATAATGCTCTTGATTTCCTTTATTATCATCGTTCAAATCACCAGGAGCCAGTGGCATACCACCAGGAGGAAGTGGGATGTCAGGAATCTGCCCAGAATTAGAAACCCCACTCATCTTAGGGTTTCTCACAGCCGAAAACTTAGATGAAGAAGATACAATACGAATTTGATCAAGTGTAGCACGTAAACTATGAAAATCTATATCAGGAACAGCTCTCTTCATTAACCATCTACCCCATGCAAGCAGATTACAACCACAAATCAGATAAAAATAAAACACAGAAGAAACCCTAACCCTAAAAACCCTAAACTAGCAACTCTTAGTCTTAATCAGTTAACAAGTAGCCAGTGATCTAACTGAACTAAACAATTAGCCATGATCGGGCTACCTGCTAATTAATCAGAGAAAAGCGAAAGCTAGGGTTTAAAAACGATCAAAGCGACAGCAAAGAAATTCTAAAAAATCGACCTAAACTCCTCTAACATGTACATCAACCAGTTCCACAACCCTAACGAATTGAAGAACTAATGAGAGGGACATTAACAAGGAATTAAAGAACAAAAAAATAGAGAGAAGAAAAGAAAAAAGGAAATCGCCATGATCGTCTAGAGGAAGAGAGCGTTTAGGGTTCTTCCCCACACCAAGGCCCCTTGACACCAAAGAAATCCCCTCTTTTTTTGTTCAAGCTCATGGAAGATAGGAGTAGGAAGAATGAAGACTGAGGCCTAATATGTGTGCAAAGAAATCAAGATAGAATTAATAAGTTGGAGTCTACCTGCGAATGCTAATGTCTTGTTCCTCCAGTTCGTGATTTTCTTTTCCATGCGCTCAACTAGAATTGCACAATCCTTGTACACAAGACGAGTAGATATTAAGGGGACCCCCAAATACTTTACCGGTAGCTGTCCTTCTTTAAAAGGCATAATACCCAAAATGGCATTTTTTACCTGATCAGAAACATTACAAAAGAATGCAGTGCTTTTTGGGATACTAGGCACCAGCCCCGACATGTCTTTGAAAACATTCAAACCATCCTTGATAGCCTTAGCTGAATCAAGATCTCCATGGGCAAAGAGAAATAAATCATCCACAAAGCAGACATTTATAACAGATTGTTGCACACACTGATTGTGGAATCTAAATGATGGATCAGATGAGACTTGCTGCAATAACAAAGTGAGCACTTCCATAACCAAAGTAAAAAGATAGGGAGACATTGGGTCACTGATGGTGGTTTTTATTTTGCTTTTAAATTTATAAAATGTTGTACAAGTAAATATCTCAAACTAACCACACAATTACGGGCAGAGAACCCGATCAGATGTAGTATAGTAAGTGATAAGTACAGGATCGTTCGCAAGGACGCTTGCACTACTAAATCTAGTAATATGTGTAATTCTAGCGGTTGTGGGTTGTCACGATTTCCTATTAAACTAATTAAAAATAATGAAAAGTAAATAGAAGTCGCAACCGCTTATTCAGCGAGAGGCTTAGTCTGAAAATAAGTTGAAAAAGCAAATAACAGTAATTAAATTAAAATACTTGTTTGGCATCTCAGATCTCATGGTACGACCAGATATCATTCTACCTACTTGCTAGACTGTTGGAAACTTAATCACGACTCAGATTCTCGTTAGATTCATTGTTTAAGCATTAATGACCTAAAGTTTGTGTTACTAATTCATCTTTAAGTTACCCGGCTCTTAAGCCATGGCCAGATAGTAATTCTCTCCGATGACCACAGTGCTCGTTTCCAAGTCACTGGATCGCGTCTGACATTGTTAACCATCATGTTATATTCGTCCTAATTACTATGGTTCTGGATCCCTCGGTTACAAGTGAATCACCTTTTACATCTAGTTAAAGACCCACTAGTGTTTTTGATGCGTAAAATCACGCTAACCCAAGCACAGCGGAAATGTAACAACGAAACAAAACTTAGCGGAAGACTATTTTTGGTATTTTCTGGATTTATATGAAACAAACAACAAAAACAAGACATTAAAATAAAAGGATAGATAAAAGAATCCACCACCAGGATTCGTAAAGGCTAATCCACCGGAATCAAGGATAAAGGAAACACTCCAACCCACCACTATGTTTGATAAAGGTCTAGCCACCACAAACACAGATAAAGGAATCGAAGATTTTGGATCTTACCACTATAATTGATAAAGGACGAATCCACACAATTATAGATAAAGGGATCACTCCAAGCCACCAAGATCAAAGATCTATAAAGGTAAATGAAGATTTTGTAAGAAATAGAGGCTGCTCTATTAATTTCATTCAATTCAACATAATCTGTTTTACAAAGAGAAATAAAGCCCCTATTTATAGCCAAAAGCTATTGCCTAGGAATTAACGACAAATAATAATAAAATAATAAAAAGCTGTCATGGCAAAGAACAGCCACTAATTTATTAGCCAATAAGAAATGGACAGATAAAGCTTCTAGGAAGGTTCCTTCTGCACATGGGCCCACAAACCGTTAGGATAACGTTGTCACACGCTCCTTCCTTATCTTCTTTGGACATCTGTCATTCCTTTTTTATTGGGCCCCACACACGTGATCAGACTTTATTGGAAAACTGGAAACTAAAATCTGGACCCCTACTGGAGACTTCATCTGGAGCATTCATTAGTAGACTTGATTGGAGCTAGTCACTGGAGTACTTCAGTGGAGAACGTTACTGGTGGACTTCTGGGAAGCTTCACTGGTGAATCGCTACTGGTAACATCTGGAGCAACATGCCACTGGAGAAGTGTTACCACTGGCGACTGGATTTTTTCAGTAAAAGCCTGCCTTAAATGGGCCACAACTGGTAAAATCAACATTGCTTGTTCTCGCGGCATAATCTGGCCAGTTACCTTCAGTGCAGCCAACTTCTTCAGATCAGTCGATTCCTCCAGTTCAGTGAACCTGGACATTTCTGCATCATTCCCCTCCTCCAAGAAAGGACTTGTCCTCAAGTCCTCGAGGTACTCATCCTCCAGATAAGGCATCAGATCCCCAACCTTAAAAGTACTTGAAACTGACATATCTCCAGGTAGCTCAACCTTGTATGCATTATCGCCATATCTTTCCAGAATTCTGAATGGCCCTTCAGCTCTGGGCATCAACTTGTTTTTCCGTTTGGTTGGAAATCTTTCTTTTCTAAGGTATACCCAAACTAAATCACCTGGAGCAAAACTGGACTGCTTTCTATGCTTGTTTGCTCTTGCCCTGTAATCAGCATTAGTCTTCTCAATTCTAGCCTTGACTTCCTGGTGAATCTTCTTGATTTCTTTTGCTCTGGCCTCAGCCTCAATACTTGCTTTTGGTTCAATCGAAAATGGAATTAAATCGATGGGGGTCAGTGGATTGACACCATAGTAAATTTCAAATGGGGATTTACTGGTAGAAAAATTTGGAGCTCTGTTGAAGGCAAATTCAGAATGAGCAATCTTCAGATCCCAATCTTTCAACGTCTTCTTCACCAGTGTTCTCAACAACATACCAATTGTTCTATTAGTGACTTCAGTTTCGCCATCAGTTTGAGGATGATGAGACGTACTGAACATCAATCTGGTACCCATCAATCTCCATAAAGTTTTCCAGAAATAACTTAGAAATTTCACATCTCTATCTGACACAATTGTCTTAGGAATCCCATGAAATCGAACAATTTCCTTGAAAAATAAGTTGGCCACTGCTGAAGCATCATTTGTAGTATTGCAAGGAATAAAATGAGCCATCTTCGAAAAACGATCAACAACCACCATTATTGAAGCTTTACCCCTTTTAGTTCTGGGTAGTGCAACGATAAAATCCATACTAAGATCTTCCCAGGGTTGACTTGGAACTGGAAGAGGAGTATACAAACCCTTGTGAAAAGTTGCCTTCGCCTGGTGGCAAGTTGGACAGCGACTGATGATATTCTGAACATCCTTCAGTAAACTTGGCCAGTAGAAGTGTTCAGTAAGAATCTCTCCAGTCTTGTTAATGCCAAAATGGCCAGCTAAACCTCCTCCATGTGCTTCCCTAATCAGTAAATCCCTGATGGAACCCTTCGGAATACACAACTTTCCATGCTTAAATAAGAACCCGTCCTGGATAACATAGGGTCCTTTCTGGTTAGTTTCAGTGAGACGATCAGCAAAGTCTGAATCAGCAGCATATAATTCCTTAATGAAAGAAAATCCAAGAACTCTGGCTTCCAGAATTGACAACAGTGAATATCGTCTGGAAAGCACATCAGCAACAACATTAGCCACTCCAGCTTTGTGTTTAGAAACAAATGAATAAGACTGCAAAAACTCCACCCATTTTGCATGTCTGGCATTAAGCTTGTGTTGACCATTAATGAACTTCAGCGCTTCATGGTCAGAAAATACGACAAACTGTTTTGGCTTCAGATAATGGGACCAGTGAGTGATAGCACGAATAATTGCATAGAATTCTTTGTCATAAGTGCTATACTTTAGTTTTGAGCCATTAAGTTTTTCACTGAAATATGCCACTGGACGCCCTGCTTGTACCAGAACTGCACCAATACCTACACCACTGGCGTCACACTCTAACTACAACAACTGATCAAAATCTGGAAAAGATAGAACTGGAGCTGAACTGAGTTTTTCCTTCAGTGTTTCAAATTCCAGTCGGGCTGAACTTGGCCAGTTGAACACACCTTTCTTCATACAGTCAGTAATTGGGGATACAACTGTAGAGAGATTCTTGATAAACCTTCTATAAAATGATGCCAGTCCATGGAAACTTCTTATTTCAGTGATGGTAGTTGGAACTGGCCATGATCTGATAGATTCGACCTTCGAGGGATCCATAGAAATTCCATTTTTAGAAACAACATACCCCAGAAATATCACACTCTCTACCATGAAATCACATTTCTCCAGTTTACCATACAACTGGTATCTTCTCAACAGTTCAAATACTTTCTTCAGATGACTAACATGTTCAGCTTCAGATTTTGAGTACACCAGAATATCATCAAAATAAACAACAACAAACTGAGCAATAAGTGGCCTGAGAACTTCATTCATCAGTGTCGTGAAAGTACTGGGAGCATTAGATAAGCCAAAAGGCATTACTAACCATTCATAAAAGCCTCCTTTAATTTTGAAAGCAGTCTTCCACTCATCTCCGTCTTTCATTCGAATCTGGTGATAACCACTTATGAGATCAATCTTAGAAAACACACTGGAGCCATGTAACTCATCAAGCATATCATCCAATCTGGGAATGGGATATCTATACTAAATAGTTATATTATTTATGGCTCTACTATCAACACACATTCTTATCGAACCATCTTTCTTTGGGACCAGGAGAGCTGGAACTGAACAAGGACTCATACTTGCTCTCACATAACCCTTAGCAACTAACTCATCTACCTGCCTTTGTAACTCTTTTGCTTCAGTTGGTGAACACCTATAAGCAGCTTTGTTTGGAAGAACTGAACCAGGAACCAGGTCAATCTGGTGTTCAATACCTCTTACTGGCGGCAAACCATCAGGTAGGTCTTCTGGGAAAACATCAGTGAATTCCTTCAGTAAAGACTTCAGGAGACTGGGGACTCCAGTGAACTCCTTGTCTTCAGTACGCTCAAGCACCAGTAACATCATAACTGGAGAACCTCCAGTGAGTTCTTCTTCAACTTCAGTTTGTGACATAAATAAAGACTTGTTGGTCTGGTCTTTCTTATTAACTTTCAGTAACTCATTGGGCCTCAGAGAAGTCAAAGTGACTTTCTTACCACTTATAAATAATGAAGAAGAATTTGCACGACCATTATGAAACACATAATTATTAAATAACCAAGGTCTACCCAGTAAAATGTGACAAGCATCCATAGGAACAACATCACAAACAATTTTATTTTGATAAACAGATCCAATGGAAAAAGGAATAGTAACTTGTCGATTAACTTTTACCTCAGATCCTTTACTGAGCCATTGCAACTTGTAAGGACGAGGATGTTTCACTGTGGGCAACTGCAGTTTCTCTACCATGTAAGTTGAAGCAGCATTAGCACAACTTCCACCATCAATGATCAGATCACACACCTTTACTTTAACAGTACATCTGGAATGGAAGATATTTTCTCTCTGGGCAGTATCAGTTCAACTTCATCAGTGTGCATCACTCTTCTTACCACTAGCATTTCTCCAACATCTACACTTACATATGTCTCTTCAGATTCATCTTCGTCATACACTGGTTCACCAGTTGCACTGGACCTTTGAACTGGTTGACCAGTTGAGCTGGGCTTCAGAACTGGTTGACTGGAAATGGACGAAACCTTAGTGAAAGGTTTGTACTGGACCTTCTTCTTCAGTTGCTTTTCAATCTGGAGAGCTAATTTGCAAGCACCTTCATAAGTCCAGATGGGCTGTAATTCTATCTTCTCAGTAATAGATGCATTCAACCCACCAAGTAATCTGGCGATAGTATGCTCTTTAGTTTCTTTCACACCAGTTCGAGTCTTTAACACCTTGCTTCAGATTGTTCATCAGTAGATACTGATCTTGCTTGTACGACTGGGGAACAAATCTCTTCTGCATGACTTCTTTCAGTTTGGACCAGGTCTTGATTTTGCTTTTACCCTTATATCCTCTTTCAGACTTCATATTATCATACCAGGATGAAGCATATTTTTTTAATCTAATAATGGCAACTTTAAAACTTTTTTTTTATCATCATAACCCTTTATTTCCATTATTCTATCCATCACCTGAACCCATTCAAAGAACTCTTCTGGGTTTGAAGACCAGTAAAATCTGGTGGATCTATCTTAATATCTTTCGTATCATCAACCTTATGTCTCCTATGTCTTCTTCTAGACTGATTAGACTCATCAGAATCACTAGAAGATCTGGGTGTACTATCAGATCTCTCACTAGGACCTTGAGACTCATCATCTCTTACAACACGTTCTCTATTCATCCTTAAACCACCATCTTCTAATAGATTAAGAACTCTACCAAGTGTTTCTTGTAGATCTTAGATCTGCCTATCTCTTCTAACATTATGAGCTTTTTCTAATGTCATATTTCTTCTGAAAGCCATTAGTATTCGACAAAAATAATACCTAGGATAACAGATCTAAACAAGGACAACAACCCTCAACAAACAAACAACAAGACCCAAAAGATTAAGAAACCTTTTGTGAACCTGGCTCTGATACCAAATTTGTTGCGTAAAATCACGCTAACCCAAGCACAGCGGAAATGTAACAAAGGAACAAAACACAGCGGAAGACTATTTTTGGTATTTTCTGGATTTATATGAAACAAAAACAAAAACAAGACAATAAAATAAAAGGATAGATAAAAGAATCCACCACCAAGATTCGTAAAGGCTAAGCCACCGGAATCAAGGATAAAGGAAACACTCCAACCCACCACTATGTTTGATAAAGGTCTAGCCACCACAAACACAGATAAAGGAATCGAAGAATTTGGATCTCACCACTATAATTGATAAAGGACGATCCACCACAATTATAGATAAAGGGATCACTCCAAACTACCAAGATCAAAGATCTATAAAGATACATGAAGATTTTGTAAGAAATAGAGGCTGCTCTATTAATTTCATTCAATTCAACATAATCTGTTTTACAAAGAGAAATAAAGCCCCTATTTATAGCCAAAAGCTATTGCCTAGGAATTAACGACAAATAATAATAAAATAATAAAAAGCTGTCATGGCAAAGAACAGCCACTAATTTATTAGCCAATAAGAAATGGACAGATAAAGCTTCTAGGAAGGTTCCTTCTTCACATGGGCCCACAAACCGTTAGGATAACGTTGTCACACGCTCCTTCCTTATCTTCTTTGGACAACTTTCATTCCATCTCTATTGGGCCCCACACACGTGATCAGACTTTATTGGAAAACTGGAAACTAAAATCTGGACCACTACTGGAGACTTCATCTGGAGCATTCATCAGTAGACTTGACTGGAGCTGGTCACTGGAGTACTTTAGTGGAGAACGTTACTGGTGGACTTCTGGGAAGCTTCACTGGTGAATCGCTACTGGTAACATCTGGAGCAACATGCCACTGGAGAAGCGTTACCACTGGCGACTGGATTTGTTCAATAAAAGCTTGCCTGAAATGGGCCACAACTGGTAAAATCAACATTGCTTGTTCTGGCGGCATAATCTGGCCAGTTTCCTTCAGTGCAGTTAACTTTTTCAGATCAGTCGATTCCTCCAGTTCAGTGAACCTGGACATTTCTGCATCAGTTTTCCATCCTTATGTATTAATCCTAGTGTATGATTATAGACCGATCATAAAAAACCCTTTTCTCTCTCAACCCATGGCGATCATCCTGTTCTTCTTTTTCGTCCCTCTAATCGTTTCTATCTAACTGACCATGATGTTTAATTGTGATTATTGTATCTCTTTTGGTGCTCTAATCATTATCATTCATTGTTTTTAGGTTGGATATTACGGTTTTAGGGTTCTGTTCTTTTTTTCTTTTTCGCCATAAACCTTCATCGGTTTCCCCTGATTGATTACCAGATTCGTGGTCGCGGCTACCTTGTGTAGTTTAGCTAGATCGTTTGAGTCTGTTAATTGATTAAGGCGTTTGAGGTCCTATTAGGGTTTCTTGGGTTTTAGGGTTTTCTGTTTTTCCTTGCTGTTCCTGTTCTTTTTCGATTTCTTGTTCTCGTGGTGCATGAATTTGTGAGTTATGGAGAGAGTTGATAATACAAAGGGGGTCACGTCTGGTCTTGCATCAAAGAGCAAAAATATTGATGACATGATTAAGCCGACTCGCAATATTTTGAAAAACCCTACTAAGGTTTCAAAACATAATATTGCTGCTACTGATTCTCTAGCTAAGAAATCATCAAATACTTCCGAATCAACAGGTGGTGGTATTGATTCCACTAGTAAAACTCCTGCGAATTCAAGTTTTCGTGTTGAAAGCAATGTGAAGGTTCTACATTCGAGTTCTGGTGGTCGACAAAGTCCAGCAATGGTGCCCAACTCAGATAATGTCCATGAAGTGGATGATAAGATACCTGAATCAAATGAGTATGAGAAACATGGATACCCCAGTTTTAACATGCCACCTATGCCACCGGCTCCTAAACCAGTGGATGAATCTGTTAAGGATGCTCTCAACAAAGATACATCGGGCCTGGGAAGCACTTCTAAACCAGTAAATCCCCCTCCCCCTTCATATGCAGCTAAGGTGAGTGCTAATTCTGATAAAAGAAAGGTTAACTTTAGATTGCTTGAGTCCGATGAGGTACTTGATAATGTTGATGTGGTTATTCCAAGAGAGTCGGTGAAACACATTCAAAGTCGATATGAAAATGTTCTCTATGGTTACTTCTTGGGTGATCGATTAGCATACCCTGTTGTTGAGTACTTTACAAATAATTTGTGGGCAAAATTTGGATTAACGAAAATTATGATGAATGTCAATGACTTTTTCTTTTTCAAGTTCTCGACTAAAGAAGGCATGGAAAAGGTACTTGCTGAAGGTCCTTGGATAACTCGAAATACACCTATTTTTCTGAATAAATGGTCTCCAAATGTGATAATTAAAAAAGAAGACATTAAAAAGGCACCGGTGTGGGCTAAACTTCATGATGTTCCATTAGCAACCTATACTGATGATGGATTGAGTCTGCTTGCTTCAAAATTGGGTAACCCAAAACTGTTAGATAGCTACACTAGTGCAATGTGCCTAGATTCTTGGGGTCGAAGCAGTTTTGCACGAGCTTTGATTGAACTAGATACGGAAAAGGAGATCAAAGGAAAGTTCTCTGTGGCGATACCTAATGTGGATGGTGATGGTTTTTCTACTTCGAATATTAAAGTGGAATATGAATGGAACCCTCTAAGATGTTCTTGTTGTTGTGTTTTTGGTCATTCAAATGATAATTGCCCCAAGCAGATTCGAAAACCTAAACAGAATAATTCCATGGATGAGGAAGGTTTTACTGTTCTAAAAGGAAAGAAGAAAGCTAATAACAAAAAAGGGATTCCTGTTTCTAAGCCGAAATGATGCAGAAATGTCCAGGTTCACTTAACTGGAGGAATCGACTGATCTGAAGAAGTTGACTGCACTGAAGGAAACTGGCCAGATTATGCTAACAGAACAAGCAATGTTGATTTTACCAGTTGTGGCCCATTTCAGGCAAGCTTTTACTGAACAAATCCAGTCGCCAGTGGTAACACTTCTCCAGTGGCATGTTGCTCCAGATGTTACCAGTAGCGATTCACCAGTGAAGCTTCCCAGAAGTCCACCAGTAACGTTCTCCACTGAAGCACTCCAGTGACCAGCTCCAGATGAAGTCTCCAGTAGAGGTCCAGATTTTAGTTTCCAGTTTTCCAATAAGGTCTGATCACGTGTGTGGGGCCCAATGAAGAAGGAATGACAGTTGTCCAAAGAAGATATGGAAGGAGCGTGTGACAACGTTATTCTAACGGTTTGTGGGCCCATGTGCAGAAGGAACCTTCCTAGAAGCTTTATCTGTCCATTTCTTATTGGCTAATAAATTAGTGGCTGTTCTTTGCCATGACAGCTTTTTATTATTTTATTATTATTTGTCGTTAATTCCTAGGCAATAGCCTTTGGCTATAAATAGGGGCTTTATTTCTCTTTATAAAATAGATTATGTTGAATTGAATGAAATTAATAGAGCAGCCTCTATTTCTTACAAAATCTTCATTTACCTTTATAGATCTTTGATCTTGGTGGTTTGGAGTGATCCCTTTATCTATAATTGTGGTGGTTCGTCCTTTATCAGTTATAGTGGTGAGATCCAAAATCTTTGATTCCTTTATCTGTGTTTGTGGTGGCTAGACCTTTATCAAACATAGTGGTGGGTTGGAGTGTTTCCTTTATCCTTGATTCCGGTGGCTCGGCCTTTACGAATCTTGGTGGTGGATTCTTTTATCTATCCTCTTATTTTATCGTCTTGTTTTGTTGTTTGTTTCTTTAAAATCCAGAAAATACAAAAAATAGTCATTTAAGTTGTTTTTGAATTCCGCCGTGCTTGGGTTTTGCGTGTTTTACGCATCAAATTTGGTATCAAAGCCAGGTTTGAAAAGGGTTTCTTAATCTTTTCATCCGTGGGTTTTTGTTGTCCTTTGTTTAGATCTGTTATTGAAGTATTAATGGCTTTTAGAAGAAATATGACATTAGAAAAAGCTCATAATGCTAGAAGAGATGGCAGATTGAAGATCTACAAGAAACACTTGGTAGAGTTGTTAATCTGTTAGAAGATGGTGGTTTAAGGATGAATAGAGAACGTGTTGTAAGAGATGATGAGTCTCAAGGTCCTAGTGAGAGATCTGATAGTACACCCAGATCTTCTAGTGATTCTGATGAGTCTAATCAGTCTAGAAGATGTTAGGTCCAGATTTAGTCCAGACTTACTGGACTGGCTCCAGACTGGACTACTGGAACCTTACTTAGGTTTGTTAAGAAAACTTGTTTTGCTGGTCTCGCTCCAGACCCGACTACTGGAGCTCACTGAAGACTTCACCCCAGTCCAGATCTACTCTACTGAAGACATTCTGACTGAAGTCAAAGACTGAAGTCTGAAGGAAGAAGACTTAACAAATGGCGGAGTCCACTGGAAAGTCTTACCAGATCTGCACACTGGAGGATTGTTAGTGTTCTAGATCCTGCAAGTCTGAACACTAATATCGAGGATTGACTTTTGCCTTTAACACACTTTCCAAAAAACAATCCACTTGTTCTTTAACAAAAGTATACGTGTGTTAAGGTGGTTGGATAATAGGATACACTTGCACTTGATGTGACTTTATCCTTATTCTTATCCAATACATTTAATGTTCTTGTCGGATCATTAAATGTATGCCAACCATATTTGTACGGCACAAATTCACTGGTGAATTTGTTGCCTATAAATACAAAGTCATTTCCTTGTTAAAAATACTTTTTAGCATACACCTTGCAAGAAAGTGAATTTGTCTAAAATACTCTCGATCTTAAACAGGGATACTTCACAACTTTAAGTATCTCGATCCTAAAGAGCTATTTGACAAATATAGATCATTTGTAATCATAGGTTGTTAGGATACTCACTTAATTGTGTTATCTTGATTCCGCAACAACCTTGTATTTTATTTAAACATCAATAAATGAAATACCCATGAAACATACATAATGGTCCACTTTATTTGTTTATTGCTTTAAGTCTTGTATTACTTTGTTTATATATCTTGCATCTTTATTTACAAGTAATACTAGTCCAATTCTAGTGATTATTAGACTTGTTGTATTTTACACTTTCTAATGGTTAACCATCTCGTTAATTAAGGGACTCACATTTGGTATCAGAGCAGAAGGCTAATCATTGCCTAGATCTGTTCTTGATGGCTAACCAAGAAAATACACAAGGTTTTAGTCTTGGTCCCGATCCTAATGTAAATATGCATGATCAAAATGAACCACAAAACGTTAATAACACTAATCCTCCACCTCCTCCTCCTACTCCTGCTTCTCCACACGTGCATGTGCACTACTCGAATAATCCTGTTCCTAAATTCAGTGGAACAGTGATGAATTTGGTACGTGGAAGGCTAGGATGGTTTTGCATGTCACTAGTCGAATAATCCTGTTCCTAAATTCAGTGGAACAGTGATGAATTTGGTACGTGGAAGGCTAGGATGGTTTTGCATGTCACTGGTATTGAGAGGAACATGATGAAGATCTTAAACGAAGGGATACTTCACAACTTTAAGTATCTCGATCCTAAAGAGCTATTTGACAAATATAGATCATTTGTAATCATAGGTTGTTAGGATACTCACTTAATTGTGTTATCTTGATTCCGCAACAACCTTGTATTTTATTTAAACATCAATAAATGAAATACCCATGAAACATACATAATGGTCCACTTTATTTGTTTATTGCTTTAAGTCTTGTATTACTTTGTTTATATATCTTGCATCTTTATTTACAAGTAATACTAGTCCAATTCTAGTGATTATTAGACTTGTTGTATTTTACACTTTCTAATGGTTAACCATCTCGTTAATTAAGGGACTCACATTTGGTATCAGAGCAGAAGGCTAATCATTGCCTAGATCTGCAAGTCTGAACACTAATATCGAGGATTGACTTTTGCCTTTAACACACTTTCCAAAAAACAATCCACTTGTTCTTTAACAAAAGTATACGTGTGTTAAGGTGGTTGGATAATAGGATACACTTGCACTTGATGTGACTTTATCCTTATTCTTATCCAATACATTTAATGTTCTTGTCGGATCATTAAATGTATGCCAACCATATTTGTACGGCACAAATTCACTGGTGAATTTGTTGCCTATAAATACAAAGTCATTTCCTTGTTAAAAATACTTTTTAGCATACACCTTGCAAGAAAGTGAATTTGTCTAAAATACTCTCGATCTTAAACAGGGATACTTCACAACTTTAAGTATCTCGATCCTAAAGAGCTATTTGACAAATATAGATCATTTGTAATCATAGGTTGTTAGGATACTCACTTAATTGTGTTATCTTGATTCCGCAACAACCTTGTATTTTATTTAAACATCAATAAATGAAATACCCATGAAACATACATAATGGTCCACTTTATTTGTTTATTGCTTTAAGTCTTGTATTACTTTGTTTATATATCTTGCATCTTTATTTACAAGTAATACTAGTCCAATTCTAGTGATTATTAGACTTGTTGTATTTTACACTTTCTAATGGTTAACCATCTCGTTAATTAAGGGACTCACATTTGGTATCAGAGCAGAAGGCTAATCATTGCCTAGATCTGTTCTTGATGGCTAACCAAGAAAATACACAAGGTTTTAGTCTTGGTCCCGATCCTAATGTAAATATGCATGATCAAAATGAACCACAAAACGTTAATAACACTAATCCTCCACCTCCTCCTCCTACTCCTGCTTCTCCACACGTGCATGTGCACTACTCGAATAATCCTGTTCCTAAATTCAGTGGGAACAGTGATGAATTTGGTACGTGGAAGGCTAGGATGGTTTTGCATGTCACTGGTATTGAGAGGAACATGATGAAGATCTTAAACGAAGGTCCTTATGTACCTACATCACCTCTCAATCCACTTCTTGATCCTTCTGGATCTAGAAGGGGAAGGGAAAAGAGGGAGGAACATTGGTCAGAAGAGGAGAGGAGATTGGTGAATCTTGACACCCTCCTTAAAAACATGATCCTCGGGGCCGTTCCAGAAACCCTAATTCCCACACTAGTTCTTTTTCCTAGTGCCAAAACCATGTGGGATGAGCTTCTTAACCAACATGAAGGAGGAGATGACACCATTGTCACCAGAAAGGTCTCCTTAAACAAGAGGTATGAGTCATTTTTTGCTCAACCTAACGAGTCTCTCACTGGTACTTACACCAGATTTATGAGTATCATAAACCAATTGAGAGGTCTTGGGGTTGAGAAGGACAAGGATATACTTCTGGAGAAATTTTGTGACATTCTACCCACCAAATGGTCTCACATGATACTTGTTTTACGACAAGGTAAAACTCTGCACACACACACTCTCTCAACTCTATATGGAGCCTTCAGGTACACTGAAGAAAATCAAGCTCAGAGAGTGGTTGCAGAACAAGATGCTTTTAACCATGCCTCCAGTACTCCTAAAGTGGTTAGTTTTTCTGAACCACAAAGTACAGCACTGATATCTTCTGAGAATGTATTTTCTATGAAGAAGATGGTGTCTGAACTTATGGATTCTGGAGAGTCCAGTCAAATCTCTCCAGACTGTTGTGATGAAACTGAAGATGATGACCTTATTGCAATGATTGCTAAAACGTTTAACCGTTTCAAAGCAAGAGCAAATAAGCCATCTGGACAATTTGCATCCAGTTCTTCCACTGACAAGACCAATTTGACATGCTTTAAGTGTGGCAAAAAGGGTCATTTCATGAAAGAGTGCAGGTCCAACCAGTTTGCATCCAAGCCTGGTCCATTCTCTTCTAATAATAAGCCTGATGATAGCTATAAATTGAAATATAAAAAGCTTAAGGCCCAAATTGCTCTCATGGCACAACAAATGGAAACAAATAATAAGTGCATGATTGCTAAAACGTTTAACCGTTTCAAAGCAAGAGCAAATAAGCCATCTGGACAATTTGCATCCAGTTCTTCCACTGACAAGACCAATTTGACATGCTTTAAGTGTGGCAAAAAGGGTCATTTCATGAAAGAGTGCAGGTCCAACCAGTTTGCATCCAAGCCTGGTCCATTCTCTTCTAATAATAAGCCTGATGATAGCTATAAATGAAATACCCATGAAACATACATAATGGTCCACTTTATTTGTTTATTGCTTTAAGTCTTGTATTACTTTGTTTATATATCTTGCATCTTTATTTACAAGTAATACTAGTCCAATTCTAGTGATTATTAGACTTGTTGTATTTTACACTTTCTATTGGTTAACCATCTCGTTAATTAAGGGACTCACATTTGGTATCAGAGCAGAAGGCTAATCATTGCCTAGATCTGTTCTTGATGGCTAACCAAGAAAATACACAAGGTTTTAGTCTTGGTCCCGATCCTAATGTAAATATGCATGATCAAAATGAACCACAAAACGTTAATAACACTAATCCTCCACCTCCTCCTCCTACTCCTGCTTCTCCACACGTGCATGTGCACTACTCGAATAATCCTGTTCCTAAATTCAGTGGGAACAGTGATGAATTTGGTACGTGGAAGGCTAGGATGGTTTTGCATGTCACTGGTATTGAGAGGAACATGATGAAGATCTTAAACGAAGGTCCTTATGTACCTACATCACCTCTCAATCCACTTCTTGATCCTTCTGGATCTAGAAGGGGAAGGGAAAAGAGGGAGGAACATTGGTCAGAAGAGGAGAGGAGATTGGTGAATCTTGACACCCTCCTTAAAAACATGATCCTCGGGGCCGTTCCAGAAACCCTAATTCCCACACTAGTTCTTTTTCCTAGTGCCAAAACCATGTGGGATGAGCTTCTTAACCAACATGAAGGAGGAGATGACACCATTGTCACCAGAAAGGTCTCCTTAAACAAGAGGTATGAGTCATTTTTTGCTCAACCTAACGAGTCTCTCACTGGTACTTACACCAGATTTATGAGTATCATAAACCAATTGAGAGGTCTTGGGGTTGAGAAGGACAAGGATATACTTCTGGAGAAATTTTGTGACATTCTACCCACCAAATGGTCTCACATGATACTTGTTTTACGACAAGGTAAAACTCTGCACACACACACTCTCTCAACTCTATATGGAGCCTTCAGGTACACTGAAGAAAATCAAGCTCAGAGAGTGGTTGCAGAACAAGATGCTTTTAACCATGCCTCCAGTACTCCTAAAGTGGTTAGTTATTCTGAACCACCAAGTACAGCACTGATATCTTCTGAGAATGTATTTTCTATGAAGAAGATGGTGTCTGAACTTATGGATTCTGGAGAGTCCAGTCAAATCTCTCCAGACTGTTGTGATGAAACTGAAGATGATGACCTTATTGCAATGATTGCTAAAACGTTTAACCGTTTCAAAGCAAGAGCAAATAAGCCATCTGGACAATTTGCATCCAGTTCTTCCACTGACAAGACCAATTTGACATGCTTTAAGTGTGGCAAAAAGGGTCATTTCATGAAAGAGTGCAGGTCCAACCAGTTTGCATCCAAGCCTGGTCCATTCTCTTCTAATAATAAGCCTGATGATAGCTATAAATTGAAATATAAAAAGCTTAAGGCCCAAATTGCTCTCATGGCACAACAAATGGAAACAAATAATAAGTGCATGATTGCTACAACTGAAGAGAAGTGGGTTCCTTCTGATGACTCATCTGTTGATGAAGAAGAAGAAAGAGATTGCTGTTACATGGCTCTGGAAGTTGATGAGCACCTGGTGAAGGAAGATGTCACATCTGGACGATGGGTGGACATAGTTATTAAAAAGGTTAGTGATTATGATAATGCAACTGACCAAGAACTAAAATTGGACATTGCTGAAGCTTTAAATTCTGATTTAATTTTTGTAGAAACTGTTAGATCTGATTGTGTAAATGGTCTAGAAACAGATTCTTCTGAAATAAATGCTTTAAAATCAAAATTAAAAGAGCTTCAAGACATTGAACTGGCATTTCAAGCCCAGGTTCTGGTAACTGAACAATTGATTCAAGAAAAGCAAGATCTTGAGATCATTTTAGAGAAAGAAAAACTGGTAATAAAGTCATGGCTAGAAACTAAAAAGCCATATGATGCTTCAGTTAAACAATTTCCTGCTCAAAAACGTGCATATTTAGATGGAAATACTAATGTTGCATCATTAATACCAGTAATCGATCGATTACCAGAGGTGTTAAGGCCCACAACTGTTTATGATATGCCTGAAACACCCAAGACCAATTTAGACCCAGTTCAATCCCCAGAGGTTAAGACTGGAGCTGTCCAGATGACTGCTCCAGTTAAAAAGGTGAAGCAGAATAGACCTTTACCTCAGACCAATCCCTTACCAAAGCCTTTGACTGGAAAGGCTAAGGTATCATCTGAAGAAAATATTTTGTCCAGGATAGAGAGCCAGATTCAAATTCTGACTCGTCAATCACAAAGTTTTAATGCAAGATTAAACTTTCTTGAGGGTACTTCATCTGGCCCTAGACAAAATACAAAACCTTTTTCAAAGAAAGACAAATTTATTTCTCCAGTTGAGAAAAATGAAAAGGTTTTAAAACCATCAACCCCAGTGGTCTTCTCTTCTAAGACCACTATTGAACATAGTGAACTAGACCAGATTGCCCCAGGGACCTATAAGGGAGGGTCCAGTGAACCCATCAGTCGATGGGTTCCCAAATCTAACTGATCAATATCTGGTGTATGTGTAGGGCGATCAAAAGAAAGACAAATTTATTTCTCCAGTTGAGAAAAATGAAAAGGTTTTAAAACCATCAACCCCAGTGGTCTTCTCTTCTAAGACCACTATTGAACATAGTGAACTAGACCAGATTGCCCCAGGGACCTATAAGGGAGGGTCCAGTGAACCCATCAGTCGATGGGTTCCCAAATCTAACTGATCAATATCTGGTGTATGTGTAGGGCGATCGAAAGAAGCTTATCTGGTATCTTGACAGTGCAGCTGGCAGGACGATGACCGGATGTAAGACCCTACTGGAGGAGTTCACCATTTCTGATGGACCCTCCATCACGTTTGGAAATGATGGTTGTGGGAAGACTGAGGGATATGGTGTTCTGAACAATGGACAAGTCAAGTTCAGACGAGTTGCATTTGTGAATGGTTTGAAATATAACTTGATCAGTGTAAGTCAACTGTGTGACGATGGCTATCAAGTCTTATTCAATGTTGCTCAGGGCATCGTATTCAACAAGGACTGGAAGGTAGTGTTGATTGCTCCCAGAAAAGGGAATGTGTACGTGATGGATATGGAAAGCTCTCCTTCAGAGCAGTGTTTCTATACTCAAGCTGATGAAGACACAAACTGGTTATGGCACAAAAGGTTATCCCATTTAAACTTCAAAAACATTAACAAGTTGTCCAGAAAACAACTTGCAGATGGGATACCTTCAGTCTCCTTCAAAAAGGAAAGACCATGTCCAGGATGTGAGATGGGTAAGCAAAAGCGTACCAGTTTCAAGACCAGACAGAATTTCAGCATTACTGAACCTCTTCACATGCTTCATATGGACCTTTTTGGTCCAGTGAACGTTCAGACTCGTGCTGGTAAAAGATACACCCTGGTGATCATAGATGAGTTCTCCAGATATTGTTGGGTGATCTTTCTGAGGTCCAAAAGTGAAGCTGCTGCTGAAATCATCAGTCTTATCAAGCAAATTGAGCTCAAGTACAGTCGAAAAGTGTGTCAGTTAAGAAGTGACAATGGAACAGAATTCCAGAATGCAACTCTGGAGTCATTCTGTACTGACACTGGCATCTCCCAGAACTTCTCTTCAGCCCGCTCTCCAGAGCAAAATGGAGTTGTGGAAAGGAAAAATCGAACGCTGATAGAAGCTGCCAGGAGTATGCTTGCTGAATCTGGACTGTCTACCAGTTTCTGGGCGGAAGCAATTGCAACTGCTTGCCACACCCAGAATCGATCAGTGTACATTAAAAGACACAAAAAGACAGCCTATGAAGTCTTAAGAAATAGAAAACCAAACATTGGTTATTTTCACGTTTTTGGATGTCCAGTTTACATCCTGAACGACTCCAGTCAGCTAGGCAAATTTGATGCCAAAGCTGATGAAGGGTATTTCTTAGGCTATTCAGCCATTCGCAAGGCCTTCAGAGTCTATAACAAGAGACTGGAGAAGGTCCATGAGTCAATTCATGTAACATTTGATGAATCAAATGCCTCAATCAACAAGAAGCTAGTCCCTGACACTCCCCAGTAACACCAATTGTCTTTTGTGAATCTGATCCTATAAACGACAAATTTGAAGATTCACCAGACACAGTTTCCAGTCATCCTGATCTGGAACCTGTTCAGAAAAAGAAACTCTCCAGTAGTACTCCATTCTATCCCTCTATTATTTTCAAACTACCCTCTGAAATTAATATTGGTTCAGATGTGCGTACTACTCCCCCAGTAACACCAATTGTCTTTTGTGAATCTGATCCTATAAACGACAAATTTGAAGATTCACCAGACACAGTTTCCAGTCATCCTGATCTGGAACCTGTTCAGAAAAAGAAACTCTCCAGTAGTACTCCATTCTATCCCTCTATTATTTTCAAACTACCCTCTGAAATTAATATTGGTTCAGATGTGCGTACTACTCCCCCAGTAACACCAATTGTCTTTTGTGAATCTGATCCTATAAACGACAAATTTGAAGATTCACCAGACACAGTTTCCAGTCATCCTGATCTGGAACCTGTTCAGAAAAAGAAACTCTCCAGTAGTACTCCATTCTATCCCTCTATTATTTTCAAACTACCCTCTGAAATTAATATTGGTTCAGATGTGCGTACTACTCCCCCAGTAACACCAATTGTCTTTTGTGAATCTGATCCTATAAACGACAAATTTGAAGATTCACCAGACACAGTTTCCAGTCATCCTGATCTGGAACCTGTTCAGAAAAAGAAACTCTCCAGTAGTACTCCATTCTATCCCTCTATTATTTTCAAACTACCCTCTGAAATTAATATTGGTTCAGATGTGCGTACTACTCCCCCAGTAACACCAATTGTCTTTTGTGAATCTGATCCTATAAACGACAAATTTGAAGATTCACCAGACACAGTTTCCAGTCATCCTGATCTGGAACCTGTTCAGAAAAAGAAACTCTCCAGTAGTACTCCATTCTATCCCTCTATTATTTTCAAACTACCCTCTGAAATTAATATTGGTTCAGATGTGCGTACTACTCCCCCAGTAACACCAATTGTCTTTTGTGAATCTGATCCTATAAACGACAAATTTGAAGATTCACCAGACACAGTTTCCAGTCATCCTGATCTGGAACCTGTTCAGAAAAAGAAACTCTCCAGTAATCAATGCTTATACGTCAGTTTTCTATCTTTGATAGAACCTAAGAAGATTGACGAGGCTCTGGAAGATCCAAACTGGGTGACTGCTATGCAAGAAGAGCTTCACCAGTTTGAAAGGAACAAAGTATGGTATCTGGTTCCTTTCCCAGTTGGAAAGAAAGAACCAATTGGAACAAGATGGGTCTTCAGAAACAAAGTAGATGAAGATGGCCACGTAATAAGAAACAAGGCCAGACTGGTAGCACAAGGCTACTGCCAGTCAGATGTCGACTTTGATGAATCTTTTGCTCCAGTGGCTAGACTTGAAGCGATCAGAATTTTCTTAGCATTCGCTGCTAATCACCAGTTCAAGGTCTACCAGATGGACGTAAAGAGTGCTTTCTTGAATGGGAAGCTTGAAGAAGAAGTTTACGTCAGACAACCTCCAGGTTTCGTTGATGACAAGCATCCACATTGGGTATATCGTCTGGACAAAGCGCTATATGGCCTCAGACAAGCCCCACGTGCCTGGTATGATACTCTGACTAAACATTTGTTGAAAAATGGTTTTAAACGAGGTGCAATTGACAATACCTTGTTCATTCTTCATGAGAAAGGTAATCTGTTAATGGTACAAATTTATGTTGATGATATAATTTTTGGGTCTACTGATGAAAACATGTGCAAGAAATTTTCTAAAATCATGTCCACTGAATATGAAATGAGTTTGATGGGTGAATTAACATATTTTCTTGGACTCCAGATTAAGCAAAACAAAGATGGAATTTTTATTAATCAGGAAAAATATGTTAGAGATCTTTTAAAGAAATTCGATATGAATTCTTCACCATCTAAACCAACTCCAATTTCTGCACCACTGACACTGGACTCGGATCCAGATGGCAAACCAGTGAACACCACTGTCTATAGAGGCATGGTTGGTTCACTGATGTATTTAACGGCCAGTAGACCAGATATTATGTTTTCAACATGTTTATGTGCCAGATATCAGTCTAATCCAAAGGAATCTCATATGCTCGCTGTAAAGCGCATACTGAAGTACCTTAAAGGTGCTCCCAGTCTAGGTCTTTGGTACCCCAAAGGCTCTGGAATGGATCTAATGGGTTATTCAGATTCAGATCATGCAGGTTGCAAGATAGATAGGAAATCCACAACTGGTGGATGTCATTTCCTAGGTGGCAAACTGGTCAGCTGGACCAGTAAGAAGCAAACTTCAGTTTCATTATCCACTGCTGAAGCTGAATACGTGTCTGCAGCCAGTTGTTGTGCTCAGATACTCTGGATGAAGAACCAGTTGCTTGATTATGGTATTAAATATTCAAAAACTCCAATCTTTTGTGATAATACCAGTGCCATCGCTATCTCCAACAATCCAGTCATGCACTCCAGAACCAAACACATCGATCTAAGGTACCATTTCATTCGCGATCATATTATGAAAAACAACATTGAACTCCATTTTATTCCCACTGACAAACAACTCGCTGACATTTTTACTAAACCACTGGATGTAAAAACTTTTGAATATCTTGTTGGTGAGTTGGGAATGTTAAACCCTTAAATCTGGAACCTTGGTATTGAACGCCATTGTGTACTACTAAGGATCTTTGATTTAAAGATTCAAAAATTTATTTCTGGATCAACATTCCAGGGAAGACTTGAAAAATATTTTCTCTTAAAAATGTTTAAGTTCAGGGGGAATTAATTTTCTCACTGGACAAATTCTTCAGAAAATATTACTGGTGCTTTGTAAATATGTCCCTCTCACTGGTAACTGGACAGGTTGAAGTGCGTGTTTGAGTTGACTTATGTCTTCTTGTAAATGTGTCCCTCTCATTTGTCTGTATTAGTTGACGTGCAAGTTTGAGGTTTCCAGTCTTTCAAAATTGGTTGTTCACTGGTACTTTACTGGAGTGTCCCTCCAGTGTACCATCAGTACATGTTTCACTGAACTAATCCACCAGTGATACTGGACGGTCCTGTCAACCTCCAGATGCACTGAATAATGTCATAATATTTTCAAAATACTTGATCTTTGTATGTGCCACGTAAGCAAACTTTTTCAAAGATATTTATCTTATAAATCCTATGTGGCATGGATATTTTTCAAAACTAATGATGGTCTTTTTACTTTGGGAACACAAAAAGTACAAATTTGCTTGTTTTTGTGGGCGGTGAACCATCAACCATTTATGGGTGATGTGATACAATTAAATGCGGATCTCAAAACACGATCAAAAATGTTATTTGATAAATTCAAATTGAACGTTTGAAATCCACATTATCTCTCCTATAAATACCACTTTCACTTTCAATTTCATTTACTTCGAACATTTACTCCCAAATCTTCAAATTCCTTCATTCAATTCTTCATTCATTTTCCAATCATAATACTCGCATATTAACTTCAAATTCATTAAATTCTTCATAAACCTTAAATCTGGAACCTTGGTATTGAACGCCATTGTGTACTACTAAGGATCTTTGATTTAAAGATTCAAAAATTTATTTCTGGATCAACATTCCAGGGAAGACTTGAAAAATATTTTCTCTTAAAAATGTTTAAGTTCAGGGGGAATTAATTTTCTCACTGGACAAATTCTTCAGAAAATATTACTGGTGCTTTGTAAATATGTCCCTCTCACTGGTAACTGGACAGGTTGAAGTGCGTGTTTGAGTTGACTTATGTCTTCTTGTAAATGTGTCCCTCTCATTTGTCTGTATTAGTTGACGTGCAAGTTTGAGGTTACCAGTCTTTCAAAATTGGTTGTTCACTGGTACTTTACTGGAGTGTCCCTCCAGTGTACCATCAGTACATGTTTCACTGAACTAATCCACCAGTGATACTGGACGGTCCTGTCAACCTCCAGATGCACTGAATAATGTCATAATATTTTCAAAATACTTGATCTTTGTATGTGCCACGTAAGCAAACTTTTTCAAAGATATTTATCTTATAAATCCTATGTGGCATGGATATTTTTCAAAACTAATGATGGTCTTTTTACTTTGGGAACACAAAAAGTACAAATTTGCTTGTTTTTGTGGGCGGTGAACCATCAACCATTTATGGGTGATGTGATACAATTAAATGCGGATCTCAAAACACGATCAAAAATGTTATTTGATAAATTCAAATTGAACGTTTGAAATCCACATTATCTCTCCTATAAATACCACTTTCACTTTCAATTTCATTTACTTCGAACATTTACTCCCAAATCTTCAAATTCCTTCATTCAATTCTTCATTCATTTTCCAATCATAATACTCGCATATTAACTTCAAATTCATTAAATTCTTCATAAACCTTAAATCTGGAACCTTGGTATTGAACGCCATTGTGTACTACTAAGGATCTTTGATTTAAAGATTCAAAAATTTATTTCTGGATCAACATTCCAGGGAAGACTTGAAAAATATTTTCTCTTAAAAATGTTTAAGTTCAGGGGGAATTAATTTTCTCACTGGACAAATTCTTCAGAAAATATTACTGGTGCTTTGTAAATATGTCCCTCTCATTTGTCTGTATTAGTTGACGTGCAAGTTTGAGGTTACCAGTCTTTCAAACATTGAAGCTAGGGCTTTAAGGATGAATATGAATAACTGGATGGCAAAACTCACGCTGTCCAGTGTCCATGATCCACAATCCATAATTGGGAGATTAAACACCTTTTTTCTCTCATGTCCACTATATGGTGCCCTAACTTTAAATCCAGAAAAGATGTATCACGATTATCTTTGTGAATTCTGGTATACAGCCGAATACAATGAAGAAAATACTTCCATTGTTTACTCTCTTGAGCAAGGGACCAGACCTTTGACTCTTTCAGTACATTCTCTCAGAATGGCTCTTCAGTTAAATTATCTGGATGAGAATGAGCTGGCAATGCCACTCCCTACTGGTATTAACTTCAGGGAGATATGCAGATTAATGGGGCATACAGAGATAGTTGATGAAAATGGTCAGTTGTTGAGGAAAGGGACCATTTATATGAGTAGACTGACGGATTCGTGGAGATACTTCTTCACACACATCGTCGAGTGTCTTAGAGGCAGTTCTGGAGGATTGGATCAAATCAATCAAACACACCTCCAGATTGCCTATTGCTTATGGTTTGGGCTAAGGGTTGATTTTGCCCAGATATTCTTTGATGATCTGGTGGAACGTATAAAGGCAAAGGGGAGAAAGCCATTCGTGCCATATATTCGCTTTCTTTCTCTTATATTCAAAAATGCCCTTGGAGCCCAGTATGACTTTGAAACTACTCATTTTTCAATGAGTGAGTATATGAGAGACCTGGCAAATTTAAGGTCCAGAGATGGAGAGGTAGATATTCCTCCAGCAATGCTGACACTTCAAAGAATTGAAGAGAATGTGGCACCAGTAAGGGTACAAGTTGTTGATGTACCTACTGATAGTGAAGATGTTCAGATTGTTGAAATGGTACAACCTATAAGGCAAGTGGCTCCAGAAAGTTCAAGCCAAGCAGTTGTTGAGCTTTCCAGACGACCAAGATCACATAGGCGTCTGATGAGAGGTGGAGTCCAGGTAAACCCATCAACCCATCCTGGTGATATTATGAATATTGATGGGTCTCCCATCTTTGAAGAGGAAAATATTGATCCTTCTGTACAATCTGAACAAAGAGTGGACACTGAAGTCCAGACTGTTGTACGAGAAGAGGCTGTTGAAGTTGTTCAGACTGAAGAACAAGCTTCTGGTGAGCAAGAGGCTCCACTGGACTTAAATGTGGAAGCTGGTGAACTGATAGATGTTGTTGGTGCTTCTTTTTGGGACGAGGCTGACTCTCCTATTTCTGGAGGTCAGAATTTGGATATTAATATGGATTTTTTGGGCGAAGATGTACAGATTGAAACTTCACCAGAAATGCCACCTCCTCCACCAGAAACCGAAACACCTCAACCAGAAATACCACTTCCTACACCAGATATGCCACCACCAGAACCTTCAATGCCACCACCACCACCATCAATTCCTCAATCAACTTCATATTTCACACCATTCATTCAACCAACACAAACTCAATCACCAGTACACCAAACCGAACAAAGTGTGCCAGTCTCACATGTTGAAACTGAAGAGGACTGGACACAAGTACCATTGATGACCAGAGTGACTTCTCACCTGGAACAACCCAGTGGTCTCTCCACTTCTTCTTCCACCGAGGTCCAAGGCCTTCTTAGTAGGGTGGCGGACCTGGAGAGATCACTCCAGTCATCTTCCCAGGTTATTTCTGACTTCAAATCAATGTTGTCAAATAATATAGCGTCAGAAATGAACCTTTTTGCTGGGAATGAAAAGATGGTGTTTGACAAACTGGATGAACTAGTACTGGCCACGAATGTTAATTCTCAAAATTTAAGGGTGGCAGTACAAGGGTTGGAAGGAAAGATTGTGAACTCTGTTGAGACTGCAGTGGAGAATAAAATTGTACAACCACTGGCAGGTCTTAAAGATGAGGTTGAGAAGATTGTGACAAGAGTTGGTGCACTGGAGAGCAGGCCTACATTTGACCAGACTGATCTGGTCAACACCCTCAGTGATGAAGTTGTCAGAAAATTCAAGGGTGATATGCTGAAAGAGATATCTGATGAAATATCTGGATCAATCCTTAGATCTTTTCAGGATGTGATGTTGCCAGAAGTTGTTAAGAGGATAGAAGTTGAGCTGCCCAAGGACTTGCCAGAATCAATTGAAAGTATTAAAAGGGAAGTCCAGGCACTCAAAACTGGTATGACTGCTTCTTTGCCAGAACAAGGAAGAACCTTTGGTTCGCTTGATAGACACATGATGGAAGAGTTATGGAATGATCTGAAGTCAAGGACTAGAGATCATTCCAAGGGGGAAAAACATTCAGTTCCATCTACTGGTGAACAAGAAGGGTTAATAAGGAGAAAGAGAGAAGTTGCCAGAGCAGTCGCTACTGAAAGCGTCGTGCAACAGAGACAAGTGACTGGTACTGATGCCAGTGCACGTATGGTTGAAAGAACACAAGAAGCTACTGGTACTGAAGCCAGTGAGCCCCAGTTCGAAAGCTTCCCAGACATTCCTACTACACTGAAGGCTGTGAAAGGAAAAGAAAAAATGGTGTCTGGTGAAGAACAAGAACAAGTTGTAGAAGATGTTGACAATGAGACTTCCAGGAAGTTACAACAACAGTGTATCATGATAGAAATCTTCAAGGATAATCAAAGAAATGAACTGCTGGCCCATCATAGGGATATGGCTACAATGGGTACTCTGGACTCCTACAACGCTGGCAGGTTAGGCGTAAATATTGAAGTTTTTAAAAGGATGAAGGAGGATCCCAGAGTTCAACAATGTCTTGATGCACTGGACGATGTCCATATACGCTCGTTCTATGCTGAAGAAGAGCAGGTATATGACTCGTTGATATATGGTGTAACCATTCCAGAGTTGATCAGACAAAGAAAGGAGGAGCTGGTAAGCCTCCAGAAAAAGATCAGAAAAAATGCTGGTGCTCTGGAATTGGAATACAGAAAGAGAATAACTGGTCTACCCAAGCTAACTGCCAAGCAACTGAAAGCTATCAAAGATGGTGATCTGAGCACCTTTATTCCTCTGGATACCACTCATAGAATCAATAGACAAGAATACCAGTCCACTGAAGGACAGCAGAGTGGTGTATCCAGGGATACTGAAGAGATGGTTCAGTTGGCAAAGCAAAGGGCTAAATATGATGATATGATGACGTTCAGGGCCAATGCAAGAAGAATAATAAATGCTGAAATCTCACTGGCTGAACACCATCAAGGTATGACCAGGTTTAATGTAAAGTTGACCAGAGAAGGTAACTTTACAGATGAGAGGAAGGATACTTCAGTCCAAGCATTTGGATGGACTGAACTAAAGGAGATTGGATTAACTTTCAAAGGTAAGACTGATCTCTCTCCAGATGTGAAAGCCTTTATGAAGAGGATTGAGAAAGTCTGGAAGAGAATCCAAGAAATGGAAGCTGTGTTGGGTCTGAGACCACCAGTGTCTGTTCCATTATCATCTCCTAAGAGAAAGGCCACTGAAGATGCACCAGGGCATTCATCAAGAAGAAGGGCCTGAACTCTTACCATTGTACTTGTTGTAATTATTTGTTTATGAAAGTTGTAATTATTTTCCTTTTTGATGAAAGTAATAATAGTTACAAGTTTTTATTTTTACAAGTAGAATGACCAGATTTAGTCTAAGTTAGAACTTAAAAGATGAAACTGAAAACACTCATGATCTATAAAGTGTTTTCCAGTAACTTAGATTAGACTTAAATCGACCAAGTGTTTTCCAGACATACAAATTTGTATATCTATAAGTCTGAAAAATACTTGCATTATTTCTAAACAAATAGGGGGAATTTGTTAGGTCCAGATTTAGTCCAGACTTACTGGACTGGCTCCAGACTGGACTACTGGAACCTTACTTAGGTTTGTTAAGAAAACTTGTTTTGCTGGTCTCGCTCCAGACCCGACTACTGGAGCTCACTGAAGATCTGACCAGAAAACATATTCTACTGGACCTACTCCAGACTTGGAATCTGGAGTCCCTCTGAAGATTTGTCCAGAAATAATTGAAGACTAGTGAGCATTTACTTGTACAGGTAATCTGGAGCATTCTCCAGATTAGCTCACTGAAGACTTCACCCCAGTCCAGATCTACTCTACTGAAGACATTCTGACTGAAGTCAAAGACTGAAGTCTGAAGGAAGAAGACTTAACAAATGGCGGAGTCCACTGGAAAGTCTTACCAGATCTGCACACTGGAGGATTGTTAGTGTTCTAGATCCTGCAAGTCTGAACACTAATATCGAGGATTGACTTTTGCCTTTAACACACTTTCCAAAGAACAATCCACTTGTTCTTTAACAAAAGTATACGTGTGTTAAGGTGGTTGGATAATAGGATACACTTGCACTTGATGTGACTTTATCCTTATTCTTATCCAATACATTTAATGTTCTTGTCGGATCATTAAATGTATGCCAACCATATTTGTACGGCACAAATTCACTGGTGAATTTGTTGCCTATAAATACAAAGTCATTTCCTTGTTAAAAATACTTTTTAGCATACACCTTGCAAGAAAGTGAATTTGTCTAAAATACTCTCGATCTTAAACAGGGATACTTCACAACTTTAAGTATCTCGATCCTAAAGAGCTATTTGACAAATATAGATCATTTGTAATCATAGGTTGTTAGGATACTCACTTAATTGTGTTATCTTGATTCCGCAACAACCTTGTATTTTATTTAAACATCAATAAATGAAATACCCATGAAACATACATAATGGTCCACTTTATTTGTTTATTGCTTTAAGTCTTGTATTACTTTGTTTATATATCTTGCATCCTTATTTACAAGTAATACTAGTCCAATTCTAGTGATTATTAGACTTGTTGTATTTTACACTTTCTAATGGTTAACCATCTCGTTAATACTAGTCCAATTCTAGTGATTATTAGACTTGCTTTAAGTCTTGTTGTATTAGACTTGTTGTATTTTACACTTTCTAATGGTTAGCCATTATTAGATTAAAAAAATATGCTTCATCCTGGTATGATAATATGAAGTCTGAAAGAGAATATAAGGGTAAAAGCAAAATCAAGACCTGGTCCAAACTGAAAGAAGTCATGCAGAAGAGATTTGTTCCCCAGTCGTACAAGCAAGATCAATATCTACTGATGAATAATCTGAAGCAACGTGTTAAGGAGGTTGTGGAGTATATTAGGGAGTTTGAACAACTGAAGACAAGGAGTTTACTGGAGTCCCCAGTCTCCTGAAGTCTTTACTTAAGGAATTCACTGATGTTTTCCCAGGAGACCTACCTGAAGGTTTGCCAACAGTAAGAGGTATTGAACACCAGATTGACCTGGTTCCAGGTTCAATTCTTCCTAACAAAGCTGCTTATAGATGTTCGCCTACTAAAGCAAAAGAATTACAAAGGCAGGTAGATGAATTGGTGTCTAAAGGTTATGTGATAGCAAGTATGAGTCCTTGTTCAGTTCCAGCTCACCTGGTTCCAAAGAAAGATGGTTCGATGAGAATGTGTGTTGACAGTAGAGCCATAAATAACATAACTATTAAGTATAGATATCCCATTCCCAGATTGGATGATATGCTTGATGAGTTACATGGCTCCAGTGTGTTTTCCAAAATTGATCTCAGAAGTGGCTATCACCATATTAGAATGAAAGATGGAGATGATTGGAAGACTGCATTCAAAATTAAAAGAGGCCTTTATGAATGGTTAGTGATGTCTTTTGGGTTATCTAATGCTCCTAGTACTTTTATGAGATTAATAAATGAAGTTCTCAGGCCACTTATTGCTCAATTTGTTGTTGTTTACTTTGATGATATTCTTGTATATTCAAAAACTGAAGCTGAACATGTTAATCATTTAAGAAGTGTATTTGAATTACTGAGAAAACACCAGTTGTATGGTAAACTGGAGAAATGTGATTTTAAGGTGGAGAGTGTGATATTTCTGGGGTATGTGGTGTCCAAAGAAGGTATTTCTATGGATCCCTCAAAAGTGGAAGCCATCAGATCATGGCCAGTTCCTACTACGATCACTCAAGTAAGAAGTTTTCATGGACTGGCATCTTTTTATCGAAGATTTATTAAGAATTTCTCTACAGTTGTGGCTCCAATCACTGATTTTCTGAAGAAGGGTGTGTTCAACTGGCCAAGTTCAGCACAACTGGCATTTGAAACACTGAAGGAAAAACTCAGTTCAGCTCTAGTTCTATCTTTGCCAGATTTTGATCAGTTGTTTGAGTTAGAGTGTGACGCCAGTGGTGTAGGTATTGGTGCAGTTCTGGTACAAGCAGGGCGTCCAGTGGCATATTTCAGTGAAAAACTTAATGGTCCAAACTGAAAGAAGTCATGCAGAAGAGATTTGTTCCCCAGTCGTACAAGCAAGATCAATATCTACTGATGAATAATCTGAAGCAACGTGTTAAGGAGGTTGTGGAGTATATTAGGGAGTTTGAACAACTGAAGACAAGGAGTTTACTGGAGTCCCCAGTCTCCTGAAGTCTTTACTTAAGGAATTCACTGATGTTTTCCCAGGAGACCTACCTGAAGGTTTGCCAACAGTAAGAGGTATTGAACACCAGATTGACCTGGTTCCAGGTTCAATTCTTCCTAACAAAGCTGCTTATAGATGTTCGCCTACTAAAGCAAAAGAATTACAAAGGCAGGTAGATGAATTGGTGTCTAAAGGTTATGTGATAGCAAGTATGAGTCCTTGTTCAGTTCCAGCTCACCTGGTTCCAAAGAAAGATGGTTCGATGAGAATGTGTGTTGACAGTAGAGCCATAAATAACATAACTATTAAGTATAGATATCCCATTCCCAGATTGGATGATATGCTTGATGAGTTACATGGCTCCAGTGTGTTTTCCAAAATTGATCTCAGAAGTGGCTATCACCATATTAGAATGAAAGATGGAGATGATTGGAAGACTGCATTCAAAATTAAAAGAGGCCTTTATGAATGGTTAGTGATGTCTTTTGGGTTATCTAATGCTCCTAGTACTTTTATGAGATTAATAAATGAAGTTCTCAGGCCACTTATTGCTCAATTTGTTGTTGTTTACTTTGATGATATTCTTGTATATTCAAAAACTGAAGCTGAACATGTTAATCATTTAAGAAGTGTATTTGAATTACTGAGAAAACACCAGTTGTATGGTAAACTGGAGAAATGTGATTTTAAGGTGGAGAGTGTGATATTTCTGGGGTATGTGGTGTCCAAAGAAGGTATTTCTATGGATCCCTCAAAAGTGGAAGCCATCAGATCATGGCCAGTTCCTACTACGATCACTCAAGTAAGAAGTTTTCATGGACTGGCATCTTTTTATCGAAGATTTATTAAGAATTTCTCTACAGTTGTGGCTCCAATCACTGATTTTCTGAAGAAGGGTGTGTTCAACTGGCCAAGTTCAGCACAACTGGCATTTGAAACACTGAAGGAAAAACTCAGTTCAGCTCTAGTTCTATCTTTGCCAGATTTTGATCAGTTGTTTGAGTTAGAGTGTGACGCCAGTGGTGTAGGTATTGGTGCAGTTCTGGTACAAGCAGGGCGTCCAGTGGCATATTTCAGTGAAAAACTTAATGGCTCAAAACTGAAGTATAGCACTTATGACAAAGAATTCTATGCAATTATTCATGCTGTCACTCACTGGTCACATTATCTGAAGCCAAAACAGTTTGTTTTATTTTCTGACCATGAAGCACTGAAGTTCATTAATGGTCAACACAAGCTTAATGCCAGACATGCAAAATGGGTGGAAATTTTGCAGTCTTATTCATTTGTTTCTAAACACAAAGCTGAGTTTGTAATATTGTTGCTGATGCATTGTCAAGAAGATATTCGTTATTATCTATTCTGGAAGCAAGAATACTTGGTTTTTCATTTATTAAAGAATTGTATGCTGCTGACCCGGATTTTTCTGAACGTCTCACTAAAGCAAACCAGAAAGGACCATTTGTTGTTCAAGATGGTTTCTTATTTAAAAATGGAAAACTGTGTATTCCAAGGGGTTCATTAGAGACTTACTGATAAGAGAAGCACATGGAGGAGGTCTAGCTGGTCATTTTGGAATAAACAAAACTGGAGAGATTCTCTCTGAACACTTCTACTGGCCAAGTCTACTGAAGGATGTTCAGAATATCATCAGTCGCTGCCCAACTTGTCACCAGGCGAAGGCAACTTTTCACAAAGGTTTGTATACTCCTCTTCCAGTTCCAAGTCAACCCTGGGAAGATCTTAGTATGGATTTTATCGTTGCACTGCCCATAACTCAAAGGGGTAAAGATTCAATAATGGTGGTTGTTGATCGTTTTTCGAAGATGGCTCATTTTATTCCTTGCAATACTACAAATGATGCTTCAGCAGTGGCCAACTTATTTTTCAAGGAAAGTGTTCGATTGCATGGGATTCCAAACACAATTGTGTCAGATAGAGATGTGAAATTTCTAAGTTATTTCTGGAAAACTTTATGGAGATTGATGGGTACCAGATTGATGTTCAGTACGTCTCATCATCCTCAAACTGATGGACAAACTGAAGTCACTAATAGAACAATTGGTATGCTGTTGAGAACACTGGTGAAAAAGACGTTGAAAGATTGCGATCTGAAGATTGCTCATGCTGAATTTGCCTTCAACAGAGCTCCAAATTATTCTACCAGTAAATCCCCATTTGAAATTTGCTATGGTGACCCCTATTGATTTAATTCCATTTTCGATTGAACCAAAGGCAAGTATTGAAGCTGAGGCCAGAGCAAAAGAAATTAAGAAAATTCACCAGCAAGTAAAGGCCAGAATTGAAAAGACTAATGCTGAATACAAGGCAAGAGCAAACAAGCATAGAAAACAATCTAGTTTTGCTCCAGGTGATTTAGTTTGGGTGCATCTGAGGAAAGAAAGATTTCCATCCAGAAGAAAGAACAAGTTGATGCCGAGAGCTGAAGGATCATTCAGAATTCTGGAAAGATATGGAGATAATGCATACAAGGTTGAGCTACCTGGAGATATGTCAGTTTCAAGTACTTTTAACGTTGGGGATCTGATGCCATATCTGGAGGATGAGTACCTCGAGGACTTGAAGACAAGTCCTTTCTTAGAGGAGGGGAATGATGCAGAAATGTCCAGGTTCACTAAACTGGAGGAACCCAGTGAACTGGAGGAATCGACTGATCTGAAGAAGTTGACTGCACTGAGAAACGGGCCAGATTATGCCGCCAGAACAAGCAATGTTGATTTTACCAGTTGTGGCCCATTTCAGGCAAGCTTTTACTGAACAAATCCAGTCGCCAGTGGTAACACTTCTCCAGTGGCATGTTGCTCCAGATGTTACCAGTAGCGATTCACCAGTGAAGCTTCCCAGAAGTCCACCAGTAACGTTCTCCACTGAAGCACTCCAGTGACCAGCTCCAGATGAAGTCTCCAGTAGAGGTCCAGATTTTAGTTTCCAGTCTTCCAATAAAGTCTGATCACGTGTGTGGGGCCCAATGAAGAAGGAATGACAGCTGTCCAAAGAAGATAAGGAAGGAGCGTGTGACAACGTTATTCTAACGGTTTGTGGGCCCATGTGCAGAAGGAACCTTCCTAGAAGCTTTATCTGTCCATTTCTTATTGGCTAATAAATTAGTGGCTGTTCTTTGCCATGACAGCTTTTTATTATTTTATTATTATTTGTCGTTAATTCCTAGGCAATAGCCTTTGGCTATAAATAGGGGCTTTATTTCTCTTTGTAAAATAGATTATGTTGAATTGAATGAAATTAATAGAGCAGCCTCTATTTCTTACAAAATCTTCATTTACCTTTATAGATCTTTGATCTTGGTGGTTTGGAGTGATCCCTTTATCTATAATTGTGGTGGTTCGTCCTTTATCAATTATAGTGGTGAGATCCAAAATCTTCGATTCATTTATCTATGTTTGTGGTGGCTAGACCTTTATCAAACATAGTGGTGGGTTGGGGTGTTTCCTTTATCTTTGAATCCGGTGGCTCGGCCTTTACGAATCTTGGTGGTGGATTCTTTTATCTATCCTCTTATTTTATCGTCTTGTTTTGTTGTTTGTTTCTTTAAAATCCAGAAAATACTAAAAATAGTCATTTAAGTTGTTGTTGAATTCCGATGTGCTTGGGTTTTGCGTGTTTTACGCATCACGAAACCTAAAGTTGAGTATAGACCGGTATCTAAGAATAAGGAGGGATCGACTTCTACTAGCACTTCCAATGTTAAAGTAAGTAATTCCTTTGGCGTTCTTGATGATGATAGTGAGCAAATTCCTGTTACTGGTACAATAAAAATAGATGATGTCAAATTGAAAAAACCAATGGCAAGTTCTACTCTAAGTGACCCTTTTGAGGAAGGAATGGATGAAGAAATATTTATTGATGAAACTGAAAAATTCATGTCACAAGGAATGGTTCCACCGGTGTCTGAGGGGGCAAGCACTCCCGTAGAAACGGTGTCCAATGGGTAGTATAGCTTCATGGACTATTAGGGGCTTGAACCGGCCCCTGAAACAAAAGGAGGTTCGACAAGTAGTGAGGGATAATCACCTTCATATGTGTGCAAGTATGGAATCACATATGGATGTTTCAAAACTAGTTGATGTTTGTAAGAAAATTTGTGGCTCTTGGGACTGGACGTCTAATGGCAATCTTTGTTCTAAGGGCACTCGAATCATACTAGGTTGGAATGCTGATATGGTGGATCTTATGATCGTTTCTCAAACTAATCAGGTAATTCATATGCTAATCCATTTTAAAGTTGATAATAAAGTTGTGTTTTACTCGTTTGTGTATGCCAATAATCATTATAAAGATGAAGAGAATTGTGGCGTGATTTGAGTGTGCATAAACAGTTCGTAGCTAATAGACCTTGGTGTATTCTTGGGGACTTCAATTCGTCACTTAATTGAATGATAAGTTTGCGGGCTCATCCAAGATTTCTATTAGAATGAGAGAATTTAAAGAATGTGTTGTTGACATTGAAGTCATGGATATCAATAGTTCAGGCCTCCATTTTACATGGAATCAAAAGCCAAAGAAAGGAACTGGAATTCTCAAGAAAATTGATAGAGTTATGGGTAATGTTCAATTTATGGTTGATTTCCCTGCGTCTCATGCTATTTTTCAGCCATATAAAGTTTCGGATCACAGCCCATGTGTTCTAAAAATCCCTTCTGTCTCGAGGTACAGGCCTCAACCGTTTAAGTTTGCAAACGTCCTTGTCACCAAACCAGAATATAGAGAGATTATTGATCGAGTTTGGAAAACTGAAGTAGAGGGCCACAATATGTATCGAATAACCCAAAAACTAAAGGCCCTTAAGAATCCTCTAAGGATTCTTCTTCACAAACAAGGGAACCTGCATGAAAGAGTAATTAATCTGAGGAAACAACTTGATGATCTTCAACAAGCAATTGATAAAGATCCTTCAAATTGTAATTTACGAGATCAAGAGGCTGATTGTTTAAAAGATTACAGGAGTGCTATACTGGATGAGGAGGGTTTTCTTAAACAGAAAGCGAAAATAGAATGGCTGAAAGTGGGTGATTCTAATACTGCCTATTTCCACAATTCGGTCAAAAGTAGGAATCACCGTTGCCGTGTTAATGTGATTAAAGACTCCAATGGTCATGTTTTTGAGGGTAGTGAAGTACCAACTGCGATTGTTAATCATTATGATCTATTCTTAGGCAGGGAAGGGGTTGTTACTACAAGTCCTAACGATATTATTTTCACCAACAAAATAGACCAGCAGAAAGCTCTGGCTATGACCTAACATGTTACAGATGACAAAATCAAGTTGGCTATGTTTTCAATTGGAGATAATAAGGCACCAGGTCCGGATGGTTTTTCTTCAGTATTCTTCAAGAATGATTGGGATTTAATGGGAAAAGAGGTTTGTCTTGCAATTAAAGATTTCTTTCGTAATGGTAGATTGCCTAAAGGTATTAACCGTACCACTATTGCTCTTATCCCTAAGAAAGCATCCCCAACTCTTATTACTGATTACAGGCCGATTTCATGTTGCAATGTTATTTATAAATGTATCAGTAAAATTCTTACTAACAGGTTGAAGGATGTTTTAGATGATATTGTGAGTACCTCCCAATCTGCTTTCGTTCCAGGTAGGAGCATCTCAGATAATATACTTCTCACTCAGGAATTGATGCAAAATTACCATTTGGATAGAGGAGCTACGAGGTATGCATTTAAAATTGATATTCAGAAAGCCTATGACACAGTGGATTGGAAATTCTTGCGAACCAATATGCTCAAATTCGGATTCCATCCAAAGATGGTTGCATGGGTCATGGCTTGTGTTACTACTCCTACGTACTCCATCAGTGTTAATGGTAATTTACATGGCTTCTTTGAGGGGAAAAGAGGACTCAGACAGGGGGATCCTATGTCACCATACCTATTTACACTAGTTATGAAGGTCCCCTCTCTTCTCCTTAAACAAGCTGCCAAAGACACTAATGGGTTTCGGTTTCATAAGAAGTGTGAAGAACAACGTATCATCAATGTGTGCTTTGCGGATGACTTATTCCTATTTGCCCATGGTGACATCATTTCAGCTAGAATGATAATGGAAACCATGAACAATTTCAAGAACATGTCAGGTCTGGTTCCTAGCATTCCTAAAAGCACCATATTTTTTGTAATGTTTCTGATCAGGTGAAACAGGAAATTCTTGCTATTATGTCGTTCGAAGAAGGTAGTTTTACCCATTATGTATTTGGGTGTTCCTCTTATATCATCTAGGCTGTTATATCAAGATTGCAAAGTCTTATTGGAAAGAATGTTGAACAGAATAAATGATTGGCGAAACAAATCATTGTCATTTGCAGGAAGGCTTCAATTAATTATTTCTGTCCTTTCATCGTTATATAACTACTGGGCCTCTGTTTTTGCTCTTCCAACACGTCTTATTGCTGAATTAGAACAAAAAATGAGAAAGTTCCTTTGGAGTCATGATTCGATGCAAAAAGGAAAAGCAAGGGTAGCATGGAAAGCTATTTGTGTACCGAAATATGAAGGTGGTTTGGGAATACGGAGGGTGGCTGATGTTAACAAATCGCTTATGACAAAATTCTGCAACAAAGACATACTATTCGACCTTTATTAAAACATAAAATTGGTGATGGTAGATCCACATCAATGTGGTATGATAATTGGAGTGATATTGGTCCACTATGCAATTTTATATCTCCTCGGGAGATCTATAGGGCAGGTTTCTTGATGCGTAAAACACGCAAACCCAAGCACAGCGGAATTTCAACAACAACTTAAATGGCTAAGCCACCGGAATCAAGGATAAAGGAAACACTCCAACCACCAAGTAAAATATAAAGGTAAAAAGCATATTCCAAAGTATATGCTAAGGCATATTCCAAAGCATATGCTAAGGCATATTCCAAGAATATGCTAAGGCATATTCTAAAGCATATGCCTAAGGCATATTCCAAAGAATATGCAAGGCATATTCCAAAGAATATGCAAGGCATATTCCAAAGAATATGCTAAGGCATATTCCAAAGCATATGCTAAGGCATATTCCAAAGAATATGCTAAGGCATATTCTAAAATTAATTTCATTCAATTCAACATAATCTGTTTTACAAAGAGAAATAAAGCCCCTATTTATAGCCAAAAGCTATTGCCTAGGTGTGACAACCGCCAAAATTTCAGGTTGATTAATTTACTATTATGTGAACTATTTAAAATTTTGTGGATCAAACAAACATTTTATGGTATAATAAACCGAACAATTATTCTTTGGATAAGTCATGTACAATTATTGTCAAGAACTTTAGAATAATTAAGATGAGCATTATATAATGTTTCCGAAATTATGCATAGCCTAGCTACCTATGCATAATTTGTGAAGGATCATATAGAGCTCAAATAGTTATTTGAGAGTTGCTTGGAAATACTTTTTCATACTTATACTATCAATAACCGTATTTATGAATAGTACCGTTTTTATGAATAGTAACCGTACTTATGAATAGTACTATAATGGTGAATAGTAACCGTACTTATGAATAGTACCGTATTTGTGAATAGTAACCATATACATGAATAGTACCGTATCAGTGAATAGTAACCGTATCCAGAAATCGTATTTATGAATAGTGACCGTGAATAGTTACTATGAATAGTAACGGTAAATAATAAAGGTAAAAAGTAAATTGTAAATGGTAAAGGTAAAAAGCATATTCCAAAGAATATGCTAAGGCATATTCCAAAGCATATGCTAAGGCATATTCCAAAGCATATGCTAAGGCATAGTCCAAGAATATGCTAAGGCATATTCTAAAGCATATTCTAAAATTATTTCCTATAAATAGCGACCTCAGTTTAATTATAAAACTCGCACCATTTATATATTCACTTCTAAAATCTCTTTATAATCACACAAGACTAAGTACGTCTAAGTGATCTTCTTCTACAACACTATGTGAGTCTCCATATTCCCTTTTCAATTATTTATACATTTATTTGGGGACTGAGATACATGCATAAAAACTACTTGTTTTACTTATATGTATATTTTCAAAGTTAAATTTATATATATATTATATATTTTGTAACTCTGCTTAATTTATTTTACCTTCGGGGTAAAATACAAACTCTTTACTGTTATGATGAACACAAGTACTTCAGATTTGTATATATGGTTGATTCTAAGTTGCTCTGTTCGCCCAAAGTCCTCACCATCATGAACGATTAGTTATGGAAACATAAACGTGGGTATATTGAATAGTACTATTGGGGTAGGCACCCCCATTCGTGTTGGTCATACCAACTGTATACGGATGCATTATATTTGGAAAGCTTAGGGTACCCTGAACAAGGTACCTACTTCAGAGGCAAACAAACATACACTTGTCTAGTTTCGGTTCATGAGCTTAGAACTTGTTATATACAGTATCTACTCTTATATTCTATTTGATCCATGGTGTGATCAAATGGTTACTCTAAATCTTGTGGTTCATACTCTATATTTTTATATACAAAACCTATGATACTCTTTGCTGAGATTGTATCATAACTACTTGACATTGCGGTAAGGCAATGGTCACACTGGACTCTGGATATTGTGAAACTATATTTTCTATATGAAAAACTTATGGAACTCACCAACTTTATGTTGACGTATTTTAGCATGTATTCTCAGGTAACTAGACGATACTCTTTACATGGGACATTTTTTCCGCTGCATACAACATGATGAACCATGGATCACCCACAGGCTTTAGGACTGACTCATCATTTTGCTAAAGTCTCAGGCTACTGTTTAATATTGTTTAATATTAAATTAATGTTTTCAAGAATAATATCTTTCATAAATTGTAATATAAATTTGTGAACAATGTTTTTATATAAATGTATTTTAAAACGACAACGTTTTGTGTCGTTCAGTATATCTTGTGTTGTGAATCCATGTACGTCATATTCCGTCTAGGGCGGGGTGTGACAGATTGGTATCAGAGCCAGGTTATAGTGAACTAGGTTGCAAATTGATGGACCTGGACTATAACCTCACATAGAACAATACATGCATGCATATTCCTAATAGTTATAATTTTACTTGACTACTTGTATTAGGAATATATGTATTACTTATATCTTAATAAATATATATATTATATATACACGTATATAATTATGAACGGCGACAGAATAATGTCTGTATTCACTGGAGAAGTTGTACTCGACCGTGAAGAAGAAACTACTCCGCCAGCTCCTGTATCCCCCGACTCTCCTCGACACATACAAGAGCTACCTATGGAGGTGACCGATCACTCCGAAGAAGAACCTGATAGCGCACTTGTCCCTGTACCAAATATAATATCCACTGCAGCCACCACCAATGTTCTTACTATCACTACGCCTACCTTTACTTTTTCAAATCCAATAGGAGAAGGTCCCTCAAGACCATCTCAATTGCCCCGAGGATTCCGAGTATCTGCATATTCGACGTTTAACCGGCCTCAACTACGATATCCTCGACCTACCAATCCCGAACCACCGGCTCAGCGACCTCGATTGTCCTACAACATAAACAGAATGCCAAGAGTTCTGGCAGAATGGAGAGATGAGGAAGGACTTCTTAATTCCAATCGATTTGGAGAATCCGACGGTCCAGCTAATACTCCTGCACTAACCATGGAACCCCTGCATAACACTGTTCCCACTTTGGTCTTACGTATGACTCGTGCGAAAAAGCGTACTGCAGAGTTAAGGGTCAGGACCAACATACTGCGGACAAAGGTGGAGGACCAGGATAGTCAGATAGTCAATTTGGAGAGCGAAATGGAGGAAGCGCAATTCAAGATTCATGGCCTTGAAGAAACAGTGTTAGATTTGCAGGAGAAGATAGCGCGGTTTGAGGTTATGTTTGAAGCCATATCTAAGGCCGCCGTTATAAACCCATCTAGTCCATCACAGTAGATATTATCTGTACATTTTGGTTATTTACTACTTATGGCACATGTGCTAGGAAATGTAAATTTCGATAAAATTATGGATTTCTGAGATGTTCATATCTCCATATTTGTTATGCAATAAATCTACTATCTTTATC
>CM067175.1:23816588-23869721 GCA_034093135.1 Erigeron breviscapus | reverse complement strand
ACATCCTTCAGTAGACTTGGCCAGTAGAAGTGTTCAGAGAGAATCTCTCCAGTTTTGTTTATTCCAAAATGACCAGCTAGACCTCCTCCATGTGTTTCTCTTATCACTAAGTCTCTAATCAAACCCATTGGAATACACAGTTTTCCATTTTTAAATAAGAAACCATCTTGAACAACAAATGGTCCTTTCTGGTTTGCTTCAGTGAGACGTTCAGAAAAATCTGGGTCAGCAGCATACAATTCTTTAATAAATGAAAAACCAAGTACTCTTGCTTCCAGAATAGATAATAACGAATATCTTCTTGACAATGCCTCAGCAACAACATTACAAACTCCAGATTTGTGTTTAGAAACAAATGAATAAGACTGTAAAAACTCCACCCATTTTGCATGTCTGGCATTAAGCTTGTGTTGACCATTAATGAACTTCAATGCTTTATGGTCAGAAAATAAGACAAACTGTTTTGGCTTCAGATAATGTGACCAGTGAGTGATAGCACGAATTATTGTAAAACTCTTTATCATAAGTGCTATACTTCAGCTTTGAACCGTTCAGTTTGTCACTGAAATAAGCAACTGGACGCCCTGCTTGCACCAGTACTGCACCAATACCTACTCCACTAGCGTCACACTCTAACTCAAACAACTGATCAAAATCTGGCAAGGATAGAACTGGAGTTGAACTGAGTTTTTCCTTCAGTGTTTCAAATGCCAGTTCGGCTGAACTTGGCCAGTTGAACACACCTTTCTTCAGACAGTCAGCAATTGGGGCTACAACTGTAGAGAAATTCTTGATAAACCTTCTATAAAATGATCCAGTCCATGGAAACTTCTTACTTCAGTGATGGTAGTTGGAACTGGCCATGACCTGATGGCTTCCACTTTTGAGGGATCCATAGAAATACCTTCTTTCGACACCACATACCCCAGAAATATCACACTCTCTACCATAAAATCACATTTCTCCAGTTTACCATACAACTGGTATCTTCTCAACAGTTCATATACTTTCTTCAGATGACTAACATGTTCAGCTTCAGATTTTGAGTACACCAGAATATCATCAAAATAAACAACAACAAACTGACCAATAAGTGGCCTGAGAACTTCATTCATCAGCCTCATGAAAGTACTGGGAGCATTAGATAAGCCAAAAGGCATTACTAACCATTCATAAAGGCCTCCTTTAATTTTGAAAGAAGTCTTCCACTCATCTCCATCTTTCATTCGAATCTGGTGATAGCCACTTCTGAGATCAATTTTAGAAAACAAACTGGAGCCATGTAACTCATCAAGCATATCATCCAATCTGGGAATAGGATATCTATACTTAATAGTTATATTATTTATGGCTCTACTATCAACACACATTCTCATCGAACCATCTTTCTTTGGGACCAGGAGAGCTGGAACTGAACAAGGACTCATACTTGCTCTCACATAACGCTTAGCAACCAACTCATCTACCTGCCTTTGCAATTCTTTTGCTTCAGTAGGCGAACATCTGTAAGCAGCTTTGTTTGGAAGAACTGAACCTGGAACCAGGTCAATCTGGTGTTCAATACCTCTTACTGGTGGCAAACCTTCAGGTAGGTCTTCTAGGAAAACATCAGTGAATTCCTTCAGTAAAGACTTCAGGAGACTAGGGACTCCAGTGACCTCCTTGTCTTCAGTACGTTCAAGCACCAGTAACATCATAACTGGAGAACCTCCAGTGAGTTCTTTTTGTTATCACACGATTTCTATTACTGAATTCAATTCATCAATGGCGGTTTGGATAGTGTGTGTTCTTGGTGTTTGTGTGTGTTTTGAGAGAGAATCGTAGGTAACTGTGTGTGAATTAATAGGTATAAAAGTTATACAAAAGTTATGTGTAATGTTATGTGTAATGTTATGATCTCTAAGGTATGAGAGGGCTATTTATAGTCTAATTCTACAATTATGCTAATTGTCACAATTAGCCCCTCAACCTTAGTAATCATATATCTATGAATTAACAACAAGAAATTCCTCTAATCTAGATTACAATTTATCACTATTTTTGGATTTCTAACATTCTCCCCCTTAGTGATACATTGTAATGAAGTACGTGTTATATTGTCTTGTAGGAATGAATTTGATGAGCCCGGTGGTGAAGACAATTGGTGTGTTGAAACAAGTCTTCAAAGCTTTCTCTTTTGTCTTTGGAGAACTTGATTCAGTCTTGATCTTGGTCTTGAACTTCTTGAAGTTAAATCATGTGAGGATTCTCAATGTTCTTTTAGAACAGAGAATAATGAATGCGTGTGAGTCTTGAATAAAGAGAATAATGAAGTCGAACAAATGTGTGTGACTTGAATCTTCGAGAATTGTTGAATCATGAATCAGAGTTGTCTTTTGAAATGCGGAAGGTATGAATCTTGGTTTCGAATGTTTCAATCTTCGATTCTTGAGTGAAATTCAACTTTTTAATTCTTCAGTTTTAATTCTTGAATGAATTTCATCTTCTTGGAATGAAGTATCATGAATATGAACTCTCCCCCTTTATGTATGCATTGGAGTTTCTTGAACAAAATGTTGTTGTATGACTTGAAGATCTTTGAATGAAGTGTGTTTGATGAAGACTCTGTTAAAGCTTTTACTTCTTTGACTTGAATCTTCTAACCAATCTCTGATCCTTTTTGAAGCTTTGATCTTTGTCATATCAATTCGAACACTTTGGAGAGTATGCAATTGAATGAGATTTGGATGAAATTCTTACGAAGTAATCATGCTCCCCCTCAATCCATGATTATAAACATTTTGGAGCATCTTTGAACTTTTGAAGCATCTTGAGTGAAAATCTTTTCATCTTCGGTTTCATTCTTATCATTGACGTCAATTCAGATTCCCCCTTTTTAAAATCAAAATTTCAATCACCTAAAGTCTAGTGAAAATCTGAAACTATTGTCACATCAAGAATAATTTTCTCCCCCTATACACAAACTTTGATAAGCCTAGAACTTTGATAAGCCTAAACCCAATTGAAACAACCAAACACAAACTTTTCTCCTTGTTTCCTTATCAATTAGTGAATCAATCATAATATTTTCTCCCCCTCATAATGACATCATTGGGAACCAATGTCATTATGTACACATTTGATTGATTAAATGTCAAAAGAAACCATAAAGAAATTGCAACCATCAAAACATCAACCCAAACCATTAGCCCAACCCAAGAAATCCTAGGGGTGACTAAAATGTAAGATCGAAGTTGTTGGTACAAACGTTATATCATGGTGTTGGTGTTTTCTGTGTTTGTGTGATGAGAAATGAAACAAGTATTTGTTAAGAAACACTTGAGTGGTTAGGTACAGATGTGTATTGCTTCACTGGGTCCATGAAGACTTTTTCAATATCGAGAAATCAACAAATGAAATCCGATAGGGACGTGTTTACCCGGCTTTTTGAGAAGTTTGGGGAGGGCTTTTGTTTCTTTTAGCCCTTTCTCACATCATATCACCTTACCCTCTCACTTTTCAACTTTACTCCCTCCATCCTATTTGCACGAAAACAACATCCCTCAAAATACCCTCACTATCTAATGAAAGAAGTGAATACTCCGGGGTTAGAATTCATCGGCGATGATGAAATTCATGGAGTAAATTTTGAGAATTACTTATCACTCATGTGCAAACTAATCACCGAACTCCATTTGATTAAAAATCATTGGAAAAACATCAAATGTGTGAAAAAAAGTGTTAGCATTGGTAGGATTTCCATTCGATCATCGTGGAATATCAATTGAGATATCACTACGAATGTTCCGGCTATATCACAAAGATAAGCAATTATATCACAAAGATATGACTCGAATGTGTTCTAATACAAATGAATGATGATCAAATTAATGACCAAACAAGATAGCTCTAGACACATCGTGATCAAAATGAAGTCGGGGACTGGAGCAGAATGTCGCCCTTTTTCAATATCAACATCTTCCAAATGAAGAGTCAATAGAAATGTGGAAATCTCCGTGAGAAATGAAACAAGTATTTGTTAAGAAACACTTGAGTGGTTAGGTACAGATGTGTATTGCTTCACTGGGTCCATGAAGACTTTTTCAATATCGAGAAATCAACAAATGAAATCCGATAGGGACGTGTTTACCCGGCTTTTTGAGAAGTTTGGGGAGGGCTTTTGTTTCTTTTAGCCCTTTCTCACATCAATATCACATAAATGTAATCATGAGACCTACGTTCAACGTTGGAAAAGATGTTAGCATTGGTAGGATTTCCATTCGATCATCGTGGAATATCAATTGAGATATCACTACGAATGTTCCGGCTATATCACAAAGATAAGCAATTATATCACAAAGATATGACTCGAATGTGTTCTAATACAAATGAATGATGATCAAATTAATGACCAAATAAGATAGCTCTAGACACATCGTGATCAAAATGAAGTCGGGGACTGGAGCAGAATGTCGCCCTTTTTCAATATCAACATCTTCCAAATGAAGAGTCAATAGAAATGTGGAAATCTCCGTGAGAAATGAAACAAGTATTTGTTAAGAAACACTTGAGTGGTTAGGTACAGATGTGTATTGCTTCACTGGGTCCATGAAGACTTTTTCAATATCGAGAAATCAACAAATGAAATCCGATAGGGACGTGTTTACCCGGCTTTTTGAGAAGTTTGGGGAGGGCTTTTGTTTCTTTTAGCCCTTTCTCACATCATATCACCTTACCCTCTCACTTTTCAACTTTACTCCCTCCATCCTATTTGCACGAAAACAACATCCCTCAAAATACCCTCACTATCTAATGAAAGAAGTGAATACTCCGGGGTTAGAATTCATCGGCGATGATGAAATTCATGGAGTAAATTTTGAGAATTACTTATCACTCATGTGCAAACTAATCACCGAACTCCATTTGATTAAAAATCATTGGAAAAACATCAAATGTGTGAAAAAAAATTTGGCACACATTTGAAGTTTTGAAAGTGTTTGAAATCACAAACTCCTCCTTAATCTATGCAAGAATAGATCAAAAAGTTTTCCATAGAAAGGTGGAGCAAAAATTGGTTTTGTGAGATCAAAAGTAGTAAAATCTTTGTTGTGATATTTTTGAAAAAAAAAAAACTTTGAGAGTCTAAAGTGAACAAGATTTTGAAAAACATAAAGTTTTGCTTCAACAACAATGTTGATAGTAAGATAGCTAGGGAGTACACAAAGGCGTTCAATCCTTCGCATCTTACAACAACAAGTTGGAGGCAATTAAAACATTTAAGCAAATGAAAATCCAATCAATTGTTCAAGATGAGACAACAAGGGAGTACACAAAGGCGTTCGATCCTTTGCGTCTCATATCAACAATTGAGAGTTTTGAAAACTTTATTTGAACAACTTGATTGTTATCACCCATACATATTCATATAAGAACACTTGGAAGTACACAAAGGCGTTCGATTCCTTGTTATCTTATATCAATTTGTATGTATAATAACAAAAGCTTAGAATGTAAAAACACTCTACCAATAAATATATCATTTAAGAACGGGTTGCATACATAGTATATGCAAGCCACAGAAAATAAAAATCTTTTTGTTTATTTTTGAAAATATGCAATTTTGTATTTTGGTTTTCTGGAATGTAGAGTTAAGGTTTAAGATTTAACATACCTAGCTTGGAGATAAGAAAGTTAAACCTCTTTTCATCCAGTGGTTTGTGAACAAATCTGCAAGTTGAAAGTCAGTACCCACAAAGTAGAGCTCGATGTCACCTTTCTCAATATGATCTTTGAGAAAATGATATCTAACATCAATATGCTTTGAGCGAGAGTGGTTTACTGAGTTGACTGCAATGGCAATGGCACTCTGAGAATCACAATAGATAGGGATATGATCATATTTCAGACCATAATCAGTTAGTTGTGTCTTCATCCATAAAACTTGAGCACAACAACTAGCCGCAGCCACATATTCTGCTTCAGCCGTTGATAGAGACACACAATTCTGTTTCTTGGAAGACCAACTCACAATTTTATCGCCTAAAAATTGTAGAGTACCGGAAGTGCTCTTGCGATCAAGTTTACAACCTGCATGATCTGCATCTGAATATGCAGTTAGATTGAATCCAGTATCCCTTGGATACCAGAGACCTAAATCGGGTGTCCCCTTCAGATAACGAAAGATTCGTTTCACAGCTTGATAATGTAAATCAGTTGGAGCAGCTTGATATCTAGCACACATACATGTTGCAAACATTATATCTGGTCGAGATGCTGTTAGGTACAACAACGAACCAATCATACTTCGATATCTCTTTTGGTCAAATGGTTTCCCATTTGTGTCAGCATTTATGTTTGTTCGAGCAGCCATTGGGGTAGATATTGAAGAACATGAAGTCATATCAAACTTTTTCAACATGTCATTTATGTATTTACCTTGTGATATAAAAATACCAGTTGGTAACTGTTTGATTTGAAGACCCAAAAAGTAATTCATTTCCCCAATCATACTCATTTCAAAATGATTAACCATAAGAGATGAAAAGTTTCGGCAAAATGTTTGACTGGTCGACCCAAAGATAATGTCATCAACATATATTTGAACAAGTAGAACGTGCTTACCTTGTTTGCGAATGAACAAGGTAGGGTCAATTGTGCCTTTGGTAAAGCCACCTCTTAGTAAGAAAGTAGTTAAAGAATCATACCATGCTCGGGGTGCTTGCTTAAGACCGTAGAGAGCCTTGTCTAACCTGTAGACATGGTTTGGCCTTTGAGGATCAACAAAACCTTCTGGTTGATCAACGTAAACTTCTTCTTTGAGGTCACCATTCAAGAAAGCAGTCTTCACATCCATTTGAAACACAGTAAAGTTTCTGAATGCGGCATAAGCTAAGAATATCCGAATGGCCTCCATTCTTGCTACTGGAGCAAAAGTTTCGTCGAAGTCAACACCAGGTTGTTGGCAATAACCCTTTGCAACAAGTCGAGCTTTATTCCTTACTACCACTCCATTCTCATCCTTTTTGTTTTTGAATATCCACTTTGTTCCTATTGGATCATCTTTTCTAGGATTTGGAACTAATCTCCATACCTTCAGTCTTTCAAATTGCGCGAGTTCATCTTGCATTGCCTTAACCCACTCTGGATCACGAAGAGCTTCAGATACGGTTTTGGGTTCGATGTTGCTAAGAGAAAGTGCAACAAGACACTCATTTACTGAGGTACGAGTAGTTACTCCTGCTTGTGGATCTCCAATTATTTGATCAGTAGGATGGTCTTTCTGCATACGTGTCCACTTGTGAGCATGAGGAAGAGGATCTTGTTGTTGAAGATCAACTTCACCATCATTAAAACTTGAGTTTTGTTGAGAGATGGAGTCATAACTTGGTATAACTCTTTCCTCATAAGCTGGATGATCAAAATCAAGTGGTACATACACATTTGGAGTGTTTAATGGATTTGTTGTCTGAGTTAATCGAGAAGGTGGTTCTTGAACATTCACTTGAGAAGCATTATCAGGAGAGGATGGTGGAGAAGTATCAGTAGAAGAGAATTCTTGCTCTGAAGAACTTGATGAAGATTCATGAATGTTGTCAGGAACTGGATCGTTGTTATGAAGAGGTTCATTGTTTTGAATTGGTTCAACGATGACCTGAGGTTCTTGATCATGAATCGGTTTTGAATTATAGAATTCTTCAAAAAGAATATCTAATTCATCACTTGTTGGAGTTGGAAACTTCTTGAATTTAGAAGCTAAGGTAGAATTCCTTGTAGAAGTACTTGAAGCATTTGGATCGTTACTTGTTGGTAGCAAACTTTCTTGCTCAAAAATCATGCCTGACATCTCATCAAACCAAACATTCATTGTTTCTTGAATAGTGTTGGTTCGACGATTATAGATTCGATAGGCAATTGATGTTTTGGAATAACCAACAAAATATCCTTCATCACCTTTCTTCTCGAACTTTCCAAGATTCTCCCGATCATTCAAAGTATAACAAACACACCCAAATATATGAAAGTAGTTGATGTTGGGTTTGCGTTTGTTAATAACCTCATAAGGAGTCTTTTCGAAACGCTGATTGATAATGGACCGATTCTGAGTGTGACATGCAGTGTCAACAGCTTCAGCCCACATATTGGATGGCAATTTGGAATAAGCAAGCATTGTCCTTGCTGCTTCCACCAGCGATCGATTTCTCCTTTCAACAACACCGTTTTGTTGTGGGGTGCGAACTGCTGAGAATTGATGAGTAATACCTTTGGATTTGCAGAATTCATCAAAGACAGCATTCTTGAACTCAGTTCCGTTATCCGAACGGATGTAACGAACTGGAAGTTGAAGATTTACTTGAGTATTAGTGATGAAATCTATCAACATCTGAGTTGTTTCATCTTTGGATGCAAGGAACTTGACCCAAGTATATCTTGAATAATCATCAACAATAACCAAGATGTATTTCTTCCCATTTCGGCTTTGTACTTTCATCGGCCCACAAAGATCCATGTGAAGCAAATGAAGAGGTGCTAAAGAATTTGGAGATTTCTTCGGTTTATGAGAAGCTCTCTTAATCTTCCCAACAGCACAAGAAGGACAAACATGCTCACTTTCATACTTATAGTCAGGTAAGCCTTTAACAAGATGCTTGTTGACCAAAATATTGATGGTTTGAAAATTCAGATGCGACAGCCTTCTATGCCATAACCAAGAATTCTTTGAAGTAGCCTTTGAAATGAGACAAATATTATCGGTTGGTTGATTATCATCGAGATTGACGGTAAAAAGATTATCATCACGGTCACCACAAAGAATATCAACTCCATCTAGAGTTTGGACTTTGCAAAGAGATTTTCGAAACAGAACTTGAAGATTGTTATCACAGAATTGTCCAACACTGAACAAGTTGTGACTTAATCCTTCAACATAGTGAACTTTCTTGATGATAATTCCATTTCTTTCAATGTCTCCATAACCTAAGATAGGAGCGAAATTGTTGTTTCCAAAGCGAACTGTTCCCATGAATCTTTCAACAAAATTCTTGAGCAAAGATTTATTTCCAGTCATGTGCTTCGAACACCCGGAATCGAGTATCCAAACACAGATGGTTATTTCCTGCAATCAAAGAAATTTAACCGTTTTTAGGTACCCACTTGAAGACGGGTCCTTTATGGTTAGTTAAAACAGGCAGGGTATATAACTTAGGAATCGCATTCAAACATGTTTTTGAATCAACATAAGCATTGACAAGCACATTATCAACAAACACATTTGAATAAAAAGTACGAACATTCACATGAGAATTAAAAGTAACATGTCTACAAGCATTAACATCAGTAGATACACAAGTACGAGAATTAAGATTGTTTACAAGCTCACAAGGTCTTGCCTTGGTATTTTCAACATTATTTGACAAAGAAAAATTGTTTTGATTAACATGAACACCCTTCCTCCTATTAACATTCTTTCTCCTCTTTCTTTTCTTCTTTTTCTCAACATCCTTTTGGTTACTAGTGAACTTAGGTACTAAAGTATTAGCAACCCATCTAGCACCACTAGTTATGCTCTTTCCACCTGTTGAATTGAATTTAAGAAGATTAGAACTAGAAGTTTTAAACACTTTCATCTTTTTGGAATCTTTTGGAGGTGAGAAAACTTCTTGCTTCTTTGGTTTATCATGAGAGAACCATCCATATCTATCCCTATATCTAGTTGTACCATTTGATGCATCCTTAGTTAGCGAAACTGTGCTAGACTTAGACACCTTAGGTATAGAACTAGATTGAGAGCTAGATTGAGAAGCATTAGGATAGTCTTTCGGAAGTTTCACTTTGGTGTACTTTGTCCTGTGTGGGGTCTCAGCTTTTTCCTTTTTGACATGTTTCACAGGGGTAGCAATAAAGGTTTCTACCTTAATGGTCTTTGGTTCAGTCTTGACGAGTTTGGTCTTAACTCGTTTCTTTGAGTAATATGAAGTTGGAGCTTTGGACAATGGTTTTTGAGATTCCACTTTGTTTTCACTTTGATTTTGGTAGATTCAATCTTTTTCTCAGTTTCTGAATCAAAAAAATATTCTCCCTCCATGAATTTATCAAAATCATCTTTCGTGAAATCTTTTGAAAATTCAGATGCGACAGCCTTCTATGCCATAACCAAGAATTCTTTGAAGTAGCCTTTGAAATGAGACAAATATTATCGGTTGGTTGATTATCATCGAGATTGACGGTAAAAAGATTATCATCACGGTCACCACAAAGAATATCAACTCCATCTAGAGTTTGGACTTTGCAAAGAGATTTTCGAAACAGAACTTGAAGATTGTTATCACAGAATTGTCCAACACTGAACAAGTTGTGACTTAATCCTTCAACATAGTGAACTTTCTTGATGATAATTCCATTTCTTTCAATGTCTCCATAACCTAAGATAGGAGCGAAATTGTTGTTTCCAAAGCGAACTGTTCCCATGAATCTTTCAACAAAATTCTTGAGCAAAGATTTATTTCCAGTCATGTGCTTCGAACACCCGGAATCGAGTATCCAAACACAGATGGTTATTTCCTGCAATCAAAGAAATTTAACCGTTTTTAGGTACCCACTTGAAGACGGGTCCTTTATGGTTAGTTAAAACAGGCAGGGTATATAACTTAGGAATCGCATTCAAACATGTTTTTGAATCAACATAAGCATTGACAAGCACATTATCAACAAACACATTTGAATAAAAAGTACGAACATTCACATGAGAATTAAAAGTAACATGTCTACAAGCATTAACATCAGTAGATACACAAGTACGAGAATTAAGATTGTTTACAAGCTCACAAGGTCTTGCCTTGGTATTTTCAACATTATTTGACAAAGAAAAATTGTTTTGATTAACATGAACACCCTTCCTCCTATTAACATTCTTTCTCCTCTTTCTTTTCTTCTTTTTCTCAACATCCTTTTGGTTACTAGTGAACTTAGGTACTAAAGTATTAGCAACCCATCTAGCACCACTAGTTATGCTCTTTCCACCTGTTGAATTGAATTTAAGAAGATTAGAACTAGAAGTTTTAAACACTTTCATCTTTTTGGAATCTTTTGGAGGTGAGAAAACTTCTTGCTTCTTTGGTTTATCATGAGAGAACCATCCATATCTATCCCTATATCTAGTTGTACCATTTGATGCATCCTTAGTTAGCGAAACTGTGCTAGACTTAGACACCTTAGGTATAGAACTAGATTGAGAGCTAGATTGAGAAGCATTAGGATAGTCTTTCGGAAGTTTCACTTTGGTGTACTTTGTCCTGTGTGGGGTCTCAGCTTTTTCCTTTTTGACATGTTTCACAGGGGTAGCAATAAAGGTTTCTACCTTAATGGTCTTTGGTTCAGTCTTGACGAGTTTGGTCTTAACTCGTTTCTTTGAGTAATATGAAGTTGGAGCTTTGGACAATGGTTTTTGAGATTCCACTTTTGTTTTCACTTTGATTTTGGTAGATTCAATCTTTTTCTCAGTTTCTGAATCAAAAACATATTCTCCCTCCATGAATTTATCAAAATCATCTTTCGTGAAATCTTTTGAAAAAGAAAATTTCAATGGAGATTGATTAATTTCAGATTTAGTTGAAAATTTTGAAAAATCAGGAATCTTGGTGTCCAACTTCACATCATGGTTAGTCTCGGAAATTAGGTCAACTTGAACTGACACATCTTTGGTTTCACAAAAAAATTGAGTAGAAGTATCAACACCTATACTAGCACTAGGCTTAGGGTGAACAACTAACTCATCAACATTGTTGCATGTGAAAAACCTATAGAAGTACCATATCAAAACTAAACTATGTGCAAGTTCTTCATTAGAAAAATCAGATTGCACATAATTCTCAGCTATAAAAGTAGCAGTATTTTGACAAGTACATCCAAGAAAATCAGTCAAGGTCTGAGTAGAGGTATTGGTAGATGAATCACAAGAAGTTTGGGTAGAATTGTCTACTAAAGCACTTTGGTTCAGTCTTGACGAGTTTGGTCTTAACTCGTTTCTTTGAGTAATATGAAGTTGGAGCTTTGGACAATGGTTTTTGAGATTCCACTTTTGTTTTCACTTTGATTTTGGTAGATTCAATCTTTTTCTCAGTTTCTGAATCAAAAACATATTCTCCCTCCATGAATTTATCAAAATCATCTTTCGTGAAATCTTTTGAAAAAGAAAATTTCAATGGAGATTGATTAATTTCAGATTTAGTTGAAAATTTTGAAAAATCAGGAATCTTGGTGTCCAACTTCACATCATGGTTAGTCTCGGAAATTAGGTCAACTTGAACTGACACATCTTTGGTTTCACAAAAAAATTGAGTAGAAGTATCAACACCTATACTAGCACTAGGCTTAGGGTGAACAACTAACTCATCAACATTGTTGCATGTGAAAAACCTATAGAAGTACCATATCAAAACTAAACTATGTGCAAGTTCTTCATTAGAAAAATCAGATTGCACATAATTCTCAGCTATAAAAGTAGCAGTATTTTGACAAGTACATCCAAGAAAATCAGTCAAGGTCTGAGTAGAGGTATTGGTAGATGAATCACAAGAAGTTTGGGTAGAATTGTCTACTAAAGCACTTTGGTCAGTTTGAGTAGAAACAATTCTCACAAACTTTCTTAGTATTAACAACAATACATTTATCCTCTGAATTCGGACTTTGAGACTTGAGATAATCAATAACTTTTTGTTGAGATTCTACCTTTTGTTGTAAACCTTCTATTTGTTTTTCCAAAAATGTGGTTGGAAAATACATTTTAGTTGGTTTAGGTGGAGTACAGACAGATTCTTGGTTTTGAAAATTTGATTCAATTTCTTCCAATTTGAAAATTGAAGATTCTTTTGTTTTGTATGAATCATTTATTGCATCATAATTAACCAAAAATTCTTGTTTTGGTATTCTCTCAACTTCATCAGTCTCAAATTCGTCATCCAATGGACGAATAAATTGTTGTATCATACCAAGTCGTAGGAATTTTTCATCATACAAGGGTTCAATTTCCTCTTTGGCTTTTTGTAATGGTGTGATATTCTCAAATCCCAACCCTAGAAGAAATTCTGTTTTGTCAATTTTTGACTTGTTGAAATAGGCAGTGAAATTCAAGAGAGGATTTTGTTCAACTTTATATAACTTTTCTTGATAGAAAAGTATATTCTTTTTAAATTCCTCAACTTGTTTTTCAAGATTCTCAATCTCAATGCCTTTTAGAAAACAATTATGATTTAAATCAGAAATCTTCCTTTCGAATTCAACATTGTTTGGTTTAGCTTCTTGGAGCTTTTTATTAAGAATATCAACATCCATTTGTCTTGCATTTGCCCGAAGCCATTCATTGGTCTTTTGAATTTCAAGATCTTGATTGGCCTTTTCAAGATCATGAATGGTCTTTTCAAGATTTTGACATTTTTGTAATAACTTAGAATCAGGAGAGACATTCAACTCACATTCTTTAACCAACATCTTATCTTTGTAAGCTTGAAAATCTTGTTTAATAGCATCATGTTCAAAAAGTAATTTTGAATGTTCTTCAAGAAGTTTTGAAAATTCACTTTTAGAAAATGAAATGCTATTTTTCAACTTTTTGTTTTTGTTGGCTAAAGAATTGATATGAGTTGTTAAATCTGATAAAGCTAATCTACATGACTCTTTGTCCTTAATCAAAGAAAAAGTAGAGTCGAGATTTACCTCATCATCTGGGTATTCATCATCAGTGCTTTCTTCTTTAAAGACTTTGTTCTTGGCCAACCTTGCCATATAGCAAACATTAGCAGAGAGATCTTGATCTTCATCATCTGTGAGTAACAGCCATTTGTCATCTTCAGCTAGCAATGCATGTCCTGCTTCGACTTGTTTGGCTAACAGCATCTTCTGCTTGTAATACTCATAGTTCCGCTTTCGAGGTTGTTTGCAATCAACAGCAAAATGTCCAGGAATACCACAATTGTAGCACTTTTTGTCTGATGCCTTACCTTTCTCAACAACTTGTTTCTCATAAATTTCCTTCTTTTCACCATACCTTGATCCATTAGCTTCACCTTGCTCATTACTCCTTGGATGATAGTGTTCCTTCTTGGGAAATGCACTTGTAGAAGAAGTGCGGAGATTGTTGTTTGTTGGCCTCGCTTTGTAAAATTTCCTCTTGAAATGCTTTGTTACCGCGGCAAGAGCTTGATATAGTTCATCTGAAACACCATCTCTTGTAGCCATCAGATCATCTCCCTCCTCATCAGACGAAGAAACAACTACCATTTGCCTGTTAAGAGCTTCAGAAATCTTCTTCTCAACTATCAATGCCAAAGGATCAGAAGATACAACTTCTGGCATTTTGTTTGATGAAGCTTTGTTTAGGACTTGGTTTTCATTGAGTTTGAAAGATTCATAAAGAGTATGAATGGTGAACTTGGTCAGATTTTGATGTTGCTTGATCTGTGTTCCAAAATCTTCCCATTCTGGACCAAGAGCTTTGATGAATTTGATGTTTAGCTCAATCTCTGTTTTCTTGACATTGTTCTTCCTCAGCTCATTTATGACATTGCAGAATCTGTAGTAGACAGCTTCAAGAGTTTCATTAGGCAATTTCGCGAAGTTGTCAAACTCAGTCAAAATATTGGTCAATCTTATCGTCGAAGTCACGTCAGCTCCTTCCATCTGTCTAGCCACCTCATCCCATATCTCCTTGGCCGTATCATAAGAATCAACAGAGCCATAGATTTCATCCGGTAGAGCTTTGTATAAGCATGACCTAGCTCTGTTATCTGCAGCTGTTCGATCTTTTTGTTCAGCATTCAAAAGATCAGGAGTTAGAATTATTGCATCAGTAGTGGGATGGCGATGAACGGCAAGTCCATTAAGGATGGAATCTTTCATCATATGACCATTTGTTTGACTTTCCACATAGTCCATAAATCTTTTCTTCCATAGTCCATAGGAACCACGGTAGAGAACTGGAGGTCTTGTATCTGAACCCAATGCCAATGCTTCACGAGAAGCCATTTGAGATTGATTTGATTTGAAAGATTGGATTGAAATAAGAACAGAAAATGAAACGATCTTGATAATAACAGTTTGAAATGAAACGTCTTGAAATGAAAGGTCTTGAAATGAAAGTCTTGAAATGAAACGGTCTTGAAATGAAACGGTCTTGAAATGAAACGGTCTTGAAATGAAACGGTCTTGAAATGAAACGGTCTTGAAATGAAACGGTCTTGAAATGAAACGGTCTTGAAATGAAACGGTCTTGAAATGAAACGGTCTTGAAATGAAACGTCTTGAAATGAAACGGTCTTGAAATGAAACGGTCTTGAAATGAAACGGTCTTGAAATGAAACGTCTTGAAATGAAACGTCTTGAAATGAAACGGTCTTGAAATGAAACGGTCTTGAAATGAAACGGTCTTGAAATGAAACGTCTTGAAATGAAACGTCTTGAAATGAAACGGTCTTGAAATGAAACGGTCTTGAAATGAAACGGTCTTGAAATGAAACGGTCTTGAAATGAAACGGTCTTGAAATGAAACGGTCTTGAAATGAAACGGTCTTGAAATGAAACGGTCTTGAAATGAAACGGTCTTGAAATGAAACGTCTTGAAATGAAACGTCTTGAAATGAAACGGTCTTGAAATGAAACGGTCTTGAAATGAAACGGTCTTGAAATGAAACGTCTTGAAATGAAACGGTCTTGAAATGAAACGGTCTTGAAATGAAACGGTCTTGAAATGAAACGGTCTTGAAATGAAACGGTCTTGAAATGAAACGTCTTGAAATGAAACGGTCTTGAAATGAAACGGTCTTGAAATGAAACGGTCTTGAAATGAAACGGTCTTGAAATGAAACGGTCTTGAAATGAAACGGTCTTGAAATGAAAGTCTTGAAATGAAACGTCTTGAAATGAAACGGTCTTGAAATGAAACGGTCTTGAAATGAAACGGTCTTGAAATGAAACGGTCTTGAAATGAAACGGTCTTGAAATGAAACGTCTTGAAATGAAACGGTCTTGAAATGAAACGGTCTTGAAATGAAACGGTCTTGAAATGAAACGGTCTTGAAATGAAACGGTCTTGAAATGAAACGTCTTGAAATGAAACGGTCTTGAAATGAAACGGTCTTGAAATGAAACGGTCTTGAAATGAAACGGTCTTGAAATGAAAGTCTTGAAATGAAACGATCTTGAAATGAAACGGTCTTGAAATGAAACGGTCTTGAAATGAAACGGTCTTGAAATGAAACGTCTTGAAATGAAACGGTCTTGAAATGAAACGGTCTTGAAATGAAACGGTCTTGAAATGAAACGGTCTTGAAATGAAAGTCTTGAAATGAAACGTCTTGAAATGAAACGGTCTTGAAATGAAACGGTCTTGAAATGAAACGGTCTTGAAATGAAATCTCTGTTTTCTTGACATTGTTTTTCCTCAGCTCATTTATGACATTGCAGAATCTGTAGTAGACAGCTTCAAGAGTTTCATTAGGCAATTTCGCGAAGTTGTCAAACTCAGTCAAAATATTGGTCAATCTTATCGTCGAAGTCACGTCAGCTCCTTCCATCTGTCTAGCCACCTCATCCCATATCTCCTTGGCCGTATCATAAGAATCAACAGAGCCATAGATTTCATCCGGTAGAGCTTTGTATAAGCATGACCTAGCTCTGTTATCTGCAGCTGTTCGATCTTTTTGTTCAGCATTCAAAAGATCAGGAGTTAGAATTATTGCATCAGTAGTGGGATGGCGATGAACGGCAAGTCCATTAAGGATGGAATCTTTCATCATATGACCATTTGTTTGACTTTCCACATAGTCCATAAATCTTTTCTTCCATAGTCCATAGGAACCACGGTAGAGAACTGGAGGTCTTGTATCTGAACCCAATGCCAATGCTTCACGAGAAGCCATTTGAGATTGATTTGATTTGAAAGATTGGATTGAAATAAGAACAGAAAATGAAACGATCTTGAGAAGATCGTCCTAGTGAAGATCGTCTTTGTGTCATCTTCTTCATCAGAATATCAGTTTTAACCAAAAACTCCATTAATGACAAAAAAAACTTCAATATCTTTTGAATTACTGGGAGTTAAATCACGAAATCACTTGCAAACTGATTGTATTCACGTCCGCAACCAATTTATGAACAAAATTCAATCTCGAGAATTAGATTGAATTGGAACTTGAAACTTGACAGGATTATGTTTTCAACAACCACGAATCTATTGGTGAACAAATAATTGTGATTTTATGTGATTTGAAGTGTGAATTTTGATGAACCAGTAGGTAAAAAATACGAACAGAATTGTAAATAATTTTGATTTTGTTGAATTTGTGATTGAATTCAGTTATGGATCGTCATCAGATTGATGTTTTTCTCTGATACCACTTGTTATAACACGATTTCTATCACTGAATTCAATTCATCAATGGCGGTTTGGATAGTGTGTGTTCTTGGTGTTTGTGTGTGTTTTGAGAGAGAATCGTAGGTAACTGTGTGTGAATTAACAGGTATAAAAGTTATACAAAAGTTATGTGTAATGTTATGATCTCTAAGGTATGAGAGGGCTATTTATAGTCTAATTCTACAATTATGCTAATTGTCACAATTAGCCCCTCAACCTTAGTAATCATTTATCTATGAATTAACAACAAGAAATTCCTCTAATCTAGATTACAATTTATCACTATTTTTGGATTTCGAACACTTTTTCAACTTTAATTTGAGACATAAACAAAGACTTACTGGGCTGGTCTTTCCTTTTAACTTTCAATAACTCATTGGGTTTCAAAGAAGTCAAAGTGACTTTCTTACCACTTACAAATAACGAATAAGAATTCATACGACCATTATTAAATACATAACTATCAAACAACCATGGTCTTCCCAGTAATATATGACAAGCATCCATAGGAACGACATCACAAACAATTTTATCTTGATAAACTGATCCAATGGAAAAAGGAATAGTAACTTGTCGATTAACTTTTACCTCTGAACCCTCACTGAGCCATTGTAACTTGTAAGGACGAGGATGTTTCACTGTGGGCAACTCCAGTTTCTCTACCATGTAAGTTGAAGCAGCATTAGCACAACTTCCACCATCAATGATCAGATCACACACCTTTCCTTTAACAGTACATCTGGAATGGAAGATATTTTATCTCTGGGCAGTATCAGTTGCAACTTCATCAGTGTGCATCACTCTTCTTACCACTAGCATTTCTCCAACATCTGGACCTACATATGTTTCTTCACTTTCATCATCATCGTACACTGGTTCACCTTCTTCAGTGTCAACATCTGGTAAGCTTTCAATTTCTTTAGCAGTAAGTGCTCGCTGGTTGGGGCACTGTGACTGGAAGTGACCAAAACCATGACACTTAAAACATTTCTTTCCAACTGGCTCTTGTGATCCTCCAGTTTCCTTGCCTCTGAAGGACTGTTGACCAGTTGCACTGGACCTTTGAACTGGTTGACCAGTTGAGCTGGGCTTCAGAACTGGTTGACTGGAACTGGACGAAACCTTAGTGAAAGGTTTGTACTGGACCTTCTTCTTCAGTTGCTTTTCAATCTGGAGAGCTAATTTGCAAGCACCTTCATAAGTCCAGATGGGCTGTAATTATATCTTCTCAGTAATGGATGCATTCAACCCACCAAGAAATCTGGCGATAGTATGCTCTTCAGTTTCTTTCACACCAGTTCGAGTCTTCAGTTGCTCGAATTCTCTAATATACTCCACCACCTCTTTAGTACCTTGCTTCAGATTGTTCATCAGGAGATACTGATCTTGCTTGTACGACTGGGGAACAAATCTCTTCTTCATGACTTCTTTCAGCTTGGACCAGGTCTTGATTTTGCTTTTACCCTTATATTCTCTTTCAGATTTCATATTATCATACCAGGATGAAGCATACTTTTTCAACCTAATAATGGCAACTTTAAAACTTTTTTTATCATCATAACCCTTTATTTCCATTATTCTATCTATCACCTGAACCCATTCAAAGAACTCTTCTGGGTTTAAAGAACCAGCAAAATCTGGTGGATCTATCTTAATATCTTTCGTATCATCAACCTTATGTCTCCTATGCCTTCTTCTAGACTGATTAGACTCATCAGAATCACTAGAAGATCTATGTGTACTATCAGATCTCTCACTAGGATCTTGAGACTCATCATCTCTTTCACCTACAACACGTTCTCTATTCATTCTTAAACCACCATCTTCTAATAGATTAAGAACTCTACCAAGTGTTTCTTGTAGATCTTCAATCTGCCTATCTCTCCTAGCATTATGAGCTTCTTCTAATGTCATATTTCTTCTAAAAGCCATTAGTACTTAATAAATGGACACCCAGATCTAACAAATGATAAACAAATTCCAACAGATCTTAATCTGATCCAACAAACCAAACAACACAAAACCCACGGATAAAAAGATTAAGAAACCTTTTTTCAAACCTGGCTCTGATACCAAATTTGATGCGTAAAACACGCAAACCCAAGCACAGCGGAATTTCAACAACAACTTAAATGACTATTTTTGGTATTTTCTGAGTTTTTATGAAATAAACAAACAAACAAGACAATAAAAGAAAACAGATAGATAAAAGAATCCACCACCAAGATTCGTAAAGGCCAAGCCACCGGAATCAAGGATAAAGGAAACACTCCAACCCACCACTATGTTTGATAAAGGTCTAGCCACCACAAACACAGATAAAGGAATCGAAGATTTTGGATCTTACCACTATAATTGATAAAGGACGAACCACCACAATTATAGATAAAGGGATCACTCTAAACCACCAAGATCAAAGAACTATAAAGGTAAATGAAGATTTTTATGAAATAGAGGCTGCTCTATTAATTTCATTCAATTCAACATAATCTGTTTTACAAAGAGAAATAAAGCCCCTATTTATAGCCAAAAGCTATTGCCTAGGAATTAACGACAAATAATAATAAAATAATAAAAAGATGTCATGGCAATAAGAAATGGACAGATAAAGCTTCTAGGAAGGTTCCTTCTGCACATGGGCCCACAAACCGTTAGGATAACGTTGTCACACGCTCCTTCCTTATCTTCTTTGGACAGCTGTCATTCCTTCTTTATTGGGCCCCACACACGTGATCAGACTTTATTGGAAAACTGGAAACTAAAATCTGGACCTCTACTGGAGACTTCATCTGGAGCATTCATCAGTAGACTTGACTGGAGCTGGTCACTGGAGTGCTTCAGTGGAGAACGTTACTGGTGGACTTCTGGGAAGCTTCACTGGTGAATCGCTACTGGTAACATCTGGTGCAACATGCCACTGGAGAAGTGTTAACACTGGCGACTGGATTTGTTCAGTAAAAGCTTGCCTGAAATGGGCCACAACTGGTAAAATCAACATTGCTTGTTCTGGCGGCATAATCTGGCCAGTTTCCTTCAGTGCAGTCAACTTCTTCAGATCAGTCGATTCCTCCAGTTCACTGGGTTCCTCCAGTTCAGTGAACCTGGACATTTCTGCATCATTTCTCCTTAACAGATAAAGTTGCTGACCTCGTAGATAATGGTGTTTGGAGTCGGCCTATTGCTTGGTATGATCTATTTCCTGTGTTAATAGATTGTACAGTTCCCATTCTTAATGACAACAAAAATGATAGGCTTCTACTGTGCACTTTTGAGGGCGTGGAATTGGAGTATTCAGCTTCTAATGTTTGGGAGCTGATGAGGTATAAAAGAGATCCTGTGAAATGGGTTGAGTTGGTTTGGTTTTCGAGTTGTATACCAAGGCACTCGTTTCTATTATGGATGGTAATGAATAAGAAACTAAAGACCCAGGACAGGTTGAAACCGTGGGAGGTAGGGGGAGCTGTTAACCTTAATCTTGTTTGTTGTTCTCTTTGTAAAACAGGTAGAGACTCTCATGATCATCTCTTTTTCGGATGCTCTTTTGCTACTCAAGTGTGGAATCTGGTTCGTGACATGGCGGATATGCAAGACATTCCAGCCAAATTAGAAGATATATCTGATTACTTGATTCCCCTGGCAAAAAGTAAAGCCGCAAATAACATCATTGGTAAGCTGATCTTTGCAGCTACCACTTATTTCGTTTGGCAGAAGCGGAATAATCGGATGTTCACAAATGATACTCGTTCGCCAGCCCAGTTGAAGAATATAATTCTTGATACAGTTCGCTATAAGATAGCGACGGTGAAATTCAGAGGACGATACAGTGACATTAAATTGCTAGAGAAATGGAATTTGGCAAGCCAAATTGCAAGTCAAGATAGACCAGCTTAAGAGTTCCATGTGTAACCTATTAATGCATTTTATTTGTAGTAATAGGTCGATATCTACTTTAGTAGTTGTCTTTCTTTTGATAAACCAAGATGTGGCATGTCACATCGTTGGAACTAATATGGTACTCAGCCATATTACTTGTAATAATTGTTTGATGATGATATAAAAGTTGAAACGGGGTAACCCTTTACCCAAATTATAGACCGATCATCAGAATTTAATCAATACATGCATATATAGAACCGATAATAATATGAAGAACTAGTAAAACATGGATCTACAACAAATAGTAAAACACACTCCAACAGATCTAACAAATAAAGTAAAATAAATAAACGTCTACATGATCATATCGATCCAAACAAGTATTCAGCCTACTAGCCTACCATTATTAAAGGAATAACAAAGTCTGAAAAGATGAAAGACATTGTTTACCAACTGAAAGTAAAAAAAAAAGTAGATCTAGGTTGAGGATGAAGATCGGAAGGTGTTAGAAGCTCCAAAACCTCATTGGAGTCTGCAAAGTCGACCTAGGGTTTGATGTAGGCGGCTAGGGCTGCTGAATCGGCTCTCTCTTAGGGTTTTGAGGGCTGCTTCAGCTTAAATAGTGATTTAGGTCGGTTGCTAAACTGGGCCGCCCAGCGGTGCTGGTTGGGCTCCAGCAGCACTGGGCATGGGCCAGCAGCGCTGGCAGCTTCTGGTTCTTCTCGTATTGCTTCGTTCGGCTTCCGAATCACCTCCTTGTGTCTTGTAACTTCATAGGCCTTCATCTTGAGTCACTTGATGCCATTTACCCTCACTCGCATCTTCCGTGAACCTGCGTAAACATAGAATCCATTAAGTACCGATAGTTCCGGAATATTAACTCATTTAAGACATAGAAATGAAGCCTTTCGATAGGGGTTTTTATTACAAAATGGACGCTCATCATATACCCCCACACTTAAGTCTTTGCTTGTCCTCAAGCAAATAGTCCATGAAAATAAAACAATGATGAACGGACAACTTAAGTGTTCAAGCTTCTTCTAAGACTTTGTCCATCCCAGATTTCGCATTAAAATTGAAGAAAAAGAACCCATTACTATGGCTTTCTTTTTGATCTGCCCTAGCTAATCTTTTAAATGTGTCCCTCTCATTGATTCTCGAATCAATTGATGTGCATGTTTGAGGTTCTTTAAGTTTTTTCGATTGGAAGTCACTCGTTTTTTCTTAATATTGCCGAAACCCTAATTTGTATTTTGTTTTTCCTGATCAGTTGCCTTGTTTGGATCGCGCCTACCCCTGTGTAGTTTAGCTAGATCGTTGAACTTGTTAACAGATTAAGGGGACAGATTTACGTTTTAGGGTTTCTTTAGGATTTTAGGGTTTTTTCTTTTCGTTTTTTTATCTGTTCTTCATTGAGATTACATTCCATTGTCGATTCTTGTATCTTTTGTCTGTATGAGTTTTATTTGATTATGGAGAGATTGAATGATAAGAGTAACCCTCCTGGTGTTGCTTCAAAAGTCAAAAACATTGATGGAAAGCATAAACCTATTCGTTCGATTCTGAAAAACCCTAATAGGGTTTCCAAGGAGGATAAATCTGCTGGTCCACCTAATGTAAGGATTAATGAGCAGACGATTAATACACAAACGCCTGATATTTCATTTAATGATGGAATGTCTGAAGCACCTCCTAAAGCGACATCTCCTGATGGTAAGGCAAAAGTAAATGTACCTGCTCCAGGGATTAATCTGAATAATCAAAAAGATAAGAATGCACGGGTTTTATTTAGGGTCCAGAAACTTTTTTAATCTTTTATTTAGGGAAACATGAGTTGTGTAAGTTACTTTTTGCAATTCTATGTTGCTGAGTGATACACTTAAACCTAATTCGTATGTATGTGTGTATATATATATGTAATAATGAGTGAGTTGTTATGTAGGATAATTGCATAATCTATGCTACTAAAAAACTAGTATTCCCAAAAAATTGCCCCCGCAGTAGGAGGGAGACATACAATTCAAAAGGTGTAGGTCAATGGTTCAAATAATGTTTACATGTCCGGTTAAGTAGTGTGACTGGTTCGGGGGACTACTAGAGGTTTGGTTTCCATTTTTTAGGATATCAACTAATTATTACATGATTTTTGCGCATCCAAGTTGATTAGATATTTAAATATTTGTTTTTTTTTTTTGTGGTTTGTGTAAAGGGATTACCCCGTTGACTTTTATAATTCATATATGGGACAAACCCTCATATATGTAAACCCAATATACTCTAGTAAGAGAAACATAACCAATCAAAAACAAACGACAAACAAGTAGACACATAAATTATGAAATACTATGAATCAGCCATCCGCAAACAATCACCATGCACATTCCAAACATCAAGTATGGAATTAACTCTAGCAGTCCTCTTGAATTTCAACTTCACTAGTCGTAAACGAAAAACAGTGATATACATAAGACATTAGGTGGCCAAGTGTGATTAGCAAAAAGTCGTTGATTCCTCTCTTGCCCGATGAAGTAAGCTGCAACAGCTACAAGTCGTCGACCCACAACATAGTGGAGAGATTTAGACTGCCAGTGAGTAATCAGCCAGTCTAATATAGTATACCACGAATTACGAAGGGGGAACACTTCGCATATTTGCTCGATCTCTATTAGCTAACCAAACCTGAGTAGAGTATGCACAAGTGGTTATGTGAATCAAAATCAGCAATGCATAGAGGGCAACACATCACATCCATATTTTTCCTTCTAGCTGGGCCCCACTGAAGAATTTTATCTTGGGTTAACATTTTTTTTTTTGGGGGTTGTAATATTAAAGAATGATTCTTTAGATGCAACGTACTACATTACAATTCTACATTCCAAACAAACTAGGTTTAAGTGAGAAATTTCAGACTCTAAACCTTTTTTATATTTGTTGCTTATAGTTGCTAGAAGGTTATATGGAGAAAGATTGCATCTTTATCAACAGCTAGCCTACTTAATTGGTCATAATGAAAAGATTTAACTCTTTGTTTTGCAGTTTTAAACCTTAATTATTGCTAAGTACATGTTCATAACCAAGGATGCTTCATGTGTAAGAAAAAATATCAATTCTTGAAGCTGGTCTCCACTATTATTAAAACTATATCAGTCGTTTATTTGTTCTAGATTTCTAGAGGAGCCATACGATATATATTCTGTTTTAGTTTCTTGTCTTCATATATAACCTAAATATTATTATGCTTATACATTTTTTCTTCAGGATATGTGGTTTTATCTCTCTGAACATGAGAAGTTTAATGATTTCGGGAATGAAGAGGCACTTATATGGCACGAATCAAATATACCTTATGCAGTTTGGACGCCAGAGAGCACTCGTACTCTTTCTTTGAAGTATTATCCTTCTGAGGTAATCTTCTATAATTTTCTTATAAAGCATTTAAACCTGCCACTTAATATCTTAGAACTACTTAGAATGACTACTATACCCCCCGCATTTTTGACCTTAACCTATACTTTTCTTATAAAACATTTAGTCACACGTCTTAATCCCTTCAATTTTAAAGAATTAAATATGTATAGTAACCGTGGATATAGGGTTGTAAACATTGGCTGGATTGGCCGGGAAATCAGGATTGGGGATTGGGGGGCTTGAGGGTTCGAATCAGCCGGATCGGACGAAAAACCGTTCAACAACTCAGTTTTGGGTCAACTTTGGTCAAACTCGGATGACTCGATCAAGATTTGGCCGACTCAGTGAAAACTCGGCCGACTCGGGTCTAACTCTGGTCATTTTTGTGATAAACTTTTAATAGATCCTAAATTGGTTTACATTTATGTTTCTAAACAGCTAAGTTTGAACTTTGAAGTATTATGTTAAAGTTTTTACACAATGTTTGAACTTTGAAGTTGTTTACATATAATTTCATAAATTGTTATTTTTATATGTAAATTTAAATCCGATTTCTCCCCCATTCAAGTCCTAACTTTCAAAGACTATTTTATTAAGAAAAGTCTATTATTTCAATGAAGTTTTAATAATCATCTTTTTAGGGTGTTTCGGTTTTATGTTTCTTAGCTTAGAAGCTCAAAAAGAAAACAGTTTCCTAAGCGCGATTAAGCTGAAAGTTTATCAGCTACCCCCTCCCCCACCCCCCTTTTTCTCTTTTTCTTTCCTAACACATACCATATACAACGGTGATTTCTAGGCTCTTAAGTTGCAATACACCACCCAGTCAACCACCGCTAGAAACTGATATGCGCCGCCTCTTAGTTATTAAAAAAGCGTTTGAGACTCGCATCTTGTTTATTATTTTAGATGTATTTTTTGCTTGTGTATGACGACGCTTATAATTTTTTTAAAACATTTTTTCAGGCTTTAAAGCATAATGGGAGTCTATTTGCCCACATCTTCTTTGCACGTTCTGGATTTCCAGTAGACCCTAATGACCCTGAATACCAGCCTTTGTCTGCATTTGGACTGAAACATCGTAATACATTTTATCTTATCAAGTTAACTTTGGATTGGCACCAACTGAAATCTATATTATAATTAGTACAAGCTTTATTCTACCCTGGCTATATGTATCTTAAGAACAATATTCTCTTGCAGCTATCGTGGCATACTTGCCAAAGTCAAAAGCAAATAAAAAGAAGAGCCTATTGGGGAACTCCAAAAACAGCATTGAGGATGTTGCAGTCTCTGAGGTTTGTTCATTCTAATCAACATGAGTTTTTATAGTTTGACTATTGGAGTCTGTTTGTATCACCTTTATCTTTTTGTCACATTTAAGGGTATTATTGACATTTGACTGAGTTGGATGCTTCCGTTGACATGTGGTCAGGTTGATGATGAACCTCAAGCTGATTCAAAGGATGATGGTCCTATGGATTCGTATTGGAAACCAAATATCACTGTTAACCTGGTTGATGATTTTACGAAGTATGTGATGGATTATAATTTCTACCTAAATGGTTATTTGATTGAGTTATTCGCTAACATGGGCATGGCCTTGTTTTATGCAATTTTCCCAGGTACTCTCAACGTGCAATTCCACCGAATGTTGCTCCTCGTATCCTTCTAGTCTTCAGTTTCTAATAATCTGATCCGTCAGTTCCATGATGTGCTACTTTTATAGCTTCAATTATTAGCAGTTCTTTTATATACTCTTGTTTCAATAGAGAATATATGATCAACAATGGGTTAATTGTTTTTTGTTTATTACAGCTTCAAAGAACAAAAGCACATACAAATATCATTTCTTACAGCTTAATTTATTATAGCTGCAATCTAACTAGTCAAAATCACATAGTCACTTTGAAAACACATTATCCCTGCCCCTCTTGAGAGTACATCTAAAAGCTTTTCATTTACCCACTTAAATAGAATTCGAATTTCTTGACTAGAGTTGCAGACATGAATATTGAACCCACCTCGGGGAACTATTATCCAACTGTCTTCTTCAACGAGTTTTGGTTACTTAGAGATAAGCTTATAGCAATTAATGAGACAGTGATGGAGTTGCCCCTTCATTTGGAAGTGGCTCCTATAAGCATGACAAAATGGCAGTTATTCCTTCAAATTGATCAATCATTCCAGATTCATCGCAGTTATGGTAGTATGCTTGAATGGAGATAAGCTTAAGGTATTCATTTCCGTCTTCTAAATTTGTAGTATTAGTTGGTGTCAAACTTTTGAATATTGGTGCATAATCTGAACGTGTTACCCGAATACCCTGTCAAGGCAAGGACGAGGTGGTAACTTTTACCAGTGTTGACTCTTTTTTTTTTTCTTTTTTCTTTTTTTTTTCTGTTGTGGTGCCCGAAAAGTGGTTAACTTGAAGGATTACAGAATCTAAGAAGTTACCTTTACAAAAAAAAATTAAGAACTTTGACCCTATTGTGTTTACTTTTATGCAATTTGCTTTTTCCCATCAATGTTGATGTGTGTAATTGTTCATGATATTGTTGTTAATACAGAGAGTGTTCGTGGAAGGAAATCCATATCTCCTGGGAATTACTATGTTTGTATCACTGCTTCATTCAGTATTTGACTTTTTGGCCTTCAAGAATGGTAATGTCAAAAATCATATTGTTCCTTCATTTCTCAGTTATGAAAACCATTTTATAATTGTTTCTATGATCAATTCTATTAATGCAGATATACAGTTCTGGAACAAAAATAAATCTATGGAAGGACTTTCTGCAAAATCAGTGGTTGTGAGTTTTATTTGTCAGCTAGTTATCTTCCTCTACTTACTGGACAATGATACCTCTTGGATGATACTTGCAAGTTCTGGAATTGGGGTCTGCATAGAGTTCTGGAAAATAGGGAAAGCAATGCACATTGAGGTATACTATGAAATAATCATTTCAGTAATATATGTGTATGTTCTATATCCTAACTATCTCATTAAAGTAAATCAGTAGATGTAAGTAATTAATCATCTTTACCTTTTATCAGGTTGATAGAACTGGTAGCATACCTAAATTGAAGTTCAGCGATCGGGATTCTTATGCAGGAAACAAGACAAAAGAATATGATGATCTTGCAATGAAGTATTTGTCGTATGTACTTTTCGTACTTGTTGGTTGCTCTTCTGTATATTCACTCGTGTATGAAACCCACAAAAGCTGGTACTCATGGATCCTCTCATCACTTACAAGCTGTGTATACATGTTCGGTAAGGCCCTAAATCTACGAATGAACACAATAGTTTGACTTTTGATATTTTTTACAGCATCCTTTAGTTATGACTGTGTACTACTGGAATTTAAAGGGGCTAAATTATGTTGTCATTGTTCTCTGAATCTTAGTGGAGCTAATTACGTCTGTTACTATGTTGCAGGTTTCATTATGATGTGCCCACAGCTGTTCATCAATTATAAGCTAAAATCGGTTGCTCATTTACCATGGAGGCAGATGACTTACAAGTTTCTCAATACAATTATTGATGATCTCTTTGCCTTTGTAATAAAGATGCCAATGCTACATAGACTTTCCGTCTTCCGTGACGGTATGTTTGAATCCAACTTCACTGTTTCTACTATTATCGATTAGAAATAAGTTCTACTAAAGCTTACACGATGCATGTATATATAGTAGTGGTGGAAAATTGGACAGGACAGGTCTGATGAGGTTAAGTTTATCCGGAAAACTTCATTGTCCAAGGAAAACAACTTTTTGTTTAATATTTTAAATACTTAATTATGTCAAATTATGATTTCAAAATTTGTTTTATTAGTGAGTAAAATGATACTGAGTTTTTTTTTTTATTCAAAAAAATATCTCTTTTAAATAAAATTATGCCAGAGTTTTTGTGCAGTATGTGCGACATTTTTCACTTTCAACCCGCCTTTTTCCAAGCTTTTTTTAAATAATTTGATTCGTCGGTGACAAAACATAAAGCGAATTGACTCATTCGTAAGTAAATTAGTCAAACTTGCCACCTCTAATGTTTTGGCCAAGCAGTTGCGCGACTTCTCTATTTGTATTACTGATGTTATATATATTTGCTAACGTTGTGGTTGCAGATGTAATTTTTTTGATATATTTGTATCAAAGATGGGCTTATCCAGTGGACAAAAAGAGAGTGAATGAGTTTGGTTTTGGCGGAGAGGATGAAGATGAAGCAGCCGTAGCCCTGGACTCGGTCTCTGGCAGTAGTGCAGAGGAGAAGAAAACCAAGTGAGGCTGACCTAAAATAATATAAAGTTTTGAAAAGACTTCAGACTATAGATTATTACAGTTTTTAAGATTATTTTGTTTTGACTGTGATTGACTTTATCTAAACATGTTGATCTTGATATTATTAAGTTTGAGTAGAAAAGAAGGTACAACTTATGTAGTTTTAGATTACGATTGTCCATTCTTCATCTATTTGCATAATATCTAATTATTTCTATTAAGAACACTAGCACGGTACCCGCGCAATGCGGCGGTATTCGTGGCGCCGACGGTGTGGTGGCGGGGACGACTGTTGGTGGTGTTGGTGGTAGAGGTGGCGTCGAGTGGTGTAAATAATTGATGTAAAAGTAATTGATTTAAAAAGTTAATGAAGATATTTTAAAAGATAAATGACTGATAGTGTAATATAAAATCATTAAGGGTATTTTAGACACTTTTCTTCATGTAACTTCCAATATAGTGGCTATTCTTTTTATAATATAGTATAAATTTGTTCCGTTATTTCCAATTTACTGGGATAACAAAGTATTAAAGAAGCCTTAATTCTGAATTTATGGTCTATCAAAGACTGATATTGCTAATTACTAAATCAGATACTATAGCTTAGTTTTGGAAAGTGGGGTTATTAACTGAAAAATTAGTCCTTGTTATATCGAACCAACATGAAGTGGGGATCAATCTCAAAACAAAAAAAAATCAGTCCTCATTTCTATGACCTGATATCATGTTATTTCAGTCCTTTATGTTTTTCCTTTTTTTTTTAACGGCGAACTATTTTATTTCTAAATTAGACGAATATTAAGGATGGAACCCAGAACTTTCGAAATATCCCCTCAATAATCCACCCTAAAAAATGTAAGGAGTGAGACTCGAATCTAGTCCCTAATGTTTTTTTTATCATTGACTCAAAGTCAGTCGCAAATACTATGCTAATTAAGTTACTAATATCATATTTAGGAACTATGAATTAGTCCATAAATATTGCTTATAGTACTAACTAGACTAGATTAAATACGTTGGTTTTACGTAAAATAAAAAAAGTATTAAAGTAAACAAATAATACAATAGGTTTCTCTTCACTAAAAATCACCGGGCATCATGAAAATCATGGTGCATCAATTGCTTCTTGAATCTTTGTGCATCAATGTTAAACAGAAATTTGAGCTCGATTTGTGCAAAAATGGAGTTAGTGTGTGAAAAGGTGAAGTGTGTGTTTTGGAGGTTGAAGATGAAGATCAGAGAGAAATATGGTTGAATTATTGTGATTAATTAAGGAAATGGGGGAAAAGCTTACAATTTTGGGTATGGAAAGGAGTATTTATACACTTGACTAACTTTCACTAATACTCCTTCCATTGTTAAAATAATTACATTTTAACACCATTTTTGGATTTCTAACATTCTTCCCCTTGGTGTTGAAATGTAATTCATGCACGATATCATCTATAAATACGAATTTGTTGATGAAGGTCTTCGAAGCTTTCTCATTGTCTTCAAGATCTTCCATCAAACTTGGCTTTACGTCTTTAATCTTCACACTTACCTTAAAGATGTATCTTTAAGTCTTGACTTCTCAGAGTATGAGCATTGCGGAAACTTGATCTTGGCTCTTTAGATTTGAACATGAAAGCCTCTTCTTGACAATCTTAACTTTGTCACACTTCCCCTTAATTAATGAATCTTTCTCTTGAAGCATTTGGACAAACATCTTTTTCATCACAAACTTCCCCTCGATCAAACAATCATATTTGCGTACCACCAACGCTTATGTATAGGGTGTACCTGCGGCGTACCCACCACATTGGCGATAACTATCTTCAAAAAATAATTTGGGGATCACTTTAGTCAACAATTTATCTTTCTTCCCCTCAACTGATGAATTCTTCTTTCTCCCCATCAAAATTCAAGAAAGCAAACAAACTTGTTCGACTTCATTATCCTCTTTCTTCCCCTCATGATGAATGTGTGGCAACATGTTCATCATGTCTCTTTGAAGTCGAAACTGGGAATCAACCATTATGAAGTAGTAGTCCAATAAACAACATCTTTAGCCCGGGTTATACACTGACATGTGTATAAGCCATCTCATCGAATTACTTACAAACAACCTTTGGGACCCATTTTTGTGTAGGCCCAACGGTTTTTGTCTTGACATTCCAAATGTACGTGTCATCGATTCGAATAGAATCTGCAGTCCATGGTGGGTGAAAACTCGAGGTTGTTGAAAAGTTGAGTTTTTGTGGACGCAGTGGAGATGCAAAGACATTCACTTCTTGCACGGTAATTGGTTTTGGGGCAAGTTCATAGAGTTGCCAAAGTGAGTATTTGATTGTCTTTGACTCAGTTGACTTTGGTTTGTAGACAGGTTTCCATTTGATCTTGGTCAACTGAGCTTTTGCTTGAGAGATGAACTGAGAGTTGTCTTCAAATGATAAGAATGGAATGAGTGTCTGTGTTCCATCAATAGTAGGCTTCGAAGAATACTTTCTATTCTTGAATAAGGCATAGTTAGTAAATTGAGAAGCTTTACGTTCAGCAGGTGATGAAACTTTGATCTTTGAGTTCTTTGGGATGGACTCAGTGCAAACTTTCTTTGAAGCATCAAGTTTAGTTGGAAGTATTGGACTTGCATCATGATAAACTGATCCATCATCACTTTGAGTGTCACAAGATGTTGATTGTGTTTGCAATTCCATCTCAAGTTCAGAGATTCTCTTTTGTAGAGATGTTTCATTTGATTGAAATTGCAAACAATTCTCTTCAAGAGTCTTGATTTTCTTGCAAGCATCTTGTCTTTCCTTCTCAACTTTGTTCATCTCATCAATAAACTTTCCCTCCATGGTTAAGAAAATGGATGTCTCATTTTGCAACTGAATTTGAAGACTTGAAATCTTCTCTTGCAAAATAAGTTCTCTTGATTTGCTCTCCAAGATACTATCATTCAGCTTTTTGTTGGAAGTTTCCAATTCTTTTGACATTTTTGAAATCTTGGACTGCAAAAGATCATGTTCTTTTTGAACACTTTCCATGTTGGACAACTTTAGATCATTTGCATGTTTGAGCTCTTTGTTTTCTTCTTTGAGATGTTGAACTTCAAGTTGGAAATTGTGGTGTTGTTCCAAAATATTAAGAAGCTTTTCAAATTAGCTTGTTTTCGTTCATATTCAGCCACAATACAATTCGTTGAACGATACTTGTCACCACATGAACAAGTTTGAGTACCATGATAATGTATCTCTTTCCAACTTGGTTCTAAGCCCGTTAAATCTTCTGTTAAGGAATGAATAAAATCTTTGGATATTTCAATTGACATTTTGTTAAGCAAAGGGTGAAATGAAATGAAAGGTAGTTGTGATTGAAATTGAAGTGAAAGAATTAAAATTGAAATTTGGAGATTTTGTACTTCAGGTTTCCCTCCAAATTTTTCGCCGAAATATGTTCTCACGAAACTTAGAATTTCATGTAAACTTTGGATATCATGATCATAGGAAAAATTTGATAATTTCTAAAAATTTTCGCCAAAACCGCGTCGATAACGGATGAAAATTGGCCTAAAATTTTTTTTAACGCTATCAAATTTTAAATCTTCATGAATTATCCCTTTTTTTTTTTTTTTTTTTTTTTTTTTTTTGGAATTGGAACGATCTTGTGAAGATCGTCCTGGGTGAGATCGTTCTAGGTGAAATCGTCCTAGGTGAGATCGTCTTGAGCAAGATCGTCCTAGGAGTTTGATGAAAATTTGGTTAAGTCTAAAAAATGAAACGATCTTGGAAAACAGAATGTGAAACGATCTTGAAGAACTGGGACGATCTTGATTGAAGATCGTCTTGGAAATTTTGGTGAAATTTGGCTAAGTATGAAAAATGAAACGGTCTTGAAAAACTGGGACGATCTTGATTGAAGATCGTCTTGGAAATTTTGGTGAAATTTGGCTAAGTATGAAAAATGAAACGGTCTTGAAAAACTGGGACGATCTTGATTGAAGATCGTCTTGGAAATTTTGGTGAAATTTGGCTAAGTATGAAAATGAAACGGTTTAGATGAAGATCGTCTTAGGTGAAACGATCTTGATTTGAAGTTCGTCCAGGGTAAAAAAAAATGAGACGATCTTGGTATGAAGATCGTCTTGTTTTCTTTCTTCAAAACTTCTAAGTGTATGAAACGACCAAACCAATCCTTTTGGATTAATTAGCCAGAATCAACACTTCCACAACACACTCTTTACTAAAACGATCTTGTGAGGATCGTCTTAACAAGCCACAACTTACTGAACTAAAACGATCTTAGGAAGATCGTCTTAGTCATCTTCTTCATCTGAACACGAACAGCAGCAGTTTTCTCCATTAACGACATAGCAAAGCTTCAATAACTTTCGATTTACTAGGAGTTAGATCACGAATTCACTTGCAAACTGTTTGTTTTCACCTTAGCAACACACCGATTAACAAAATTCAACACAAAACATAACAGATTCAAAACCCAAAAAATCGCGCCAAAATCAAAAAATTCAATCTCGAGATTTAGATCGAATTGGAATTTGAAACTTGACAGGATTATGTTTACAACTATCACGAATCTATTGGTGAACAAATAACTGTGATTTTATGTGATTTGAGAGTGTGAATTTTGATGAACAGTGAAAACGATTTTGAAAAAAAAAATTCGAAAATTGAATGAAAATTGCAGCAAATCGAGCTATGGATCGTTCAGATTAACTGATTTTGCTCTGATACCAATTGTTAAACAGAAATTTGAGCTCGATTTGTGCAAAAATGGAGTTAGTGTGTGAAAAGGTGAAGTGTGTGTTTTGGAGGTTGAAGATGAAGATCAGAGAGAAATATGGTTGAATTATTGTGATTAATTAAGGAAATGGGGGAAAAGCTTACAATTTTGGGTATGGAAAGGAGTATTTATACACTTGACTAACTTTCACTAATACTCCTTCCATTGTTAAAATAATTACATTTTAACACCATTTTTGGATTTCTAACAATCAATAATCCAAGGGTCAAGATCTTGTCTTTTTTATTTTACTTTAATACTTGTTTTACACTACCCAACCCCTAAATATGTTACATGAGGATAAGTATTTTGTCATACATACCGTTAAAATATATATGTTTAAAATAAAATAAAGATATCATTATATGAATATAAATGTAATTTTCAAACTTGCAACTAAGCGAACAATTTAATTAGATGTATAAATAAGAGTTATGCGAATTTTGCCAAGTGAACTCATATGCGTGTTCTGCAAAGTGGGCTAAACATGTGTATTTGAGTTAAGTGGGATAACTTTGCGTGTTACGTCTTGGTCCTAATTTGCATGTTCTGCCAATTGGGCTGAATATGCGTGTTTCATTGTCAGATTAGGGTTTGCGTGTTGTGTTGGGTATAAATAGAATGACAATACGCATTTAATGATAAATTTTAAATCATTTGCGTGTTCCTCAGAAAACCCTCCACATTTGCGTGTAGGTGACACATTTGCGTGTTTCATGACTTATGAATTTTTAAATTGGAAAAAATTCAACAAGTAAAATATGAAACTATAACACGCATTGACCAGTCAAACTCAACACCATATGTGTGTATTGTCACCATATGAGTGTTTATAAGGAACTTGCTTGTTCAAGGACTTCGGAAAATTTTCAAAATGGGAAAATTTTCAAATGAGTCAAATTAGAAAGTGCAATTTATCTTATAATATTGAACTTTTCAAAATGAAAATTTATAAGGAACTTGCTTGTTCAAGGACTTCGGAAAATTTTCAAAATGGGAAAATTTTCAAATGAGTCAAATTAGAAAGTGCAATTTATCTTATAAAACTGAACTTTAAAAATTTAAGAAAAACAAGTGGTTTTGATTAAATTTAGTATAGTTCAATTTGTCGATTATTAAAACTAATAATGTTTTAGAAGGTTATGAAACAAAGGGTTTCAGGAGCTTGGAAAATGTTAGGAACTTTAAAGTTCGACTTTATTTGTTGTTGCTAATCTTCTGTTGTTGTTTGTATAATTTTGCAGATGGCCGAGAGACACTTCCACAAGAATCATAACTACTTGATTGACCTGGACGTGAATCAAGGCAATGCTGGGAGATTTGTCAGGATTCTTGAGTTTCTATAGCAATCAAGAAACAGACATGTTCTCACCGCTGACCCAATTATCTATCTGACTTATTTAAGTCAATTCTGGGAATCTGCACGATATTTACCCGGTGCTGTCCCAAGTACTGAAACGAGGATAAATAATCAGACCTTCCAGTTCACTGCCTCAGACTTGATTGGTATTCTTGACTTGAGAACTGAAGACCAAGAGGGAGGCGTGTATGGTCCAACCACCATATGTGTGTATTGTCACCATATGAGTGTTTATAAGGAACTTGCTTGTTCAAGGACTTCGGAAAATTTTCAAAATGGGAAAATTTTCAAATGAGTCAAATTAGAAAGTGCAATTTATCTTATAAAACTGAACTTTAAAAATTTAAGAAAAACAAGTGGTTTTGATTAAATTTAGTATAGTTCAATTTGTCGATTATTAAAACTAATAATGTTTTAGAAGGTTATGAAACAAAGGGTTTCAGGAGCTTGGAAAATGTTAGGAACTTTAAAGTTCGACTTTATTTGTTGTTGCTAATCTTCTGTTGTTGTTTGTATAATTTTGCAGATGGCCGAGAGACACTTCCACAAGAATCATAACTACTTGATTGACCTGGACGTGAATCAAGGCAATGCTGGGAGATTTGTCAGGATTCTTGAGTTTCTATAGCAATCAAGAAACAGACATGTTCTCACCGCTGACCCAATTATCTATCTGACTTATTTAAGTCAATTCTGGGAATCTGCACGATATTTACCCGGTGCTGTCCCAAGTACTGAAACGAGGATAAATAATCAGACCTTCCAGTTCACTGCCTCAGACTTGATTGGTATTCTTGACTTGAGAACTGAAGACCAAGAGGGAGGCGTGTATGGTCCAACCACATATCCCCAAGAGCTTGGATTGGGAGCATACAGAAGAATGGGGTATGTCGGTCCTGCAAATCGGAACACATTCCAGAAGAATTGTTTGCTGGGCAGGTGGAAATTCTTTTCACATGTGATTCTTGTTGCTTTGAGCAATAAGAAATCAGGTTACGATTCGTTGAATGTCGAAAACCAATCACAAGTGATTTCTTTGGTGCAGAACAAGCCTTATAGCTTCTCTCGTTATATCTTTAATGAGATGCACAGGCAGATAAGGGCGAGGGATGATGAGAGATTTTTGATGTATCCAAGGTTTGTGATGCTGATCATTAATGCTCGATTACCCATAGGTTAAGGTGTTGGTAGTACTTCTGAATCAGTTGATCTCCCCATGGCCGAAGCTGATTCCCGGCCAATTGTAGAAGAAGAAGATTCCTCTGTGTCGGGGCAAAATCTCAAAAGAAAGAGACAGAGTCAGGACGAAGGGGTGTCTAATGTAAATGAGTCGTTGGGACTCATTGTGGAGATATATTCTTCTGAGGTAGAAGAGACTAGACAAAATTTGGATAAGCCAGAACCAAGAGTTCAAAAGCCTGCGCAGAACTTAAATGAAGAAATGACTGAAGGACCTCTCCCTAGAGGTAAAGGATTGATGGTTGCACCTTCCTCGAGTTTAGCAGCACCATTAACTCCTCAAGTTCAAGTCAATCCGCCAGTCATCAAACCAGCTGTAGTATCATTGGTTAACGCCGAAGATGACCAGTCACCTCCAAAGGTAATCAGACTTTTGGGAATCAAGATTGGAGATAGACCAGTCTTGATGACTGCAAGGCCACGCAGCTCTACAACCATACCAATCATATCTACGTCAACGACTCCACCGTCTACAACAAGACCATCTGTGACTTCTTCATAGTAAGGAGATGATCAGACTAACAAGGAAAGAGTATCCAAGTTAGCTGATGACATCCAGCAGATGAGAGCTCTAGTTGTTGGCTTGTCTAACAAGCTTCAAGGAAAAGAAGAGTCACACCGAATAGATGCTGACCTCGTAAGACAAAGTCACCTAGAGCTAGAGAATCGCCAGTACGACCTGCAGGATACTCAGGAAGCAACAATCAACTCAGTCAATGGGATTGTTGACTCCATTGGGGTGCACCATAAACTGCTGAAAGGTCAAGCTAAGCATCTTGAAAGCTTAGGTAGGAGGTCTGCTGAGCTGCACAACAAGATCAAAAATCTTGAATCTTAGGGGAGAAGTTTGGCTGGAAGGATGACGCTCTCAAACATCGTCAAAGGGATGATCAGGATGAGGATCCAAGTGGTTCCAGACAGCAGGAGGAGATTCAGAGATTTCTGACCTCAAACGTCAATGCAGCGCAGGGGGAGCAGAGTCAGCAAGGTCAATCTGGCCAAGCTGCTGACACATCTAATGCTCCTTCATCTGATCAACCGGCCATAGAGGAAGTGGCTGGTATCCAGGAACAACCGACTGGAGGAGAAGGGGTCGGTATTCACGTCAGACCAACTATTGAGGAAGAAGTTGGAAGTGAACTCCTGGACGACGTTGCTGCGTACTTCAACTTTGATGAGTATGGGAGCATGTTTGATAATCCGTCAGACTCTTCAGCTCAAGACAAGTGTGCATATCTTGATGCAATACTTGATATACTTGATCCATAGGAAAAGGGATCAAATGAGCCATCACTACAAGCAACCGTTGCAGAGGGCAAGGTTGGGGTAGATAATCAATCAGAGTTAGGCTCTAATCGAGAGCTAGGTTTGCTGAGGTGATTGAAAAGAAGAGCAGGAGTCCAGTGGATGCAACACCTGAAGTTCCTGATGACAGGGTGGTGGCCAACACTTAGGAGATAAACGAAGACTTGAAGGCCACATCTAGATGCTGGTGTCAAGGGGGAGACTGTTGGTGCATGTTTCTCGGCGACAAAAGCATTCTAGATGTGATATGTATTTTATATCGGGTAAAAGGGATTACCCTGGTTAGATTTGTATTAAATCAAAACAAAAGAAGTTCAGGCGTACTAACTGAATGTTAGTACGACTATTTACAAGACCATGCACACCGTGCAACAACCAACACCAAGACAAGTGACATGCCACTTATCGAGTTACTCTAGTACCTAACATCAACAAACATATAGGTACAAACTAAAACAAAACACGAGCAATTACAATTTGAAAATTGAAATCGGCAGCTTCCAATTGTCCAAAAGCCTTCCCGATTGAGGAGTCTTCCGGAAATGACAAGATAGCAGCTTCAGTCTAACTGTCGTAAAGATTTTGCAGAAATCTTGAATACAAGATTATCAAAAATAAATTTACCAAAGTCTATTAACCTATTGTGGACCATGCAGTAAAATAGTTGCATTTCAAGTTTATTTAGGGTGTCAAAACGTCCAACCTTTGTTTGCAATGATCTCACAATGGTTGAGATATTTGTAAATACCAGAAAAATGCGAAGTTTTAACTGACCCATCAACCCTCCCTGAATAAACAATTTCTCTTAAAACACTTTTAGCAACATCCAGGGGTAGGGCTGATTCATAGGCAAGGTCAGACGTGTACTCTAGCTGTCAAGAGTAAGTACAAGTCGACGAGATGCAGTGTCAAGAGTACCAACAATGCATAGCTTGCCTTGTTTGGTGGTTGCTACCCTACTTGTGAGCCAGAACTCACAAAGCTGATTGGAAGAAAGATGAAGAATCTTACCCATAGGATGATAAAATATATACCTCGCCATGTCAGTATACTCTGACTTGTTTGAAGGTGGATGGAGATTGGCAAATTGTGGAGGCCATACCTTGATCTGTGTAAAAACCCATTTGGCACCCTCTATTTCTGGAACCCTATATCCCTTCAAATAAGTACCGAGTTTTTCGACTTGTTTTTGTTCAGGAAACTCATATTGAGAAGATGAAGCCATTTGATTTTAAACTGGTTGAGAAATTAACTAAAATAAATAATATTCGAGAGAACTGAAAACAGAGTATGAACGATTTTCAGAGAAAAAGAGATGAGAATGAGATTAGAGAGATGAGAATGCAATTGAATAGTGAAATGATCAAAACTGAGGGCTTTTATATGTCCTTCTCACCAAAGGTGTGCCGTTTTGTGATTGGAGAGAGAAAGTACACTTACCCCAACGGTTACTTTTTACCATGGAGGGAGTAACGGTTGTGGTTTGTACAGAGGAAAGAGAGAAACAAGAGTAAAACAATATTTTATTTACAACAACAAGAAACAAAAAATATGAAATAACTTACTAAGTAAAATCCAAGCTGACTCCAAGCTGAGCTGACTCGGCTTGAGTTTTCCTTAATAGATTATTCCATATTTAACATTCCCAGCTTGCTCAGCAAGGTGTTAAACATTGCTTCATCAAGAGGCTTGGTGAACAACTATTTTTTGAATGTCAGGATGAACTGAGATCGTGGGAGCTAAATGGAGTTTCTCAAGACGAGCTTGTTTGTTCACAGTGCAAGATGGAACCCGATTCACACTCACAATTATTTTTTGAATGTCCGTTTAGCAAACAGGTTTGGTTGGAGGATCAAAGGAAAGCAGCAATCCAACAACTACCTATTTATTGGGATTTGATATTGGCGAGTCAAATTTTAGCAAGGTGGTATTCGTTCTATGGATAGTATTGTTACAAGACTTGTATTGGCTGCCTCAACATATTTCTTATGGCAAGAGAGAAACAACCGGTTATTTAATACCGTGAGGTTAAAGTTAATGACGTTCCGATTTAAGAAGACTAGAAGAGTGGAAAGATTCCTATCTGCTTGGGAACTTCCATTTACTTTAGTTAATTTAGCTTAAATCATTTTTATTATGGTGGATGCTTGTATTTGTTAGCTTGTAACGTGACTAAGTGGTGGTACTTGGTCTTGGTATTTTTATGGTGCACGATGTGCATGAGTCTGTAAAAGTCGTTCTAGCAACTTAGCTAGACGCCTGAACTTTAGTTGTGGGTAATATAATTCTAACCATTGAAACCTTTTACCCAAAAAAGAGGCTTGGTGAACAAGTCTTCAAGATGATTGTCTGTTGAAATAAATTGGAGTTCAATATCTTCTTTCATGACATGGTCTCTAATGAAATGATATCTGACATCAATATGCTTAGTCTTTGAATGATTAACAAGATTGTTGGTAATTGGAATGGCACTTGTATTGTCACAGAAAATGGGAGTTTTGGACACAATAATATCATAGTCAGCAAGTTGATGCTGCATCCATAGGATTTGAGAACAACAGCTTCCAGCAGCAACATATTCAGCTTCAACAGTAGAAGTTGAGACTGAATGTTGTTTCTTGCTAGCCCAGCTGACTAACCTATTTCCAAGCAATTGACAACATCTTGTTGTGCTTTTCCTATCAATCTTACAACCTACAAAGTCTGAATCTAAATACCCAATTAGATCAAACCTGAGTCTTTGGGATACCAAAGACCCAGATTGGGTGTACCTTTAAGGTACCTAAAAATTCATTTCACAGCTTGAAGATGAGATTCTTTGGGACAATTGCTTGATATCTAGCACAAAGACATGTGACAAACATAATGTCTCGTCTACTAGCAGTTAAGTACAATAATGAACCTATCATGCCCCTATAAGCTGTAATATCAACTGGTTTCGCACTGATATCTTCACTCAGCTTAGTGGTAGCACCCATAAGTGTTTTCATTGGTAACCAATTGTCAAAACCAAATTTCTTGAGTAAATCTTTAACATATTTTCCTTGATTAATAAAAATACCAGTTTTGGACTGCTTGATTTGAAGACTAAGAAAATAAGTTAATTCTCCCATCATACTTGTTGGGTCGAAAATCGACCAAGTATAATTTGTCCAGAAATAGTTGAAGTTCAGTGAAGAATACTTGTACAGAATTTTGAAGCCATTCAGAATTAGTTCACTGAAGCTTCACTTCAGTTCAGATCAACCCATCAGAATACCATTCAGCTGAAGTCAAAGACTGAAGACTGAAGAAAGAGAATTTGCTCAGACGCGGAGCTCAGAAGATGATTCTATCTGATCAAAGACTGAAGCATCTCAGTGTAAAAGTACTTACAACACTTTTACACTGATTACGGGGAAGCCTTTTTACTTTACACACCTTTACCCGGTTAAAAGATTTATCTATTAAAAGGTACAAGGTTGAGTAAAAGGTTGGGAATAAATTGTGAAACGTCACATCAAATGACTTTCACACTTAACCTTAAAAGAACTCATGTTAAGGACTTGACTTTAATTCCTTAAATGATCCCAACCATATTTGTACGAACCTGGTCCACGTCAGCATGGACTTGGCCTATAAATATAAGGCTTCTCACAAACTTGCAAAGTGCTTGAAACTTTGGCATTGCAACTTGTGAGATATACTCTAAGTAATTCTTACGAGTATTTCCAAGTTATTAGATCACTTGTATTTCTAGGTTGTTTAGATATTTACACACTTGTGTTTATCTTTGTTCAGCAACAACCTTTGTATTTGTTTATATCAATAAATCAAATACATTGAAAAAGTACATCGTGTCTCAATGCTACATACTTGAATTATACATATTATTTATATAGTTTCAGCACTTAATGTTTCTCGCATTTTACTTTAAGTCATTTACTTTATTGTGTATCCATATCTGGATCGCATCCTGAACTGGTCACATTCGAGGTTAGAATTGCTTGCCAGTCGGGTTAATTATCTAATTTGGGACTCACATTTGGTATCAGAGCAGCAAGGTTAAATTATCTTAATTCTTTAACCTTTGATCTGCAAAGATGGTTGACCCTGAAAACAGTGAAGGCCCTAACCCTAATGTTAATGCTACTACTCTACCCCCCATTATCAACAACAATATACCTCTGCACAATGTCCATGTCCATTTTCCAAACAATCCTGTTCCAAAATTTAATGGGAACAGTGATACATTTATTACATGGAAGGCGTGCATGTTGAAATATATTGCTGGTGTAGAAAGACACCTGACCGACATTTTAAAACAAGAACCCTTTGTTCCCATGAATGCCTCAACTGTTGTTCGTAATGCCGATGGGACTCCTAGGATGTCACCTAAGGAGAAGGATCATTAGTCTGAGGAAGATCATAGGCTGGTAGACCTTGATACCAAGCTGCAAAATATGATCTTATATGCAGTTACTGAAACTCTTATGCCCACTCTTGTCTTACTTGAAAACTCAAAATTAATGTGGGAGGAACTGATGACTCAGTTTGAAGGCACAAATGAAACAATTGTCACAATAAAAGTTGCTTTAAACAAGAAATATGAAGCTTTCTTTGCATTACCAAATGAAACTTTAACTCAGACTTATATCAGATTTACAAACTTGGTTAATCAACTGAAAGCTTTGGGAGTTGAAAAAGATAAAGAAATCTTGATAGAAAAGTTTTGTGATATATTACCTTCAAAATGGGAAAACTTGATTTTGGTCTTAAGACAAGGCAAAACCTTGCACAGTCATAATCTTGCATCCTTATATGGAGCCTTCAGGTATACTGAAGAAAATAAAGCAGAACGAGTTGTGGCTGAGCAAGATGGCAAGAATCATGTTTCTACCAGTTCTGCTATAGTTTAGTATTCTAAGCCTCATGGAACTGCCTTACTATCTTCTGAGAGTGACAACACTGACTCAGTGAAGAAGATAGTGGCTGATTTAATGAAAACTGGTATTACTGATTATGCAACACAAGAATGTGATGAGGATGACAATGATGATCTGGTTGCCATGCTGACTAAAACGTTCAATCGTTTTAAGGCCAAATCTAATCGATCTGGCAAACCATTTGCTTCCAGCGCTTCTATTGATAAGTCCAATCTTGAATGCTTTAAGTGTGGCAAGAAAGGACATTTCATGAAGGAATGCAAATCTAGTCAACCCTCCTCATCACAATCTGGTCCTAACCATTCCATCTTTCAGAAAACTGATGAGAGTTATAAGGCAAAGTATAAAAAGCTTAAAGCCCATATAGCTCTCATGGCACAAGAAACTTCAACCAACAATAGCTGTATGATCGCTAAAACTGAAGAAATGGGAAGATTCTGATGTGTCATCTGATGATGAAGAAGAAGTGAGGGATATGTGTTTCATGGCTCGTGAAGATCAAGGTCATTTGGTCAAATCTGATGTTGAATCTGGTCGTTGGGTGGATATAGTCATGAAAAAGGTTAGTGATTTTGGTTTTGAAAGTAATGAGCAACATAAACTGGACCTTTTGGTTCTCTTAGAGGCTGACATATCATTTGTCGAGACTGTGCGTTCAGAAAGTCTAAAAATGTTTGAAAGTAATACTTCTGAACTGAACGCTAGTCAGGCCAAACTAAAAGAACTGAAATATGTTCAGTTGGCTCTAAAAAGTTATCAGTCTATTGTTGCCACTTTAGAATTGGAAAATGAAGAATTGAAAACCATCATTGAAAAAGAACAAAAAATAATTAAATCTTGGATGAAAGCACCAAATCCAGATGCTGCAATCAAAAACACTTTTGCTAATCAAAGAACAGCATATGAATCTGTTGATCTTCATTTGGCATCTATAATCACTGATTTAGATGTACTTCCAAAAGCAATGAAACCAGAAATCATTTTTAAAGAAGTTGGCAATCAGAAAACTGTGACTGAAAAGGCCCATAAACAATCTGAGGGTAAATCTGAAACAGCTCAGACAATTTCTTCAAAAAAGAAAGCTAAAACCAAAAAGCCTTCTCCTCAGTCTTCATCTAAGGTTCCAAAAGGCCAAAAGAAGAAGAAAAATGTCTCCCCCACTGAGCCTTCTACCTCAGATTCAGGTAAGGCTCAGGTGTCTAATGAAGAATCAATTTTGTTAAGGTTAGAGAGTCAATTTCAGTTGTTGGCTAGACAAGTGCAAAGTTGTAATGCACGTTTGAAAAATGTTGAAACCACTTCTCTTCAACCTAAACAAAATGCAAAACCTTTTACCAAACAAATCAAGCAAAAATCTGAAAAGAAAAAGGTTGAAAGCCCCATCAAACCAACTGTTTTTGTGTCATCTGAGATCATGACTGAGATCCCTTTTGATCCTTCAGTTCCTCCTGAACCAAAGAAATCTTGGACGTCTAAGGGAGAGTCCAATGAACCCATCAAGAGATGGGTTCCTAAAAAGAACTAATCTTTGTGTTTGTGCAGGAGACCGAAAGAAGAATATATGGTGTCTTGACAGCGCAGCTGGCAGAACCATGACTGATTATCAAACCCTGCTGGAGGAATATAGGGTGCAAGAGGGGCCCTCAATAACTTTTGGAAATGATGAAAACGGACAAACTGAGGGATATGGTGTCGTGAATAATGGACAAGTCAAATTCACACGTGTTGCATATGTGAATGGTTTGAAATACAAGCTGATCAGTGTCAGTCAACTATGTGATTATGGCTTCAAGGTTTTATTTGACATTTGTCAAGGCACCATATTCAACAGGGATTGGAAGGTAGTGTTGATTGCACCAAGGAAAGGAAACATTTATATCATTGATATGAATAGTTCACCCAGTGAACAATGTTTCTACACAAAGGTAGATGAGGACACAAACTGGTTGTGGCACAAGAGATTGTCCCATCTGAACTTCAAGAATATTAATAAGTTTGCAAGAAAAAAACTTGTTGATGGGATACCCTCAATGTCTTTCAATAAAGACAAGCCATGTCCATGTTGTGAAATGGGTAAGCAGAAAAGAGCTTCATTCAAGACAAAGCAAAATTTCAGTATAACTAAACCTCTTCACATGCTTCACATGGACCTTTTTGGACCAGTGAATGTTCAGACCCGAGCAGGAAAGAAGTACACCATTGTTGTTGATGATTAATTCTCAAGATATTGCTAGGTGATTTTCCTCAGAACTAATAGTGAAGCTGCTCCTAAAATCATTGCCATCCTCAAACAAATTGAACTCAAACATAAGCGAAAAGTTTGTCAGCTCAGAAGTGACAATGGCACTGAATTCAGAAATGCCACTCTAGAGTCCTTCTGCACTGAAACTGGCATATCTCAGAACTTCTCTTCAGCTCACACCAGAGCAGAATGGTGTTGTAGAAAGAAAGAATCGAACGCTGATTGAAGCTGCTAGAAGTATGCTGAATGAATCTGGCCTTCTTAAGAATTTCTGGGCTGAATCTGTTGCAACTGCTTGCTACACTCAGAACAGATCTGTCTTTGTCAAAAGACACAAGAAGACAGCCTATGAAGTGCTCAGAAATAGAAAGCCTAATATTGGATATTTCCATGTATTTGGATGTCCAGTATACATTCTGAATGATTCAAGTCAGCTTGGAAAATTTGATGCAAAAGCTGATGAAGGGTACTTCCTAGGATATTCAACAAATCGCAAAGCCTTTAGAGTCTATAATAAGAGACTTGACAAGGTTGATGAGTCAATTAATGTTACCTTTGATGAATCAAATTCTGCAATCTTTAAAAAACCAACCCCTGTACCACCCTCAGAAAGTCCAATCAATTTTGGTGAATCTGATCCTATTGTTCAATCTGATAAGTCACCTGAACTTCCTTCTAAACATCCCAGTTCAAAACCAACAAGAATCAAGACAAGCAACATACCATTTTATCCGTCAGTCAGTTTTAAACTACCTTCTGAACTGACTATTGGATAAGATGTACATGCTGCTTCTCCTCAGATATTAGTTTCCACTTAATTACCCCAATCTGAAGAGTTTCATGATGCAAATCATGATCTGCAAGAGGAAGATGATGAGACTAAAATAGTCTTTTCTGAAGCTCCTCCTGAAGTGAATCAGAGGAACTCTTGCACTGATATCATTGGTCATCCTGGTCATTACTCTAAGTGGACAAAAGCACACCCAACTGAGAAAATCATTGGAGATTCCACTAGAGGGGTTTAGACCAGAAGAGCCAAAAGCGATCAATGCTTAAATGTCAGCTTCTTATCACTGATAGAACCGAAGAAGATTGACGAGGCTATGAAAGACCCAAGCTGGATTGAAGCCATGCAAGATGAGCTCAATCAGTTTATAAGGAACGATGTGTGGGAACTTGTTCCATGTCCCAGTAATCTGAAGAAAGAACCAATTGGGACGAGATGGGTCTTCAGAAACAAGATGGACATGTAATTCGAAACAAGGTAAGACTTGTTGCAAAGGGTTACTCTCAAGAAGAAGGAGTAGACTTTGATGAAACTTTTGCACCAGTTGCTAGACTAGAAGCTATCAGAATATTCTTAGCTTTTGCTGCTCATCATGAGTTCATAGTCTATCAGATGGATGTTAAAAGGTCATTTTTGAATGGTGAAATAGAAAAAGTAGTTTACGTGTATCAGCCACCAGGGTTCATAAATGAAGAAAAACCTCATTGGGTGTACAGACTGAACAAAGCATTATATGGTCTGAGACAAGCACCTAGAGCCTGGTATGATACTCTTATTAAACATCTTCTGAAAAATGGTTTTAAAAGAGGTGCAATTGATAACACTTTATTCATCTTGCATGATAAAAGTGATATCTTACTTGTACAAATTTATGTTGATGATATTGTGTTTGGGTCTACAAATGACAAAATGTGTAAATAGTTTTTTGAAATTATGTCTTCTGAGTATGAAATGAGTATGATGGGTGAACTGACATATTTCTTGGGTCTTCAAGTGAAACAAACCAGTGATGGTATTTTTATAAATCAATAAAAATATGTCAGAGATTTTTTAAAGAAATATCAATTTGATTCAGTCTCATCAAAAGATACTCCTATTTCTGCACCATTAACTTTGGACTCATATCCCAATGGAAAACAAGTGGATCCCACAAAATATCGTGGTATGGTGGGGTCCCTCATGTACTTAACTGCAAGTATACCTGACATAATGTTTGCAACATGCCTTTGTGCAAGATTTCAGTCTGATCCTAGAGAAGCACACTTAAATGCTGTGAAAAGGATTTTCAGATACCTTAAAGGTGTCCCCAGACTTGGTCTTTGGTATCCCAAAGGCTCAAGTCTAGATCTAATGGGTTATTCAGATTCTGATCATGCATGTTGTAAAATAGATAGGAAAAGTACCACAGGTGGTTGTCATTTCCTAGGTGGCAAATTGGTCAGTTGGACAAGCAAGAACCAAACTGCAGTGTCACTCTCCACAGCTAAAGCTGAATACATTTCTGCAGCAAGTTGCTGTGCTCAGATTTTGTGGATGAAGAACCAACTGACTGATTATGGTGTTAAATATACAAGAACTCCAATATTTTGTGATAACACCAGTGCCATTGCCATCTCTCACAATCCTGTAATGCACTCCAAAACCAAGCATATCGACCTCAGGTATCATTTTATTAGAGATCACATTATTAAATGATATTGAACTTCATTTCATTCCCACTGATAAACAGCTCGCTGATGTTTTTACAAAACCCTTGGATGTCAAAACGTTTAAACATCTCATCAGTGAGTTAGGTAGCATCACCTCAGGGGGAAGTGTCAAATATATTTGTGTTTAAAATAATTTTTCTCTAAGGGGGAACTTTGCCTTCTGAAAAATATTTTGACTGAAATGCCTCAGAATTTCTGAAATGATTTCATATTGGTTATGTAAACTGAGATGGTTCAGATTCCTTAAATCTGATCATGCTCAGATTTTGTGTGTCATTTCTGAAATAAACCAGTCCTTTATAATGTATTTTGGATACTTGGTCGTTGTGTGGACACGTGAAAGTTACTGTATAACGTTTGAATAAAGATACCATTTTGCTGACGTGTCACACAAGTTGCGCCGTAAATGTAAAAGTGATGATCACTTTTTATTAATGTAAGTTGAAAAGTTTTCAAAAAGTGGGGTCCCAACCGTCTTTGCATTTAATGCGGACGTATACCCCAAAATTATTTCGGATTTCAAACCCGATCAAAATTGATTTCAATAAAATAATATTTTCTTTTGGGTTTGAATTTCAAAATTATTTTTATTTTTTATTTTGGAAAAACCTTTTGTATTCCATCATAAATATAAATACCTTTTCCGAAAACAATTCTTTCATTTACTTCTCTTTACATTTACTCCCAATCATCATTCTCTCTCATTATTTCTTCTTCAAAATTCCAAAACCCTAAATTCATAAATCAATTTCAGTTTTCCCTTGTAGATACTATGGCTAAAGTTTCTCAAGCCAAATCACTTATAGCATTCGAATACAAACCATCTAAAGTGGTCAAGGCGTGTGCGGCATGGCCAAAAGGGTTTGATCCATCAACCCTTCGTTTCAATATGAACAATGTTGTGGCCGCCCTAAATGCCAAACACAAAACATTAATGGGGAGAATAAACAAATTTTTGGAAAAGTCTCCCCTTCACTATGCCTTGACTGCAGATCCTCAAGTCTTGTATCATAGATACTTACTTGAATTCTGGTACACTATGCATTGACTGCGAAGCGAAAATCCACTCTAATTGGTGCATGGATGTCTAGAATACAACAAAAGATGCAAGCCAAGGTAGAGATGGAGACCAGATTGTTTGGGAGAAAGGATCATTCTCCACTGAAGAGGAAAGCTACTGACGCACCTTCTGGCTCAAGGCCTGCCAAGAAGTAGTTTCTTTTTCAGTTTATCATTTACTTGTACGGTTATTTGCAAATGTAACAAACACTTCAGTTTGTATATATATGTTACATATTGTAGCCAACAAGTAGATGATAGGTTTAAGTTAGAAAAACAAGAAGAAAATTCTGAGGCATCAATGATCTATAAGATGTCCTTAGAAAATTTTTACAACTTAAACAAAACTTGCATTTCAGACTTACAAACATGTATAGATAGAAGTCTGAGATGTATGCACTCTATCAGAACAAATAGAGGGAATTTGTTGGGTCAAAAATCGACCAAGTATAATATGTCCAGAAATAGTTGAAGTTCAGTGAAGAATACTTGTACAGAATTCTGAAGCCATTCAGAATTATTTCACTGAAGCTTCACTTCAGTTCAGATCAACCCATCAGAATACCATTCAGCTGAAGTCAAAGATTGAAGACTGAAGAAAGAGAATCTGCTCAGACACAGAGCTCAGAAGATGATTCTATCTAATCAAAGACTGAAGCATCTCAGTGTAAAAGTACTTACAACACGTTTACACTGATTACAAGGAAGCCTTTTGTAAGTCCCCTTGAATCGGATCGTTAATAGTTTGCTCCAGTTATTTTGAGGTGCGGAATCCCTCACGATAACTTTGTGATTCACAACAAGCCTTCAGATTAACTGCTGCCTCGCAGATCTTCTCTAGGCTAGCGGAACGACCTTTGATGACTATAACCTGCACAATATGCTTGATATTTCGACAAATGTTCAACCCTAAACTCTGTTAAGGTTCGTTATTTATAGGAAAACACCCGACATGGGCTTCAGCGAGTTGGCCTCGCAAATCCATGTCCAGCCCGTCATAAATGCGAGGTCGCATTCTTGATTGGCCTCATATTTGACCCTGCAAATACGGGGTCGTATTTCCTATGTGAATTGCAAGGTCGCAATTCACACTTAGCAGATTAATTCCACATTTAATACTTAAACTTAATCTAGTATTCTATGCATAATACAAAGTTCATTAATGACAATCACATTACAAAGACATATTACAATATAAGCCCAAACAATCTAGACTGCTATTGACATAGACGTGCACTTACAGACTCCCCCTTGGAAATAGCTTCTAGACGTTAAATAATATGTCTTCGTCTTGTCTTTGTCATCAATCTACTTCTTCTGCTTCTTCTTCTTGCTCTTGCTCTGCTCCTTCTCAGTCTCAGTCTCAAATCAGAATCTGACTCTGACTCTGAAGGAGTATGAGTGATACCTAGCCGCCTCTTCTCTTGATCCCTCATAGATCCTGGATCATAATAATAATCCATAATCTCTGCCCTAGCTCTCATGTGAGCTTGTGGATCATAACCAAGTCTCTTCTCCAGTCTGTGAACAATTGCAGGATGCAAATCTGACTCGGTAGAAGTATTATTGGTTGAGTCGGTTTCGGTACACTCATTATCCTGAGCATTAGCATTTTCATTATCAAGAGCAACAGCAGCAGATTGCCATACCAAAACCTTACCCTTATCTAATCGATCAACGTCAACATCTTCTGTAAGAGGTTTGGTCTGAGGTGCCTCAAGCTTAACTACCATGTTTATCTCTGTAGTCATCAGTTCTTGAGCTTGTGGAGCTTCCGTAGTTACCTTGCCAGCAACACCAGCCTGGCTAGACTCACCTTGAGTCTCTGTTCTCAAAACAGAACTACCTCCTAGATCTTGAGTAGCTTTGGCCGCATCTGAATCTTCGTTCTGATCATCATCATGCCCTGCCTTAACCAACTCATCACCTCTGCAACCTAAGTTGTCTCTCTCAGCTCTAACCTTCAGATAGTTATCAACCAGCTCATGCAATTTCTCCTCAGAGATCTTAACTCCCTATTTCAATGCATCTGCCATTTTGACAACCTTCTCATCTTGAGCCAAATACTTATTATACATTTTGGACACTACCACCTCAGCTTTGCCCAACCTATCTTCCAAAAACTTGTTCTTGTCACTAACAACCTTAAAATCACCGGCCAAACGAGTGATCAAACCTCTCATTTCATTCATCTGTCTTTGCAGATCACCAGGAGTAGTTTCTTCACTTGTTTGTGGCTGTGATTGTGGCTGTGTAGTCTCAGGAACAATAACTGGCATACTTTGTATGTCTCTGCAGATCACCAGCAGAAGTCTCTTGTTCCCTGACAAGTCCACTTCTTTTAAGCAACGACTGCTCTGGCACCCAATCTTCATTAGTCTCTCTTATTCTTTTTCTTCCGTGAGCTTCAACAAGAGATCTAGGAACCATTTGAGACTTAACTCTGACGAATGCATGAGATCTATAAGGATCCTCATCACCGTCACTGCTAGACTCATCATCAAAAAGGACAGAAGGCTCTCTGTCTGCATGAGCATCAACAACAGCCTTTCCTCTATCTCCAGCATCCACACCTGACCCACTAGCCTGCCCAGCTCCTGACCCACTAGTTTCACCAGCACCTGACCCACTAGCTCTAGCTGCTTCAGTACCAACTGCAGCTCCAGCTACATAATCATCTATTTCTCGGTCCAAGTCTGCATCTTCTGGGTCATCAGCATTGGCATTGTACCTTTGCACTTGTGCAATGTCACCTTCTGGATCAGCCATCTCTTCCAATAAATCATCAACGATCTCAGGATTGGCTCCAGGTTGGTTTATCACATCATCTGCAATCTGCACAACAACCTCAGGCTCATTTGGCGCATCTGCCTGAACTACTACATCATGTAACTGCTCTGTAGTTGGCATTAATGATCGCACCAAACAATGCAACATCTTGTGCATTTGGATCATTAGGATACCTCTGCAAAAACTCATCATAACCGCGTCTAATGATAGAACTCACTTGCTTCACTTCTCCCACAGCTGGCAAATTCGGGAGACGAGCATTGATAATCATCATTACAAACACTAAGCCCACCATCTATGCTTGGGCTTCCTGGTTCAACGTATCGTAACCAGACTTCTTGTTGCTTAAACTAACCAGCAACACATGCGCAAGATACCTCCATCTGCCATTAAAACCCTTCTTAAACAGAGTTTTACTTGTCAGATCAGCAGCGAACCCCATCCGTCTAAAAGCACCCTGAATTAACTCATGACTATACTTGGTGACACCATTAGCACCACCCTCTTGTTCAACTGTGCCTAGACATAAAATATCGATGAGATCAGCAGCTGTGAACTGTATCTGCTGCCCAGCGACAATGGTATGAAAGATATACACATCTCCTGCCTTCACACAGTCAGCATTACTCCAAAAATCTCTCAAGTAATCTAAATATATGACTGGTGAGAGAATCAATGCATGATGAATTCTTGACCTTCTGAAGAAAGTGAATATCTCGTGATAGTACGCTGTTCCTTCCTGATCAATAAAAAATTATCCCGTATACAACTAATTATGACCATCAATGAAATTTCTTACCATTTCTGTAATCAATAACAAATAATTAATTACTCAAATAGACATAAAAATTCATATGCATAACATATACAACTAAAATTATCCCGGTAATTTAGTCAAAAGCATAAATTATCCCTGTAATTTAATTAAAATAATTAACTCATTTTCAAATTTTATTAAAAATAAACTTTTGAAAATCTGTTAAGTCAAATACGAGGTCGTATCCCTGTACGAGGTCGTATTTCATGGTCAAAATACAAGTCAACTAAACTCTAAATACGAGGTCGTATTTTCAATTTAGCATCGTATTTGGTCCAGGTCGTAAATCCAACTCGTATTTCGAAAGTCAACAAAGTCAAATAAAATTGACATTTGCGCAAATCTGGGCTAGCAAACCCCCAAATGCGAGGTCGTTCATCTTCCCCAACACGAATTCGTGATTTACCCAACCAACACTTGTAAAAATCATTTCTATACACTCGTATTCAAACGATAAACATACCCCAACCCTTAGTTTTACCCAGAAAACATCAAAATCGAAGAAAATAGTGAATCCCAATTCGAAAATTTCGAAACCCTTTTTCTTGATTTTCTTGTTGCATGGTTAACTATTGGACGATTAGATTATATACATAGATTCAGTATTTCACGAGGATCACAAATATATCACTCAAAAACTCTGGATCTAATTGTATATGTCGAATCTCAAACGGGGTAGCAAATACTATTTTCGGGGTCGTAATGGCTCTTATTTTGATTTTTAATTGTGAGGTCGTATTAGGTTAAAATTGGGTTATATACCCACTCGACCCGAATGGGCTTGGGTCTACCCGGCCCATCCAATTAAGAGGTCGTATTGAACTTGGCCCAATCGACCAATGCGAGGTCGTATTCTGCCATCTTCAATTACGAGGTCGTAAAAACCTGCACACTAAAAATTCAAAATTTCGTCAAAGTTTCTGAATAATTGATCAACGTTTATTACGAACTTCCTGGAAATATGAAAAATTTAAATGACTAAACCTGTAGACACCAAATTTTCATCTTTTCCTCGATCTTCGTCTTAAACCTGAAAAGTTAATAAACTTGCACAAATTCTTTAACTTTTCACGATCCATCTTTCCAAAACTTTCTCGAAATGAGCTTTCCCGATCTGTACCACTTGTGAAACATACTTAAAAAGTTATAAAATTGATTCTTCATTCTTATACCTCCCCC
>CM067175.1:23744088-23811588 GCA_034093135.1 Erigeron breviscapus | reverse complement strand
TAGCCAAAATTTCACCAAATTTTCCAAGACGATCTTCATTCAAGATCGTCCCAGTCTTCAAGACCGTTTCATTTTTAATACTTAGCCAAAATTTCACCAAATTTTCCAAGACGATCTTCATTCAAGATCGTCCCAGTCCCTGGTTCAAACAAGATCGTTTCAATTCTTCTTTAAGTCAAGATCGTTTCATTCTTGTTTAAGTCAAGATCGTTTCAACTCTTGTTTAATCAAGATCGTTTCATTTGTTTCAAGTCAAGATTTTCAAATCTTCTTGAAGAACACTCAAAATTACTTTTTGAACATGATACTATAAAACAAGACTTTCAAGCATACAAAGACAAAATGTTGGTTAAAGAATGTGAAATGAATGTCACTCCTGATTCTAAATTATTACAAAGATGTCAAAACCTTGAGAAGACCATTCATGATCTTGAAAAAGCCAATCAAGATCTTGAAACTCAAAAGACCAATGAATGGCTTCGGGCAAATGCGAGACAAATGGACGTTGATATTCTCAATAAGAAGCTCCAAGAAGCTAAACCTAACAATGTTGAACTCGAAAGGAAGATTTCTGACTTAAATCATAATTGTTTTCTTAAAGGCATTGAAATTGAGAATCTTGAAAAAGCCAATCAAGATCTTGAAACTCAAAAGACCAATGAATGGCTTCGGGCAAATGCGAGACAAATGGACGTTGATATTCTCAATAAGAAGCTCCAAGAAGCTAAACCTAACAATGTTGAACTCGAAAGGAAGATTTCTGACTTAAATCATAATTGTTTTCTTAAAGGCATTGAAATTGAGAATCTTGAAAAACAAGTTGAGGAATTTAAAAAGAATATACTTTTCTATCAAGAAAAGTTATATAAAGTTGAACAAAATCCTCTCTTGAATTTCACTGCTTATTTCAACAAGTCAAAAATCGACAAAACAGAACTTCTTCACGGGTTGGGATTTGAGAATATCACACCATTGCAAAAAGCCAAAGAGGAAATCGAACCCCTGTATGATGAAAAATTTCTTCGCCTTGGTATGATACAACAATTTATTCGTCCATTGGATGACGAATTTGAGACTGATGAAGTTGAGAGAATACCTAATCAAGATTTTTTGGTTAATTATGATGCAATCAATGATTCATACAAAACAAAACAATCTTCAATTTTCAAATTGGAAGAAATTGAATCAAATTTTCAAACCAAGAAGCGGAACTATGAGTACTACAAACAGAAGATGCTATTAGCCAAACAGGTCGAAGCAGGACATGCATTGCTTGCCGAAGATGACAAATGGCTATTGCTCACTGATGATGAATACCCTGATGATGAGGTAAATCTCGACTCTACTTTTTCTTCAATTAAGGACAAAGAGTCTTGTAGATTAGCTTTATCTAAATTAACAAATCATATCAGTTCTTTAGCCAACAACAACAAAAGGTTGAAAAATAGTATTGCATTTTCAAAAGGTGAATTTTCAAATCTTCTTGAAGAACACTCAAAATTACTTTTTGAACATGATACTATAAAACAAGACTTTCAAGCATACAAAGACAAAATGTTGGTTAAAGAATGTGAAATGAATGTCACTCCTGATTCTAAATTATTACAAAGATGTCAAAACCTTGAGAAGACCATTCATGATCTTGAAAAAGCCAATCAAGATCTTGAAACTCAAAAGACCAATGAATGGCTTCGGGCAAATGCGAGACAAATGGACGTTGATATTCTCAATAAGAAGCTCCAAGAAGCTAAACCTAACAATGTTGAACTCGAAAGGAAGATTTCTGACTTAAATCATAATTGTTTTCTTAAAGGCATTGAAATTGAGAATCTTGAAAAAGCCAATCAAGATCTTGAAACTCAAAAGACCAATGAATGGCTTCGGGCAAATGCGAGACAAATGGACGTTGATATTCTCAATAAGAAGCTCCAAGAAGCTAAACCTAACAATGTTGAACTCGAAAGGAAGATTTCTGACTTAAATCATAATTGTTTTCTTAAAGGCATTGAAATTGAGAATCTTGAAAAACAAGTTGAGGAATTTAAAAAGAATATACTTTTCTATCAAGAAAAGTTATATAAAGTTGAACAAAATCCTCTCTTGAATTTCACTGCTTATTTCAACAAGTCAAAAATCGACAAAACAGAACTTCTTCACGGGTTGGGATTTGAGAATATCACACCATTGCAAAAAGCCAAAGACCAATGAATGGCTTCGGGCAAATGCGAGACAAATGGACGTTGATATTCTCAATAAGAAGCTCCAAGAAGCTAAACCTAACAATGTTGAACTCGAAAGGAAGATTTCTGACTTAAATCATAATTGTTTTCTTAAAGGCATTGAAATTGAGAATCTTGAAAAACAAGTTGAGGAATTTAAAAAGAATATACTTTTCTATCAAGAAAAGTTATATAAAGTTGAACAAAATCCTCTCTTGAATTTCACTGCTTATTTCAACAAGTCAAAAATCGACAAAACAGAACTTCTTCACGGGTTGGGATTTGAGAATATCACACCATTGCAAAAAGCCAAAGAGGAAATCGAACCCCTATATGATGAAAAATTTCTTCGCCTTGGTATGATACAACAATTTATTCGTCCATTGGATGACGAATTTGAGACTGATGAAGTTGAGAGAATACCTAATCAAGATTTTTTGGTTAATTATGATGCAATCAATGATTCATACAAAACAAAACAATCTTCAATTTTCAAATTGGAAGAAATTGAATCAAATTTTCAAAACCAAGAATCTGTTGGTACTTCACCTAAATCAACTAAAATGTATTTTCCAACCACAATTTTGGAAAAGCAAATAGAAGATTTACAACAGAAGGTGAAATCTCAACAAACAGTAATCAATCATCTCAAGTCTCAAAGTCCGAACCTAGAGGATAAATGTATTGTTGTTAATACTAAGAAAGTTTGTGAGAATGTTTCTACTCAAACTGACCAAAGACCATCAGTAGAAAATTCTACCCAAACTACTTGTGATTCATCTACCAATACCCAGACCTTGACTGATTATCTTGAATGTACTTGTCAAAATACTGCTACTTTTATAGCTGATGATTGTGTGCAATCTGATCTTTCTGATGAAGAACTTGCACATAGTTTAGTTTTGATATGGTACTTCTATAGGTTTTTCACATGCAACGATGTTAATAAGTTAGTTGTTCACCCTAAGACTAGTGCTAGTATAGGTGTTGATACGTCTACTCAATTTTCTTGTGAGACCAAAGATGTGTCAGTTCAAGTTGACCTAATTTCTGAGACTACCCATAATGTGAAGTTGGACACAAAGATTCCTGATTTCTCAAAATTTTCAAACAAATCTAAAATTAATCAATCTCCATTGAAATTTTCTTTTTCAAAAGATTTCACGAAGGTTGATTTTGATAAATTCATGGAGGGAGAACATATTTTTGATTCAGAAACTGAGAAAAAGATTGAATCTACCAAAATCAAAATGGAATCTCAAAAACCATCGTCCAAAGCTCCAACTTCATATTACTCAAAGAAACGAGTTAAGACCAAACTCGTCAAGACTGAACCAAAGACCATTGCTACACCTGTGAAACATGTCAAAAAGGAACAAGCTGAAACCCCACACACAATAAAGTACACCAAAGTGAAACTTCCGAAAGACTATCCTAATGCTTCTAAATCTAGCTCTCAATCTAGATTTAAACCTAAGGTGTCTAAGTCTAGCTCAAATTTGCTAACTAAGGATGCATCTAATGGTTCAACTAGATATAGGGATAGATATGGATGGTTTTCTCATGATAAACCAAAGAAGCAAGAAGTTTCCTCACCACCAAAAGATACCAAAAAGATGAAAGTTTTTAAAACTCCTCGTTCTAATCTTTGTAGCTTCAATTCAACAGGTGGAAAGAGCTTAAGTAGTGATGCTAAATGGGTTGCTAAGTCATTAGTACCTAAGATCACTAGTATTCAGAAAAAGAAGAAAATGAGGAGGAGAAAAGCTTTTAATCGGTGGAAAGGTGTTCCTGTTAAACAAAACAATTCTGATTTGTCAATAAATGTTGAATGTGCCAAGGCAAAGCCTTGTGAGCTTGTAAACAATTTTAATTCCTGTATGATGGAGACGAATGCTTGTAGACATGTTACCTTTAAGTCTTGTGTGAATGTTCGTACATTTTATTCAAATATGTTTGTTGATAATATGCGTGCTGATGCTTATGTTGATTCAATAACATGTTTGAATGCGCATCCTAAGTTATATACCCTGCCTGTTTTATCTAACCAAAAAGGACCCGTTTTCAAGTGGGTACCTAAAAATGGTTAAATTTCTTTGATTGCAGGAAATAACCATCTGTGTTTGGATACTCGATTCCGGGTGTTCGAAGCACATGACTGGAAATAAATCTTTGCTGAAGAATTTTGTTGAAAGATTCATGGGAACTGTTCGCTTTGGAAACAACAATTTCGCTCCTATCTTAGGTTATGGGGACATTGAACGAAATGGGATTACAATCAAGAAAGTTCACTATGTTGAAGGTTTAAGTCACAACTTGTTCAGTGTTGGACAATTCTGTGATAACAATCTTCAAGTTCTTTTTCGAAAATCTCTTTGCAAAGTCCAAACCCTAGATGGAGTTGATATCCTTTGTGGCGATCGTGACGATAACCTTTTTACCGTCAATCTTGATGATAACCAACCAACCGATAATATTTGTCTCATTTCAAAGGCTACCTCGAAGAATTCTTGGTTATGGCATAGAAGGCTCTCTCATCTGAATTTCCAAACAATCAATACTTTAGTCAATAAGCATCTTGTTGAAGGCTTACCTGACTATAAGTATGAAAGTGAGCATGTCTGTCCTTCTTGTGCTGTTGGGAAAATTAAGAGAGTTTCTCATAAACCGAAGAAATCTCCAAATTCTTTGGCACCTCTTCATTTGCTTCACATGGATCTTTGTGGGCCGATGAAAGTACAAAGCCGAAATGGGAAGAAATACATCCTGGTTATTGTTGATGATTATTCAAGATATACTTGGGTTAAGTTCCTAGCATCCAAAGATGAAACAACTCAGATGTTGATAGATTTCATCACCATTACTCAAGTAAATCTTCAACTTCCAGTTCGTTACATCCGTTCGGATAACGGTACTGAATTCAAGAATGCTGTTTTTGATGAATTCTGCAAATCCAAAGGGATTACTCATCAATTCTCAGCAGTTCGAACCCCACAACAAAACGGTGTTGTTGAAAGGAGAAATCGATCGCTGGTGGAAGCAGCAAGGACAATGCTTGCCTATTCCAAATTGCCATCAAATATGTGGGCTGAAGCTGTTGACACTGCTTGTCACACTCAGAATCGGTCCATTATCAATCAGCAGTTCGAAAAGACTCCTTATGAGGTTGTTAACAAACGGAAACCCAACATCAACTACTTTCATATATTTGGGTGTGTTTGTTACACGTTGAATGATCGGGAGAATCTTGGAAAGTTCGAGAAGAAAGGTGATGAAGGATACTTTGTTGGTTATTCCAAAACATCAATTGCCTACCGAATATACAATCGCCGAACAAACACAATTCAAGAAACAATGAATGTGTGGTTTGATGAGATGTCAGGCATGATTTTTGAGCAAGAAAGCTTGCTACCAACAAGTATGGATTCAAGTGCTTCAAGTCCTTCTACAAGGAATTCTACCTTAGCTTCTAAATTCAAGAAATTTCCAACTCCAACCAGTGATGAATTAGATATTCTTTTTGAAGAATTCTATAATTCAAAACCAGTTCATGATCAAGAACCTCAGATCATCGTTGATCCAATTCCAAACAATGAACCTATTCATAACCACGATCCAGTTCCTAACAACACTCATGAATCAGCATCAAGTTCTTCTGAGCAAAGATCATCTTCAAATAATTCTATTCCATCATCCTCTCCTGAGAATCCTTCTCAAGTGAATGTTCAAGAACAACCTTCTCAATTCACTCAGACAACCAATCCCCTGAACACTCCGAATGTGTATGTGCCACTTGACTTTGATCATCCAGCATATGAGGAAAGAGTTATACCAAGTTATGACTCTATCTCTCAACAAAACTCAAGTTTCAATGATGATGATGTTGATCTTCAAGAACAAGATCCACTTCCTCATGCTCACAAGTGGACACGTATGCAGAAAGACCATCCTACTGATCAGATAATTGGAGATCCACAAGCAGGAGTAACTACTCGTACTTCAGTGAATGAGTGTCTTGTTGCACTTTCTCTTAGCAATATTGAACCCAAAACGGTATCTGAAGCTCTTAAAGATCCAGAGTGGGTTAAGGCAATGCAAGATGAACTCGCTCAATTTGAAAGACTGAAGGTATGGAGGTTAGTTCCAAATCCTAGAAAAGCTGATCCAATCGGAACGAAGTGGATATTCAAAAACAAAAAGGATGAGAATGGAGTGGTAGTAAGGAATAAAGCTCGACTTGTTGCAAAGGGTTATTGCCAACAACCTGGTGTTGATTTCGACGAAACTTTTGCTCCAGTAGCAAGAATGGAGGTCTTGATTCATAGTCTTTGTCATCTGAGCTTTTGCTTCGGAAATGAATTTGGTATTGTCTTCAAATGATACCATCTTTCTATCCTTTTCAAGGCATAGTTAGTGATAGAAATGGAATGAGAGTCTATGTTGAGAAATTTTTGATTTGGGTGTTTTCAAATAGAAAAGGCTTATCAAAGTTTGTGTATAGGGAGAGAAAATTGTTCATGATAAGTCAATAGTTTCAGATTTTCACTAGACTTTAGTTGATTAAGATTTTGATTTCAAAAAGGGGGAATCTGAATTGACTTTTGAGATAAGAATGAAACCGAAGATGAAAAGATTTTCACTCAAGATAATTCAACAATTCAAAGATGCTCCAAAAGATGTATACTCATGGATTGAGGGGGAGCATGATTAATTCATAAGAATTTCATCTTAAACTTCATCCAATTGCTAACTCTCCAAAGTGTTCGAGTTGATATGACAAAGATCAAAGCTTCAAAAAGGTTGAAAGATTTGTGAGAAGATTCAAGTCAAAGAAGTAAAACTTCAAACGAGTCTTCATCAAACACTCTTCATTCAAGATCTTCAAGTCATACAACAACATTTTATCAAGAAACTCCAATGCATAAATCTAGGGGGAGAGTTCATAATCATGAAACTTCATTCAAGATCTTCAAGTCATACAACAACATTTTATCAAGAAACTCCAATGCATAAATCAAGGGGGAGAGTTCATATTCATGAAACTTCAGTTCAAGAAGATAAGATTCATTCAAGAATTACAACCGAAGAATCAAAAAGCTGAATGTCACTCAAGAATCGAAGATTGAAGAATCAAAACCAAAATTCATCTCTTCTGCATTTCAAAAGACAACTCTGATTCATGATTCATCAATTCTCAAAGATTCAAGCCAAACATGCGTTCATCATTCTCTGTTCAAAAAGGACATTGAGAATCTTCATATGATTTAACTTCAAGAAGTCCAAGATCAAGACTGAATCAAGTTCTACAAAGACAAAAGAAAAAGCTTTGAAGACTTGTTTCAACATTCCAATTGTCTTCACCACCGGGCTCATCAATTTCAAGACAAGATAACACGTACTTCATTCATTACAATAAATCACTAAGGGGGAGAATGTTAGAAATCCAAAAATAGTGATAAATTGTAATAAAGATTAGAAGACATTCTTGTTGTTAAGTCATAGATAGATGATTACTAAGGTTGAGGGGCTAATTGTGATAATTGGCAAAGTTGTATTGTTAGACTATAAATAGCCCTCACACCTTAGAAATCAAAACAAGAACAGAAAAATCATTTTCATTCCTTACACAATTAATTCCAATCTTTCAGTTATCTCGACCTTTCTCTCTCAAAACACACACACACACACCAAGAACACACACTAGAAAACCGCCATTGTTAGATCGAATTCAGAGCTTAAATCGTGTTATAACATTATTATACCAGTTGTAAGTACTCATATGATTGCCTCATCAAACTAGTATACATCCCAATCAAACTTTGAATGACCTATGCTATCCGCATTCGTCTTCCTTAAGCATCCAAGGAAATAACACAGATCTTGCTCGACAACCTACAAAATCAAACATCCGTTCGTTGTCCTGCACAATCTCAACAAAGAACATCAAATCTTCTCAAAGTAATAACATACAATCTGAAGAATTGAATAAATTTACAAGATAAAAATAATATACTTAACAGTCTATTATTAACCTAAGTCACTTTTAGGTCAAATAATTCACTGCAAGCACAATCTAAGACAAAACAAAATTTAAATTCCAGATGATTTTATTTTAAGCTTCACATAAATGAATCCTTTTAAAGATCAAATTCAAACTATGAACAACTCTGTGTTCATCCTTATGAAAATCTTCTTTCTAAAGATCAAATAGGCATTAACTCCATATCTGTTTACTGAAATCAATAACTCTGTGTTCTTTTCCTTAAACTCATATTCTATTAATTATAACACACTTTCTTTTAGCTTTTACGGTAAAAGGTTAATTATATAAATCACAAACATGAACAGGCGAAGTAGCAAAATACTACTTCGACTTTACAAAGGTCCCTCCTTGGTTAATGAAAGTCATTAGCGAATAGCATCAGCGAGCAACTCCAGTCAGCATACTTCAGCAGAGTTTTGTTCAGTCAAGAAGTTGTTTTATTCAATAAAAGGCTGCCACGTCACCAGTTCTAGAAGGTCTTGGATAAGGATGTGTGCATGAGAATAAAGTGTCCACTGAAGTCCCATGTTTGTGGGCCCAATAAAGAAGAATGACAGCTGTAAAGGAAGGCGCGTGTGACAATGACATTTTTAACGGTATTGTGGGACCACTTGCAGGGGAATGTTTCTAGAAGCCCACGCTGTCCATTTCCTATTGGCCAAATTCAATTAGTGGCTAGCATTTGACAGCTTTTATGTATTATTTTATTATTGTCGTTAATTCCTAGGAAATAGTATGTGGCTATAAATAGGGGCTTTATTTTTCATTAAGGGATAGTTTTGTTGTTATCAAATGGAATGAAAAGAACATTTTCTTTTCCTTATCAAATCTTCATATTACCTTCATAAATCGTTATTTATTTGGGTGTTTGGAGTGATCCCGTTATCTTTAATTGTGGTGGTTCGTCCTTTATCAATTAAAGTGGTGAGATCTTAAAATCTTTGATTCCTTTATCTACATTCTTGGTGGCTTTGTCCTTTATAGATTATAGTGGTGGGTTGGAGTGTTTCTATTATTTGATTCCGGTGGATCGTTTCCTTTACGAATCAAGTATCAGATTCTTATCTATATTTGCATTTTATTGTCTTGTTCGTTTTTGTTGTCTTATAAACCAGAAAATCCTCATAAAATTTATTACATTCCACTGTGTTTTGGAAATTAGACATCAATTTGGTATCAGAGAAAGGTTTAAAAAGGTTTCTTAATCTTTTTTTTCCGTTGGGGTATTGTTTGATAAGATCTCATTTTGATTTAGCCAGATCTGTTGATTGATTGTTTAGATCTATTGGTTATTTGCTTAGATCTATTGATTGTGAGTTGTTGTTGATTATAAATGGCATATAGACGAGATATGACTTTAGAAGAAGCTCATAATGTTAGAAGAGATAGGCAAATAAAAGATCTACAAGAAGCTCTTGGTAAAATAGTCCATATGTTAGAAGATGGTGGGTTACGATTTAATCGAGAAAATATTGTTACTAGTGAAAGAGATTCTGAATCTCAAGGTCCTAGTGAGAGATCTGATAGTACGCCCAGAAACTCTAGTGATTCTGATGTTCCACAGCCCAGAGAAAGGCGAAGGAGACATAAGGTCAATGATACTAAGGATATTAAGATAGATCCACCAGATTTTGTTGGTTCATCAAACCCAGAAGAATATTTTGAATGGGTTCAGGTGATGGATAGAATTATGGAAATAAAAGGTTATGATGATAAAAAGAGTTTTAAGGTTGCCATTATTAAGCTTAAAAAGTATGCTTCATCTTGGTATGATAATATGAAATCTGAAAGGGAATATAAGGGTAAGAGTAAAATCAATACCTGGTCCAAACTGAAGGAAGTTATGCAGAAGAGATTTGTTCCTCAGACGTACAAGCAAGATCAGTATCTACTGATGAATAATCTGAAGCAAGGTGCTAAAGAAGTGGTAGAGTATATCAGGGAGTTTGAGCAACTGAAGACAAGAACTAGTGTCAAAGAAACTGAAGAGCATATTATCGCCAGATTCCTTGGTGGGTTGAATGCAATCATTGCTGAGAAGATGGAATTATAGCCCATCTGGACTTACGAAGGTGCATGCAAACTGGCCCTCCAGATTGAAAAGCAGCTGAAGAAGAAAGTTCAGTACAAACCTTTCACTAAGATTACTTCTAGCTCCAGTCAACCAGCTACCAGGCCTAGTGAAACTGTTCAGAAACCCTTCAGAGGAAAGGAGAAAGAAACTGGAGGATCAAAAGAACCAGTAGGGATGAAATGTTTCAAGTGCCATGGATTTGGTCATTTCCAGGCCCAGTGTCCCAATCAGCGAGCACTGACTATCAGGGAGATAGAAAGGTTACCAGAAGCTGAAACTGAGGAAGAAGAACCAGTGTACGATGATGATGATAGCGCTGAAGAAACATATGTAGGTGCTGATATTGGGGAGATGCTGGTGGTCAGAAGAATGATGCACGCTGATGAAGTCACTGCTGACAAAGCTCAGCGAGAGAATATCTTCCACTCAAGATGTACCGTCAAAGGAAAGGTATGCAGTCTTATCATTGATGGAGGCAGCTGTGCTAATGCTGCTTCAACTTACATGGTTGATAAACTGGGATTACCTACACTGAAGCATCCCCGTCCTTACAAGCTTCAATGGCTCAGCGAGGGAACAGAGGTAAAGGTTACTCAACAAGTTACTATTCCATTTTCTATTGGTCTTATTTATCAGGATGAGATTGTTTGTGATGTTGTCCCTATGGATGCGTGTCATTTGTTGTTGGGAAGGCCATGGTTGTTTGATAAGCATGTATTCCACAATGGCCGTTTAAACTCTTATTCATTATTTGTAAATGGGAAAAAGATCACCCTAACTTCTTTGAAACCCGATGAGCACTCAAAACCAAGGTGATGGATCAGCGAGACAAGGCTTTGTTCATGACCCAAACCGAAGTTGAGAAAGAACTCGCTGATGGCACCTTAATAATGATGTTGCTGATGGTTGAACTTGTTGATAAGAAGGGGCTCGCTGACATTTCCAATTTAGTCAAACCCTTGCTGAAAGAACATGCTGACGTATTTCCTGAAGAAATGCCTTCTGGTTTGCCTCCTATCAGGGGTATTGAACACACCAGATTGATCTAATTCCAGGATCAATCCTTCCTAACAAAGCTGCTTATAGGTGTTCACCCACTGAAGCTAAAGAATTGCAAAGGCAAGTCGATGAACTGATTGCTAAGGGTTATGTGAGAGGAAGTATGAGTCCATGTTCTGTACCAGCTCTCTTAGTTCCAAAGAAAGATGGCTCAATGCGTATGTGTGATGATAGTAGAGCCATCAATAATATCACTATCAAGTATCGATATCCTATCCCCAGGTTGGATGATATGCTTGATGAATTACATGGTTCCTGTATATTTTCCAAAATCGATCTGAGAAGTGGCTATCACCAGATTCGAATGAAGGATGGAGATGAATGGAAAACTGCATTCAAGATTAAAGGGGGTCTATTTGAATGGCTAGTAATGCCTTTTGGCTTATCGAATGCCCTAAGTACTTTCATGAGGCTGATGAATGAAGTCCTCAGACCACTCATTGGTCATTTTGTGGTAGTTTATTTTGATGATATTCTAGTATATTCGAAGAATGAAGCTGAGCATGTTAATCATCTAAGAGAAGTATTTATGTTGCTGAGGAAACACCAGTTGTATGGGAAGCTGGAGAAATGTGATTTCTTGGTGGAAAGTGTGATATTTCTGGATACGTTGTATCTAAAAATGGAATTTCAATGGATCCTTCGAAGGTTGAAGCAATTAAGTCCTGGCCAGCTCCTACAACGATTACTGAGGCAAGAAGTTTTCACGGTCTGGCATCATTTTATAGAAGATTCATCAGAAATTTCTCAACTGTTGTAGCTCCCATTACTGATTGCCTAAAGAAAGGTGTGTTTAAATGGCCTAAGTCAGCTCAGAGTGCCTTTGAATTGCTGAAAGAAAAGCTCAGCTCAGCACCAGTCCTGTCCTTACCAAATTTTGAGTTATTATTCGAATTGGAGTGTGACGCCAGTGGAGTTGGTATTGGTGCAGTCCTTGTTCAAGAAAAGAGACCAGTCGCATACTTCAGTGAAAAGTTGAATGGTTCGAAGCTGAAGTACAATACGTATGACAAAGAATTCTATGCTATCATCAGGGCTGTCAATCACTGGTCACACTATCTGAAGCCCAAGCAGTTTGTTTTATATTCTGATCATGAAGCTCTGAAGTACATCAATGGTCAGCATAAGTTAAATTCAAGGCATGCAAAATGGGTGGAATTTTTGCAGTCTTATTCATTTGTGTCTAAACATAAAGTTGGGGTAGAGAATGTTGTTGCTGATGCACTCTCAAGAAGATATTCATTGCTTTCCATTTTGGAAGCAAGGGTTCTTGGGTTCTCTTTTATCAAAGATTTGTATGCTGCTGATACAGATTTTGCTGGTCACTTCACTGATGGTCCCTCCAAAGGATCATATTTAGTGCAAGATGGGTTTTTATTTAAAAATGGAAGGTTGTGTATCCCTAAGGGCTCAATTCGAGACTTGCTGATAAGAGAAGCTCATGGCGGAGGACTCGCTGGTCATTTTGGTATTACTAAGACTGCTGACATCCTCAGCGAACATTTCTATTGGCCATGTCTGCTGAAAGACGTCCAGAATATCATCAGCAGATGCTCAACTTGTCATCAGGCCAAGACAATTTTTCACAAAGGTTTGTACACTCCTCTCCCAGTTCCAAGTCAACCGTGGGAAGATCTGAGCATGGATTTCATTGTTGCTTTACCCAAAACCCAGAGAGGAAAAGATTCTATCATGGTCGTGGTTGACAGATTCTCAAAAATGGCCCATTTCATTCCTTGTAACACCACTAATGATGCGTCAGCAGTAGCAAATTTATTCTTCAAAGAAATTGTCCGTCTTCATGGAATTCCCAAAACCGTTGTTTCTGATAGGGATACAAAATTTCTGAGTTATTTCTGGAAAACTTTGTGGAGATTGATGGGAACTAAGCTCCTGTTCAGCACTTCTCATCACCCCCAAACTGATGGCCAGACTGAAGTTACTAATAGGACCATTGGGATGTTATTAAGGACGCTGGTGAACAAGACGCTGAAAGATTGGGATCTAAAGCTTGCTCATGTTGAGTTCGCTTTTAATAGAGCCCCCAACCACTCAACCAGCAAGACTCCATTTGAAGTTTGTTATGGTACCAATCCTTTAACTCCCATTGATTTAATTCCTTTTTCAATTAAGCCAAGAGTAAGTGTTGATGCTGAAGAGAAAGCTAAGGAAATCAAAAAAATACACCAGCAAGTAAAGGCAAAAATTGAGAAAGCAAATGAAGAATACAAGGCCAGAGCTAATAAGCATCGTCAGCAGCCTAGTTTTGCACCTGGCGATCTTGTTTGGGTGCATCTCAGAAAAGAAAGATTTCCTTCCAAGAGAAAGAACAAACTGATGCCAAGAGCTGAAGGACCATTCAGAATACTGGAAAAGTTCGGTGACAGCGCTTATAAGGTTGAATTATCAGGAAGCATGTCGGTTTCAAGCACTTTTAATGTTGGAGATTTGATGCCTTACCTTGAAGATGAATATCTCGAGGACTTGAGGACAAGTCCTATTTTAGAGGGGGAGAATGATGCGAATATGATTCCACTCACTGAACTGACTAATTCCAGTCAGCTAGAAGGGGTCGCTGAAATACCTGGCAGCAATCAACTGGCAGCGAGCATTGGACTGAAGATCTTGCCAGCCATAGCCCATTATGGACAAGCCTTCGCTGACAAACAACCTCTAATTGTTACTTTACTCCAGTGGCAAGTCCCTCCTTGATCAATGAAAGTCATCAGCGAATAGCATCAGCGAGCAACTCTAGTCAGCATACTTCAGCAGAGTTTTGTTCAGTCAAGAAGTTGTTTTATTCAATAAAAGGCTGCAACGTCACCAGTTCTAGAAGGTCTTGGATAAGGATGTGTGCATGAGAATAAAGTGTCCACTGAAGTCCCATGTTTGTAGGCCCAATAAAGAAGAATGACAGCTGTAAAGGAAGGTGCGTGTGACAATGACATTTCTAACGGTATTGTGGGACCACTTGCAGGGGAATGTTTCTAGAAGCCCACGCTGTCCATTTCCTATTGGCCAAATTCAATTAGTGGCTAAGCATTTGACAGCTTTTATGTATTATTTTATTATTGTCGTTAATTCCTAGGAAATAGCATGTGGCTATAAATAGGGGCTTTATTTTTCATTAAGGGATAGTTTTGTTGTTATCAAATGGAATGAAATGAACATTTTCTTTTCCTTATCAAATCTTCATATTACCTTCATAAATAGTTATTTATTTGGGTGTTTGGAGTGATCCCTTTATCTTTAATTGTGGTGGTTCGTCCTTTATCAATTAAAGTGGTGAGATCTTAAAATCTTCGATTCCTTTATCTATATTCTTGGTGGCTTTGTCCTTTATATATTATAGTGGTGGGTTGGAGTGTTTCTATTATTTGATTCCGGTGGATCGTTTCCTTTACGAATCAAGTATCAGATTCTTATCTATATTTTGCATTTTATTGTCTTGTTCGTTTTTGTTGTCTTATAAACCAGAAAATCCTCATAAAATTTATTACATTCCGCTGTGTTTTGGAAGTTACACATCAACTGCTGCAGAAGTACTACCAACACCTTGACCTATGGGTACTCTGCCAGCAGCATTATCTTGACCATCATCCCCGTCATCATCTCCATCATCATCCCCGTTTCCTCCTTCTCCTAGGTTGACATCTCCTCCTATGTCATCAGCAGCGTCTTCTTGGTTATCAATAACCATATCGTCGACGTGCTCTGCACCCAAACCCCTATCGTCAACATTGTAAGTCCCCCGGGTCTTACCGAACCGAGATTGACTTAAGGATATGTCGAGGTGCGGAATTCCTCGAGATAACCCACGGTTTTTATATCTACCTTTTGATATATATATATATATATATATATATACAAATATATATATATATATATATCCTTTTGCGTGAATATAAACACTCGTATTTGGTTATTATAGTGAGGCGGCTCTCCGGACAAACCTTACCAACCAACATGGTAATCTAAGTCTACAAGCCAACCAAACCGGGTGTGTGTTTGCGGTTCGTGCGTGAGTCGAGTACCACCCACAAGATCGACCCGTGCGTGTTCTTGGGTTTCTTTCTCTAGGTTTTGCACGTTTCTCTCTCCACACTCTTGTTGGAACACGCATGAACACACACCCCTATTTATAGGCAAGTGACAAGAACTCTCAAATCATGGATTTGAGTGTTCTCATGTCAAGCACATAAGCCCATTAGGGTGTTGGCCTTGTCTGAGAGTTCTTGTGTACAAGCATGCTTTTGCTTATTTCCACAGGAACTCTCAAACTGTTTGAGTGTTCTCTCCACAAGCAACTATTTGCTCATTCCCGAGAACTCTCAAACCATTTGAGTGTTCTTTCCACAAGCAACTATTTGCTCGTTGCCAAGAACCCTCAAATGACCATTTGAGTGTTCTTTCCACAAGCAACTATTTTGCTCGTTCCCAAGAACCGTCAAATAACACTTAGGAATATTTGAGTTAATGTTTCTACTGCTGTCAAATACGCAGAAACAACATTAACTCAGTCAATGTTTCTACTGCTGTAAATACGCAGAAACAACATTAGCTCAGACAATGTTTCTACTGCTGTAAATACGCAGAAACAACATTGTCTGTATTACCTATTGGAAGTGTACATTAAGTTAATGTTTCTATTGCTGTAAATACGCAGAAACAACATTAACTTAATCCTCCATTGGAAGTATATTAAGATAATATTTCTACTGCTGTAAATACGCAGAAACAACATTAACTTAATCCTCCATTGGAAGTATATTAAGATAATATTTCTACTGCTGTAAATACGCAGAAACAACATTAACTTAATCCTCCATTGGAAGTATATTAAGATAATATTTCTACTGCTGTAAAACGCAGAAACAATATTATCTTAATAACTCATTACATGTAATGTTTACATATATATATATATATATATATATATATATATATATATATATATATATATATATATATATATATATATATATATATATATATATATATATATATATATATATATATATATATATATATATATATATATATATATATATATATATATATATATATATATATATATATATATATATATATATATATATATATATATATATATATATATATATATATATATATATATATATATATATATATATATATATATATATATATATATATATATATATATATATATATATATATATATATATATATATATATATATATATATATATATATATATATATATATATATATATATATATATATATATATATATATATATATATATATATATATATATATATATATATATATATATATATATATATATATATATATATATATATATATATATATATATATATATATATATATATATATATATATATATATATATATATATATATATATATATATATATATATATATATATATATATATATATATATATATATATATATATATATATATATATATATATATATATATATATATATATATATATATATATATATATATATATATATATATATATATATATATATATATATATATATATATATATATATATATATATATATATATATATATATATATATATATATATATATATATATATATATATATATATATATATATATATATATATATATATATATATATATATATATATATATATATATATATATATATATATATATATATATATATATATATATATATATATATATATATATATATATATATATATATATATATATATATATATATATATATATATATATATATATATATATATATATATATATATATATATATATATATATATATATATATATATATATATATATATATATATATATATATATATATATATATATATATATATATATATATATATATATATATATATATATATATATATATATATATATATATATATATATATATATATATATATATATATATATATATATATATATATATATATATATATATATATATATATATATATATATATATATATATATATATATATATATATATATATATATATATATATATATATATATATATATATATATATATATATATATATATATATATATATATATATATATATATATATATATATATATATATATATATATATATATATATATATATATATATATATATATATATATATATATATATATATATATATATATATATATATATATATATATATATATATATATATATATATATATATATATATATATATATATATATATATATATATATATATATATATATATATATATATATATATATATATATATATATATATATATATATATATATATATATATATATATATATATATATATATATATATATATATATATATATATATATATATATATATATATATATATATATATATATATATATATATATATATATATATATATATATATATATATATATATATATATATATATATATATATATATATATATATATATATATATATATATATATATATATATATATATATATATATATATATATATATATATATATATATATATATATATATATATATATATATATATATATATATATATATATATATATATATATATATATATATATATATATATATATATATATATATATATATATATATATATATATATATATATATATATATATATATATATATATATATATATATATATATATATATATATATATATATATATATATATATATATATATATATATATATATATATAAATTAATGCATTTAAAACTATATATATATATATTAGTATTTTTATAACTTATTATAAAATATATAATATATATATTATTGACAAACGGTAATTACAATATAAATTACAAGACTTGAATATATATAAATATACATCACACATCTAGAATGCTCTTGTCACCGAGAAACATGCACCAACAGTCTCCTCCTTGACATTAGCATCTAGATGTGACCTTCAAGTCTTCGTTTGTCATCCTAAGTGCTGGCCAAAAACCCTGTCATCCGGAACTTCAGGTGTTGCATCCACTGGGGTCCTGCTCTTCTCTTTAATCACCTCAGCAGTATCCAACTCCCAATTTGAGTTTAACTCTGATTGATTGTCTACCCCAACCTTGCCCTCTGCAACGGTTTCTTGTAGAGATAGCTCATTTGATCCCTTTACTTTTGGATCAAGTAGATCAAGCATTGCATTAAGATATAAACACTTGTCTTGAGCTGAAGAGACTGATGGAACTTCAAACATGCTCCCAAACTCATCAAAATTGAAGTACGCAGCAATGTCGTCCAGGAGTTCACTCCCAACTTCTTCCTCTGCAGTTGGTCTGACCTGAATGCCAACGCCTACTCCTCCAGTCGGTTGTTCCTGGATACTAGCCACTTCCTCTACGGCCGGTGGATTAGATGAAGGAGCACCAGCTTGGCCAGATTGACCTTGCTGACCTTGCTCCCCCTGAGCTGCATTGACGTTTGAGCCCGGAAATCTCTGAATCTCCTCCTGTTGTCGGGAACCGCTTGGATCCTCATCCTCATCATCCCTTCGACGATGTTTGAGAGTGTCATCCTTGCATCCAGACTTCTCCCCCTGAGATTCAAGATTTTTGATCTTGTTATCCAGCTCAGCAGACCTCTTACCTAAGCTTTCGAGATGCTTAGCCTGACCTTTCAGCAATTTGGTGCACCCCAATGGAATCAACAATCCCATTAACAGAATTGATTGATGCTTCACGGGCTTCTTGCAGGTCGTACTGGCTATTCTCCAGCTCTAGGTGACTTTGTCTTATGAGGTCAGCATCTCTTCTGTGTGACTCTTCTTTTCCTTTAAGCTTGTCAGACAAGCCGGCTACTAGAGCTCTCATCCGCCGGATGTCCTCAGCTAACTTGGATACTCTCTCCTTGTTAACCTGAGCAGCTCCTTGCTGTGAAGAAGTCACTGATGGTCTTGTTGTAGATGGTGGAGTCATCGACGAAGACATGATTGGTGTGATTGTAGAGCTGCGAGGCCTTGCAGTCATCAAGACTGGTCTATCTCCAATCTTGATTCCCAAAAGTCTGATTACCTTTGGAGGTGACTGGTCATCTTCTGCACTAACCAGTGATACCATAGCTGGTTTGATGACAGGCGGACTGACATGAACTTGAGGAGTTGATGGTGCTGCTGAACTCGAGGAAGGTGCACCCATCAATCCTTTACCTCTATCCTCAGTATGGAGAGGTCCTTCAGTCATAGCTTCCATTAAGTCCTGCACAGGCTCTTGAACACTCGGTTCTGGTTCGTCCAATCTTGTCTTGTCTCTTCCACCTCAGAAAAATATGTCTCCGCAATGAGCCCCAGAGACTCATTTGCATTAGACACCTCGGCGTCCTGACTTTGTCTCTTTCTGCTGAGACTTTGCCCCAACCCAGAGGGATCTTCTTCTTCTACAACTGGCCGGGAATCAGCGTCGGCCATGGGGAGATCCACTGCTGCAGAAGTACTACCAACACCTTGACCTATGGGTACTCTGCCAGCAGCATTATCTTGACCATCATCCCCGTCATCATCTCCATCATCATCCCCGTTTCCTCCTTCTCCTTGGTTGACATCTCCTCCAATGTCATCAGCAGCGTCGTCTTGGTTATCAATAACCATATCATCGACGTGCTCAGCACCCAAACCCCTATCATCAACATCCATGTTGACTTCTTGGTGTTGTGCAAGATCTTGTTCAGCAACGATCTCAGGATTTGCTTGAGAAACCTCTTCCTGGATCAACAACACTTGAGGAGCCTTTTCTACAGCTGGAGGTGGTTGTTCTGGTTGCTGTTGTTGTTGTTGTTGTTGTTGTTGTTGTTGTGGTTGTATCACTGGTGCCACTGGAGGTTGTGGAGGGACTGACTATGGAGCATCAACATCGTCACCTTCAACATCAGAATCCTCATGCGCAAATCCATTATGTTCAGGTGCAACATAATTCGGATTAATAAGCGCCCCAAAGAGGTTTCTGTCCCTCGGTCGAGCCTGTGGTGGAAGATTTCCACGGTATCTATAACTATCGTTAAAGATACGATTAGGCATCGTAGTCACCGATTCAGTAGGACCCTCCAGAACAAGATTGGGTAGTCGAGCATTAATGATCAGCATCACGAACCTCGGATACATCAAGAATCTCTCATCATCCCTCGCCCTTATCTGCCTACACATCTCATTAAAGATATAACGAGAGAAGCTATAAGGCTTGTTCAGCACCAAAGAAATCACTTGTGATTGGGTTTCGACATTCAATGAGTCGTAACCCGACTTCTTATTGCTCAAAGCAACAAGAATCACATGTGAAAAGAATTTCCATCTGCCCATCAAACAATTCTTCTGGAATGTGTTTCGATTTGCAGGACCAACATACCCCATTCTTCTGAATGCTCCCAATCTAAGTGCTTGGGGATATGTGGTTGGACCATTCACTCCTCCCTCTTGGTCTTCAGTTCCCAAGTCAAGAATACCAATCAAGTCAGAGGCAGTGAACTGGAAGGTCTGATTGTTCACCCTCGCTTCAATGCTTGGGACCACACCGGCTAACAATCTTACAGATTCCCATAATTGACTTAAGAAAGTCAGATAGATAACTGGGTCAGCAGTGAGAACATGTCTGATCCTTGATTGCTGCAGAAACTCAAGAATCCTGACAAATCTCCCAGCATTGGCTTGATTCACATCTAGATCAATCAAGTAGTTATGATTCTTGTGAAAGTTTCTCTCAGCCATCTGCACAAAGATACAAACAACAACCAAACAAACGATTAGCAACAACAAATAAAGTCAAACTTTAGAGTTCTTAACATTTTCTAAACCCCTGGAACTCTTAGTTTCATCGGTTATGAAAATGTTATCAACTTTAACAATCGACAAATAAGTTGAATGATAAAATTCTTAACATTTTCTAGGATAGTGAAACCATTTGTTTCATAATCCTCCAAAACGTCACCAATTTTATCGAATCAACACGTCGAAATTAAAACTTTTAATATTTTCCAGTGTCGCGAAACCGTTTGTTTCATAACCTTCCAAAACATTTAATTTTAATGGTTTTACTAACTTTAACTAAAACCATTTGTTTTTCTTAAATTTTGAAGTTCAATATTATAAGGCAATTTGCACTTTCTAATTTGACTTATTTGAGAATTTTCCTATTTTGAAAATTTTCCGAAGTCCTAGAACAAGCAAATTCCTTATACACACACATATGGTGACAATACACACATATGGTGTCAGGTTTGACTAGTCAATGGTGAAATACATATTACAATACACACATATGGTGACAATACACACATATGGTGACAATACACACATATGGTGACAATACACACATATGGTGACAATACACACATATGGTGACAATACACACATATGGTGACAATACACACATATGGTGACAATACACACATATGGTGACAATACACACATATGGTGACAATACACACATATGGTGACAAACACACATATGGTACATACACACATATGGTGACAATACACACATATGGTACATACACACATATGGTGACAATACACACATATGGTGACAATACACACATATGGTGACAATACACACATATGGTGACAATACACACATATGGTGACAATACACACATATGGTGACAATACACACATATGGTGACAATACACACATATGGTGACAATACACACATATGGTGACAATACACACATATGGTGACAATACACACATATGGTGACAATACACACATATGGTGACAAACACACATATGGTACATACACACATATGGTGACAATACACACATATGGTACATACACACATATGGTGACAATACACACATATGGTGACAATACACACATATGGTGACAATACACACATATGGTGACAATACACACATATGGTGACAATACACACATATGGTGACAATACACACATATGGTGACAATACACACATATGGTGACAATACACACATATGGTGACAATACACACATATGGTGACAATACACACATATGGTGACAATACACACATATGGTGACAATACACACATATGGTGACAATACACACATATGGTGACAATACACACATATGGTGACAATACACACATATGGTGACAATACACACATATGGTGACAATACACACATATGGTGACAATACACACATATGGTGACAATACACACATATGGTGACAATACACACATATGGTGACAATACACACATATGGTGACAATACACACATATGGTGACAATACACACATATGGTGACAATACACACATATGGTGACAATACACACATATGGTGACAATACACACATATGGTGACAATACACACATATGGTGACAATACACACATATGGTGACAATACACACATATGGTGACAATACACACATATGGTGACAATACACACATATGGTGACAATACACACATATGGTGACAATACACACATATGGTGACAATACACACATATGGTGACAATACACACATATGGTGACAATACACACATATGGTGACAATACACACATATGGTGACAATACACACATATGGTGACAATACACACATATGGTGACAATACACACATATGGTGACAATACACACATATGGTGACAATACACACATATGGTGACAATACACACATATGGTGACAATACACACATATGGTGACAATACACACATATGGTGACAAACACACATATGGTACATACACACATATGGTGACAATACACACATATGGTACATACACACATATGGTGACAATACACACATATGGTGACAATACACACATATGGTGACAATACACACATATGGTGACAATACACACATATGGTGACAATACACACATATGGTGACAATACACACATATGGTGACAATACACACATATGGTGACAATACACACATATGGTGACAATACACACATATGGTGACAATACACACATATGGTGACAATACACACATATGGTGACAAACACACATATGGTACATACACACATATGGTGACAATACACACATATGGTACATACACACATATGGTGACAATACACACATATGGTGACAATACACACATATGGTGACAATACACACATATGGTGACAATACACACATATGGTGACAATACACACATATGGTGACAATACACACATATGGTGACAATACACACATATGGTGACAATACACACATATGGTGACAATACACACATATGGTGACAATACACACATATGGTGACAATACACACATATGGTGACAATACACACATATGGTGACAATACACACATATGGTGACAAACACACATATGGTACATACACACATATGGTGACAATACACACATATGGTACATACACACATATGGTGACAATACACACATATGGTGACAATACACACATATGGTGACAATACACACATATGGTGACAATACACACATATGGTGACAATACACACATATGGTGACAATACACACATATGGTGACAATACACACATATGGTGACAATACACACATATGGTGACAATACACACATATGGTGACAATACACACATATGGTGACAATACACACATATGGTGACAAACACACATATGGTACATACACACATATGGTGACAATACACACATATGGTACAAACACACATATGGTACATACACACATATGGTGACAATACACACGTATGGATCAAGTTGTATGAATCGAAAATGAGTGAACAGTGCTCGGACAGGGAACACGCAAATGTGGAGGGTTTTATGAAGAACACGCAAATGATTTAAACTTTATCATTAAATGCGTATTATCTTCCTTTTATACCCATCACAACACGCAAAACCCTAGCACTGTTTAGAAATGCGCATATCCGACCCATTGCGCCAGAACACGCATATCTGGCCCATTATGCCAGAACACGCAAATTTAAGCCCAAAGTGAAACACGCATATCCAGCGCATTTTGCTAAACACGCATATAACACTTAGGGCGCGTTTGGTTCACAGATTCTGATGGAATCTGATGGAATTGGAATTGAATTTCATTCCGTGGTACGTTTGGTTGTCAAAAGATGATGGAATTTCATTCCATTGGAATGTAAACATTCCATGAAATGATGGAATCTCCATTCCTTGGGGTTATTGGATGAAATTTGATTCCTTCATTCTCTTGAGTTTTAAGAAAACAAAAAACATTCCATCAAATTCCATTCCTTCGAAATCTAATTCCATTGACAGATTCCATTCCTTCTAAAAACATTCTGTGAACCAAACGCGCCCTTAGCTTAAATTTCGATTCAAATGAATCTTGACTTTTATAAAAAGTCAACCTTCATAAACTTGATAAACACTTTGAAAATTCACAAAGAATTTTCTTGAACCGAGTATGATTAACGAAAAGAATTCTTTAGAGAACACGATAAGACAGATATAAACCTCTTTTTCATATCATAATTATCTGTATTTTTCTCGATAAAGGAATTCTTTGTAGTTGTCACCACTTAACAATCTTACGATGTAAAATCATTAAATCAAGACCCGATATGTCATTATTTAATGAATTTCAAAGCACCATTGTTAAGTTTTTGACAATGACAGACATTGGACACAATCAATGCTGTTTAATAAATTCAAATACAACAAAAACAAATGATACAAGATTGAATAACATAATAAGCAATCTCTCCATCATTATTCTTGTCTCCGTTTGAATTTAGATGAGTTGTTGACGTGTAAGTGTACTCTGCTTCCTTTTAAAGCTTGAGCTTTCTCCATTCCAGACTGGATAGACCCAACTTTCATACACTTTGGAGATCCTTTATCGTAACGGTTGACACACATCCATTTAAGATAAATAATTCTGCGACCACATCAGCAAGCTCATGAGATCCATACAACAAATATATGTTGGGATTTTTGGGTTTTTATCAAAGCAATATTATCCTTATAATATTAAAACGCAGCGGAAAAATTGAACCTTTCAATATGTTGGTATAGTTAAAACGCAGCGGAAAAATTGAACCTTTCAATATGTTGGTATAGTTAAAACCAAAGTTTAACTTATAAAAGAAAACCCAAACAATAAGGATCCATGTATATGAATGACATACATACAAAACAACAACCATAGGGTGTTTAGAAGACTACCTTCTTCCAAGCTAATGAGAAGGTTGATATGAAGGAGATGATGATCTTGAAGTGGCAAGTCTTCAACCTAGAAGAACCTCAAGCTTGTATACCCCAAACTATCAACAAACACCCAAATGTGCTAGGATTTAAACTTGAAATACCCTTCCCTTTTTGTCCTCCTTGATGCCGAAATTACCAAGAGAAAAAGCAAGAGAAGTTGCTAGTTGAGAATAGAGAGAAAATCAAAGTCTTACCATTTTGCATGTAAGAATTGATGCACTCTATGTGTGGTGTGTTGTATTCATAATACAAAGACAAGTGTATATGTAAAACCAACAACACATCAAATGCACATGGGGGGGGGGGCGGCCTCACAAGGTGGCAACCCAAAAAATTGTGCAAATTTTATAAAACATATCCTTATATATTTTGTAGATAAAATGTAACATAACTTGATACATATCTTATGTAACATGTTACATATTATACACAACACACATTAGTGTTTATTTTGCCAAATAAACATATTTACATTTCTCTCAAAATAAATCATCCATATAATTTATTTACATATCTCAAGTGCAATTATTTAGAAACCCACTTTCTAAATGTTTCAAGTATTTATATTTATTTAAAGATCAAATCATATAAATAAATATCATAAGTGTTTATTTTGCCAAATAAACATATTTACATTTCTCTCAAAATAAATCATCCATATAATTTATTTACATATCTCAAGTGCAATTATTTAGAAACCCACTTTCTAAATGTTTCAAGTATTTATATTTATTTAAAGATCAAATCATATAAATAAATATCATAAGTGTTTGTCTAGCTTGTTATTGGGTATGACCCGACTTGGATCATCACGTACTAGCCACGTCAATTTAATATGTGTCTTGGGCAGACGAATTCCAACAATCTCCCACTTGCACAAGATTCATAGAAGATTGACGCAAGCAGCAAATACCGCCTAACAACAGTTTGCTACCCCTAATACGTATGACGAAGTGCCATTCAATAACATCATCCTCTTCAAGTCCCTTACTTGAAATGATTTAGGTGAATCGATCATTTATCCTTTTGTCACAGGTGTCATGTTAAATCTTAGAGACACAGAGTGATCATTCTCCATTGATTTAACTTTGTAACAGGCCTTAGACATCTAACTCTCAACGAATAAGAGGGACAAATTCCATCTCGACTACATACGTCTTTCACAATCACCTTATATCATACCTGAGCTTAGTCTTATGTACTGCCATGTTTCAGAACAGCGAAGAGCTAAGTCAAAGTATAATATTCAGTGAATATCAAGACCCAATATGTATCTCAGGTCTGAGGATACAATGATATTCGCCTTTTAACTCAAGATTACTTATGATCAATCACAGAGATTCCATGTAGTAATGCTTGATTGCAGGTCAGTCCAATATTTGTATCCCACAAATATCTATGAACCTTGGTAGCAACACTTTGCTCTATATTCAAAACCTTTTGAATATCTACCAATCCAAGTTCATAATAATCTTACATTCATATTTGTTCCCACAAATATGATCGACTACGGACTTTTAGAATAATTAACTTATTCATGGATTTAAACATGCAAAAATGGAACATAACACAATTTAAATGCAAAATACCAATATTCATATAAATGTGTTAATAACTACAAGTGTTCCGATATCCAAATACATAAAATAGATCAAATCCAATCACTAGAATATCGAAGTCCCATGGCACAAGTATGTCTCTCATGCTTGGGCCTTTCAAGGAGCTTCGTGAGTGGATCCGCAACATTTTGATCAGTGTGAACTTTGTGAATACATATCTTTCCCTTTTCAACTTCATCCCTTATGTAGTTGAATCTCCGCTCAATGTGCCTAGTCTTTTGATGTGCACGAGGTTCTTTGATTTGAGCAATCGCGCCCTCGTTATCACAAAGAATTTCTAGGGGTTCTTGAATGGAAGGAACAACCCCTAGATCGGCAATGAATTTCTTCAACCATGCAGCTTCTTGTGCTGCCAAAGAAGCGGCGATGTATTCCGATTCTGTAGTGGACAATGCAACCACATCTTGCTTTGAGCTTTTCCAAGAAACAGCTCCTCCATTTAGAATGAAGATATACCCCGATTGTGATCGAGAATCATCTCGATCAGTTTGGAAACTCGCATCTGTGTAACCCTTTACAACGAGCTCCTCCTCACCAGATCCATATATTAAAAACATATCTTTAGTGTTTCTAAGATATTTCAATATATATTTGACAGCCATCCAATGACTATCTCCTGGATTTTGCTGGTATCTACTTGTCATGCTCAAAGCACATGACACGTCCGGTCTCGTGCATATCATAGCATACATGATGGATCCTATAGCAGATGCATATGGGATTCCACTCATTTTCTCTTGCTCAACTTTTGAGCTGGGAGATTGAGAAGTACTCAATATAGTTCCTCTTTGAATGGGTACCAAACCTTTCTTAGAGTTTTCCATCTTGAACCTTTTCAAGATTTTGTCTATGTATGCACTTTGATTCAAACCTATTAAGCGCCTTGATCTATCCCTATAGATCCTTATTCCCAAAATATAGGCGGCTTCACCAAGATCCTTAATGGAAAAGCAACTTCCAAGCCAGGCTTTTACACCTTCCAAGGTTGGAATGTCATTTCCAAATAGTAAAATGTCATCGACATATAATACTAGAAAAGTAATGATGCTCCCACTAGCCTTCTTATACACACAAGCTTCATCAGCGTTTTTGATGAAGCCAAATTTCTTGACTTCTTCATCAAAACGACGATTCCAGCTTCTTGATGCTTGTTTCAATCCATAGATTGATTTCTTTAACTTGCATACTTTACTAGGATGTTTTGGATCGACAAAACCTTCAGGCTGATCCATATAGACATCTTCCTCAAGATATCCATTTAGAAAAGCGGTTTGACATCCATTTGCCATATCTCATAGTCATAATGTGCGGCTATGGCAAATAATATCCTAATAGACTTTAGCATTGCCACAGGCGAAAAAGTTTCATCATAGTCGACCCCTTGAGTTTGAGTGAAACCTTTTGCTACAAGTCTAGCTTTATAAGTAAGCAAGTTTCCATGCATATCGTGTTTCAATTTGAACACCCATTTACTTCCAACTACTTTGGAATTAGGAGGTTCAACAACCAATTCCCAAACTTGGTTGTCATACATGGATTGCATCTCAGCGTTCATGGCCTCTAGCCATTTGTCCGAATCTGATTTGGACATTGCATCATGGTAGGTGGTAGGTTCATCAGAAACTACCATGTAGCATTCATCCACGAGAAATCCATATCTCTCAGGTAGATAAGTAGCTCTACCAGATCTACGAACGTTTTGTGTGTCTTGATCAACCTTTTGATCATCTTCAACATCCTTTTGTTGAATGCTAGTGTCACCCAAGTGTGTATCTGTCAGTGGTTCTTGATCTTCTTCAAGTTCCACTGTTCTGGAGCTAGTTCCTTCCATAAGGAATTTAGTTTCCAAGAACTCAGCCTTTCGAGCAACAAAAACATTTTGCTCAATAGGATTGTAGAAATAATATCCCAAATCATCTTTAGGATATCCTACAAAGATACATTTAGTGGATCGGGGCTCTAATTTGTTTGAGGCATCATGTCTTACATAAGCCTCACAACCCCATACCTTTAAATATGACAAAGATGGAACTCTTCCATGCCATATTTCAAAAGGTGTTTTCTCCACTTTCTTGGTGGGAGCCATATTTAAAATTCGGGCAGCAGAGATTATGGCATATCCCCAAAATGATAGAGGTAGTGAGCTTTTACTCATCATGGAACGAACCATATCTAATAGAGTTCGATTCCTCCTTTCAGACACACCATTATGTTGTGGTGTTCCAGGTGGAGTTAGTTGTGAGATAATCCCACAACTTCTAAGATGATCTTGAAAAGCATCACTTAGGTATTCACCTCCTCTATCAGAACGAAGAATTTTTACTGACTTACTGAGTTGGTTTTCTACTTCATTCTTGAAAATTTTGAACATTTCAAAAGCTTCACTCTTATGTTTTAATAAGTATACATAACCGTAACGACTATAGTCATCGGTGAATGTAATGAAGTATCTTTCACCATTCCTAGTCATTGGCTTAAAAGGACCACATACATCCGAATGTATGATACCTAATAAATCTTTTGCCCTTTCATTAGTGCCTTTGAAAGGTGCTTTAGTCATCTTGCCTTGTAAACAAGATTCACATACATTAAATGAATCATTTGATTTTGTTTTCAAAAGACCATTCTTTTGAAGTGTTAGTATGCGATTCTTATTTATATGGCCAAGACGACAATGCCAAATATAGGTTTCACTTAAATCTAATTTAAGTTTCTTGGTGGTAGCTTGGTACATTGAGTTATCATATGTTGTGTTTTCATGAACTAATTCATAAATACCATTTAAAGGCATAGCTTTAAAATAAAATACATCATTCATAGAAACATGGATATCATTGTTAACAAAATTAAAATCATATCCAACATGTCTTAAACGGGAAACAGAAATAATACTCCTAGTCAAACTAGGTGCATACAAAACATTGTTCAATACAATTTCCAAACCATTTGGAAGTTTCAAAAGATAGTCTCCTTGGGCTTCAACATGCACTAATGCACCATTGCCCATAAAGAGACTAATGTCTCCCTTCTTGATGTGCTTCTTTCTTCTGAACCCCTGTAACATATTACAAATATGAGTTCCACATCCGGTATCCAATACCCATATGTAAGAAAAAACAGTATTAAGCTCAATATATATCATAAATATTGTACCTGAGGTTTGCCCTGCATCCCTCTTAGCTTTTAACTCTTTGAGATAGGTTGGACAATTATGTTTCCAATGTCCTACCTCCCCAAAAAAAAAAAAAAAAAAAAAAAAAAAAAAAAAAAAAAAAAAAAAAAAAAAGAAAGAAAGAAAAAAAAAAAAAAAAAAAAAAAAAAAAAAAAAAAAAAAAAAAAAAAAAAAAAAAAAAAAAAAAAAAAAAAAAAAAAAAAAAAAAAAAAAAAAAAAAAAAAAAAAAAAAAAAAAAAAAAAAAAAAAAAAAAAAAAAAAAAAAAAAAAAAAAAAAAAAAAAAAAAAAAAAAAAAAAAAAAAAAAAAAAAAAAAAAAAAAAAAAAAAAAAAAAAAAAAAAAAAAAAAAAAAAAAAAAAAAAAAAAAAAAAAAAAAAAAAAAAAAAAAAAAAAAAAAAAAAAAAAAAAAAAAAAAAAAAAAAAAAAAAAAAAAAAAAAAAAAAAAAAAAAAAAAAAAAAAAAAAAAAAAAAAAAAAAAAAAAAAAAAAAAAAAAAAAAAAAAAAAAAAAAAAAAAAAAAAAAAAAAAAAAAAAAAAAAAAAAAAAAAAAAAAAAAAAAAAAAAAAAAAAAAAAAAAAAAAAAAAAAAAAAAAAAAAAAAAAAAAAAAAAAAAAAAAAAAAAAAAAAAAAAAAAAAAAAAAAAAAAAAAAAAAAAAAAAAAAAAAAAAAAAAAAAAAAAAAAAAAAAAAAAAAAAAAAAAAAAAAAAAAAAAAAAAAAAAAAAAAAAAAAAAAAAAAAAAAAAAAAAAAAAAAAAAAAAAAAAAAAAAAAAAAATAAATACCATTTAAAGGCATAGCTTTAAAATAAAATACATCATTCATAGAAACATGGATATCATTGTTAACAAAATTAAAATCATATCCAACATGTCTTAAACGGGAAACAGAAATAATACTCCTAGTCAAACTAGGTGCATACAAAACATTGTTCAATACAATTTCCAAACCATTTGGAAGTTTCAAAAGATAGTCTCCTTGGGCTTCAACATGCACCAATGCACCATTGCCCATAAAGAGACTAATGTCTCCCTTCTTGATGTGCTTCTTTCTTCTGAACCCCTGTAACATATTACAAATATGAGTTCCACATCCGGTATCCAATACCCATATGTAAGAAAAAACAGTATTAAGCTCAATATATATCATAAATATTGTACCTGAGGTTTGCCCTGCATCCCTCTTAGCTTTTAACTCTTTGAGATAGGTTGGACAATTATGTTTCCAATGTCCTACCTCCCCACACTCAAAGCATGGGTCATTGACAGCAACCTTTTGCTTCTTCGCTTTTGGGGTATCCATTTTTCCCTTTCCTTTGCCTTTGAAATTCCTTTTGATGTTACCCTTTCCCTTAGCAACATTTGCCTTGGGTCCGGAGTTAGCCCTTTTGTTTCCGCCTTCATTGATCATGAGAACGGGTTGAACTTTTCTTCCCATACTAGCCTCGGCCGTTTTGAGCATCCCATGGAGCTCGGAAACGGTCTTGTCCCATCCGTTCATGTTATAATTTAACACAAAGGTTTCAAATCTCTTAGATAATGAGTTAAGGATCATATCCGTAGCTAGCTCATTTGAAACGGGACAATTTAGCCTTTCGAGGCGATCAATATAGCTTTTCATTTTAAGAACATAAGTTGAGACGGATTGTGAATCATCCATGCGACATGCATGAAGTGCTCGAACCGTTTCGAAGCGCTCAACCCTTGCCTTTTGTTGGAACATTTCCTTGAGTTGGGTAATCATGTCGTAGGCCCCATGGTTTTCGAACTCCTTTTGGAGTTCGGGAGTCATACTCGCTAACATTATGCAACTAACTTGCACGGAGTCCTCGACATACTTAACCCAATCATTATAGGCTTCAACTTCAGTTTCTTCGGGCTCATCAGGAATAGGATCGTCTAAAATATAGGATTTCTTTTCGTGCCTGAGAACAATTCTCAAGTTACGAAACCAATCCACAAAGTTATTTTGGTTAAGACGATCCTTTTCAAGGATGGATCTTAGTGAAAAATTATGGACGTTTGGGTTGGGGTTAATTGCATTGTTAGCGGCCATCTACAAAATTAACAAAGTCCTTTATTAGTATTTTCGATATCAAATATAAATTTTTAATTGTTAATACCCTTTTATGTCTCATGGACAATTAATAATTAAAATCTAGAATCCAACGTTACATTTAAATGATGGTTAGGTGACCTTTATCCCATGATCTAAATTAACAAGGTAGTCAACGTTTGACAATTGCAACACTTTACAATTTTTAGTGGTATGGGACCGGTTTAATATCTTATATTAAGTTGGCATGTTTAATCCCATCAACGCCTTTGGTTACCATGCTTCGGTGACCCTAATCACATGGCTTCCAAATCAAGTTGTCCTACTTATACACACATGTAAATTTATCTTATACTAGTGGTTAGGTGACCTTTATCCCATAAGTACAATAAATTTACCTTAACTTATAAGTTCCCTCAAAGTAGTTAGGTGACCTTTATCCTACAAAGAGTTCCCAAATAATTAAGTGTTGTATAAAAGGATGGCGTTTAACTTGTTTTAAAGGGTCGTTTAAGTTTTTATATTCTAGTTAAAAACTATGTACCATAATGAATTTTGAAATCCAAATTTCAAGGTTCTTTTATAAAATCCATTTTTATAATTGTGACCATTAACTTTTAATAAAACCCATTTTGATTTACCAAGTTAATGTCAATATTAAAACCAATTTTAATCTTTATGTGTGTCTTTTAGTTTGTCGGTTTTTAAGCATCCACATGACATAATAAACAACCAAACAAACATGACAAACATAATAATAAGTGCACAACATTAGCCAACTATTTTGACCACACTTGTTAGCCGAAACAAGTGGGTCAAAAGGTCTCAACCTAAGGGACAAAGTAACACAAAATTTTGTGTTAGTTGAGCTCCCACTTGATCTTGCATCCAAATGCTTCAAGTAATCTTTTGTGATGTGTTTTGAACAATTTTCTTCATTTTGATAACCCACTGCGCCGCAGTGGGTCTAATACACTCCCACTGCGCCGCAGTGGGAACTGACTGGTCTTCGGCTGCATAATCCCCCACTGCGCCGCAGTGGGTTTGACATAGTCCCACTGCGCCGCAGTGGGAACTCACTGTCTTCGGCTGCATAATCCCCACTGCGCCGCAGTGGGTTTGACATACTCCCACTGCGCCGCAGTGGGAACTTACGGGTCTCTACATTAGCCCTCCAACTTCAGCCCCAAACCTTTTGATGCTTTCTTGGAGATTACATTTACAAGAAAAAATGCAACTAATCTACTTATTACATACCAAATGAAATAAATAGATTACATAACCAAATGAATGAAGAAAATCCTATTTAACTATTACAACCATTTAATAATTAAATAAAATACAAACACATCCACAAATCACAAACAATCACAAGGTCTCTTGGCTAAGTTGTGACACTAAAATACACAAGAAAAAAAGAACCTCCTTTTTTTGTGTATTAGTTTCGGCCATAACCAAAATGGCCAAAACATTGGATTTTGTCCAAACAAAATATCAACTTTTGATGTATGTATCCATATAACCGGCTCTGATACCATTGTTGGGATTTTTGGGTTTTTATCAAAGCAATATTATCCTTATAATATTAAAACGCAGCGGAAAAATTGAACCTTTCAATATGTTGGTATAGTTAAAACCAAAGTTTAACTTATAAAAGAAAACCCAAACAATAAGGATCCATGTATATGAATGACATACATACAAAACAACAACCATAGGGTGTTTAGAAGACTACCTTCTTCCAAGCTAATGAGAAGGTTGATATGAAGGAGATGATGATCTTGAAGTGGCAAGTCTTCAACCTAGAAGAACCTCAAGCTTGTATACCCCAAACTATCAACAAACACCCAAATGTGCTAGGATTTAAACTTGAAATACCCTTCCCTTTTTGTCCTCCTTGATGCCGAAATTACCAAGAGAAAAAGCAAGAGAAGTTGCTAGTTGAGAATAGAGAGAAAATCAAAGTCTTACCATTTTGCATGTAAGAATTGATGCACTCTATGTGTGGTGTGTTGTATTCATAATACAAAGACAAGTGTATATGTAAAACCAACAACACATCAAATGCACATGGGGGGGGGGGGGCGGCCTCACAAGGTGGCAACCCAAAAAATTGTGCAAATTTTATAAAACATATCCTTATATATTTTGTAGATAAAATGTAACATAACTTGATACATATCTTATGTAACATGTTACATATTATACACAACACACATTAGTGTTTATTTTGCCAAATAAACATATTTACATTTCTCTCAAAATAAATCATCCATATAATTTATTTACATATCTCAAGTGCAATTATTTAGAAACCCACTTTCTAAATGTTTCAAGTATTTATATTTATTTAAAGATCAAATCATATAAATAAATATCATAAGTGTTTGTCTAGCTTGTTATTGGGTATGACCCGACTTGGATCATCACGTACTAGCCACGTCAATTTAATATGTGTCTTGGGCAGACGAATTCCAACAATATATTCATCTCAATAGTAAATAATTGAACTTGAAAACACTTAAACCGATATATAACAGATAATTAATGGCTGATTCTCCCAATTAAGATTAGAATCAAAGCCTTTATCATGTTAGCTCACACATTAAGTATTTTCGATTCAATTACTTAAAGTAAATTACAAATCAAAATATCTGTCAAATACATCAACTCAGTGACTCCGTTTGACCTATTTTGACTGAAACCTTTAGTATTTCACTTAATCTTTCGAGCAATTTACATGCAAGACTTAATTCAAGGTGTACCAAACACACTTAAATTAGAGTCTTTACTTACACTACATCCTTATCACGATATACGTTTATTCAGTGATCACAAAGAACACAGCTAACTCCCCCTGGAAACCAGATACCCTAAATAACAATGTCTCTCGTGCAATAGAACCCTTTTATTATTAGCAAGAACCTTACGGAGCATGAAGTTACAAAATCGATCACAGTAATTTTAGAATCAAAATTACTCTAACAAATCTTGTAATAGTCATGTTTAATATTGTCCTTGCGATATACCTTACGAAGCATAAAATAAAAAAAAAATCGGTAAAAAGGCCGTTACCCCTGGTTATATATTAAAATCAATGAAAGATCAGGCGACCTGGTAGAATACCAAGCCGACTTTATAAAACACGCACAAAAAAGTGCAATATCCAAGATCAACAAGGATAAAACCCAAACAAGCTATCCTAGCCAAACAAACAATCACCTAAACTATTTAAGTGAGACAAGACACCTCAAACATGCACATCAACTAATACAAAGCTGGACAAATGAGAGGGACACATTTACAAGGGAACCGAAGTTACCTCAAACATGCACATCAACCTGTCCAAATACCAGTGAGAGGGACACATTTACAAGGTACCTATAACACTACAAATAGCAAGAATTACAGGTAAAGAGAATACAAAGCTAGCGAACATGAGTAAAATAGGCAGGCAAATCCCTAGCTATCCGTAACTCTTCAAGCCGTCTTGACTTCTTGAAGCAAAAAGTAAAAAGCTTCAAGCGATCAGCAAATTGATCTGGTGACCTCTTCTTTTGAGCAAATAATCTTGAATTTCGTTCACGCCAAATGTAATAAATTGACGCTGCAAAAAGAAGTTTGGTAACAACAATCTTGATTGAGTTCTTATGAGCAAAAGACAAAATATCCGAAACAATATCATCCCAACAAACCGAGCTAACCAAAAAATTTGCTTTAACACGAACTATATGCCAAACCTGTTCAGAGAAAGCACATTCAAAGAAAAGATGATTATGAGAATCAGGAGTCGATGTACACAATTGGCACAAGAAAACATCCTGATTCGTGCAAGCCATAACATCCCAAGATCGTAAGACATCTTGAGTTTTTAGCTTCCGAAGCATCGCCAACCATAGGATAAAAGAATGCTTCGGTATACATTGCTTAAACCAAACTATATGGAACCAAGGGACCTTAGCCGATCTGGTCCTCAAATCCTCCCAAGCCGTAGAAACCGAGAAATCCAACACATTACCCACACGATCTTTCCATTTAACAACATCATGCCTCTCTGGATAAAGAGTTGGAGGAACACCTGGATCAAAACGACCAGCCCAAGAAGTCGGCCAAGTCCAAGTATTATTGACCACCACTTCCGACACTCTCGCACTTAATCGAAAACCCGCATTTGAAATAAGTCTAGGAGATAACTTCTCAATTAAAGGGCTGTTATTAGACCACATATCAAACCAAGCAGAAGTTGAACAACCATTCCCAAGTTGGTTCCAAAAATGCTTCTGCACAATATGACGAACCTGAAGAAGTTTCCTCCAGCTCCAAGACATACTACCCGTAGAGTGCACCTCCCAAAAACTCTTTCCTCGAAGCCTATATGTATGAATCCATTGAATCCATAGAGATTGCTTCAAAGAAAGGAGCCGCCAAATATGAGCTGCAATCATAGCAACATTAAAATGTTCTAATTTCCGAACACCAAGGCCTCCCTCTTCTTTAGGAAGACATACAATATCCCACGCCACTTTAGCTTTTCCTTTCTTCAACGTGCCCTGACTCCATAGAAACCCTCTCATAATTTGTTCAATATCAAGAATAACCCGAGAAGGCAAAATAAACACCGAAGACCAATACACATGCATAGAAGAAAGAACCGAATGAATAAGTTGCAAACGCCCAGCGAAAGAAAGAAATTTATTCTTCCAATCATCCACTCTATTACGAAATTTTTCACCAAGCATCCTACAATCCCGCAACATCAATCTAGAAGAAACCAATGGAACTCCCAAATACTTAACCGGTAATAACCCTTCCTCAAATGGTAACACAACAAGAATAGCTAATTTCACATGATTAAGTACATTACAAAAGAAAGCCGTACTCTTAGGAATACTTGGAGTTAGACCCGAACCCATCTTGAACTCATCAAGGGAATCCATAACAACCTTTGCCGACTCCACATCCCCCCTTATAAAGATAAAAAGATCATCTGCAAAACACAAATTAACAATGTTAATGTTTTCACAATGAGGATGAAAATGAAAAGAGTCAGAACTTCAGACATTCCGATGAATAATCAAAGTAAGAATCTCCATGACTAGAGTAAACAAATAAGGAGAAAGAGGGTCCCCTTGTCTTAAACCCCTCCGACCATGAAATAAACCATGCAAGTAACCATTAATACTAAGAGAATAGGACGTGGTAGACACACATTCCATAATCCAATGAACCATTCTAGGATGAAATCCAAAACCAACCAAAATGCTTTTAAGAAAACCCCAATCAACCGTATCATAGGCTTTCGGTCAAAATAGGTCAAACGGAGTCACTGAGTTGGTGTACTTGACAGATATTTTGATTTGCAATTTACTTTGAATAATTGAATAGAAACTGCTTATTGTATGAGTTAACTTGATAATTGCTTAGATTCTAATCTTAATTGGGAGAATCTATTGTTTGTTATCAGTTATATCTGTTTAAGTATTTTCGGGTTCAATTATTTTCAATTGAGATGAATACATGTAGTGTATGGATCTCATGAGTTCGATGATGTGTTTGCAGAATTATTTATCTTAATTGGATGTGTGTCAACCGCTAAGATAAAGGATCTCCAAAGTGTATGAAAATTGAGTCTATCCAGTCCGGAATGGAGAAAGCTCAAGCTTAAAAAGGAAGCAGAGTACACTTACACGTCAACAACTCATCTAAATTCAAACGGAGATGAAAATGATGATGGAGAGATTGTTTTCATGTTATTCAATCTTGTGTCATTTGTTTTTGTTGTATTTGAATTTATTAAACAACATTGATTGTGTTCAATGTCTGTTATTGTCAAATACTTAACAATGGTGCTTTGTAATTCATTAAATAGTAACATATCGGGTCTTGATTTAATGATTTTATATTGTAAGATTGTTTAAGTGGTGACAGTTATCAAGAATTTATTTGTCGAGAAAAATACTAAGAATAGTGACATAGAATTAAAATTCGGTGTCTGTCTTATTGTGTTTTCTAAAGAATTCTTTTCGTTAATCATACCGAGTTCGAGAAAATTCTTTGTGAATTCTCAAAGTGTTAATCAAGTTCGTGAAGGTTGACTTGTTGAGAGTCAAGGTTCACATGAATCGAGAAAATTAGGCTAAGTGTAATATGCGTGTTAAGCAAAGTGGGCTGGTATATGCGTGTTTCACTTTGGGCCTAATTTACGTGTTCTGGCAAAATGGGCCGAATATGCGTGTTCTAGTGACATTTAGGGTTTGCGCGTTTGTGTGGATATAAAAGGGTAACATTACGCATTTAATTTCATTTTCAAAATCATTTGCATGTTCTTGTCAAAAGCCCTCCACATTTGCGTGTTTTTCTGTTCGAGCACTGTTCATTCGTCGATTCATAAAACTTGATCTATACGTGTTTTAGACACAAGAAACACTATCATTAACACTTATTTTCGGTAAAAGGCCGTTACCCCTGGTTAGAATTTTTTTAATCAAAACAAAGCAGGCAATCTAGTTGAAGTACTAGACTGACTTTACAAATCATGCACATAAGTGCAACATCCATGAACGAGTGACATACCACTCCAACCAACAATTTACAAATAAAACATAGGAACAGAGATTATACTACATTAGATAATAAAATAGGTAAATCCCATGCCGTCAAAAACTGTTCTAGCCTCTTGTTTTCTTGAATCTACAAGTCGCCAGCTTTAATCTAACCGTAGATATAATAGCTTCATACACTTGCTGCACTCCACAATTTTTCTTCTGAAACAGCCTAGCATTCCTTTCTTGCCAAATGTGATATACTGATGATGCAAGAATGAGTTTCGCAACAGCACTCCTAATGGTCTTCTTCTTGGCAAACAATAGATAGTCATTGATAATAGAGTCCCAATTACCAGAATGATCAAGCACATCAGGCTTGCAACAAGCACGCTGCCAAACCTGTTTGGAGAAAGAGCATTCAAAAAATAGATGATTATGAGAATCTGCTTGCACGTCACATAACGAGCACAACATAGGAGTTGTTGACTGCACATTAACATCCCACGAGCATAATACATCCTGTGTTTTCAACTTCTTCATGAAGACCAGCCAAAGAATAAACGAATGACTAGGAATAGAATGAGGGTACCACACAAGATAGTACCACTCAACAGTAGTAGCAGTATGGCGAATAGAGTCCCATACACGAGTCACTGAAACTTCATTAACATGATTATTATGATCTTTCCACAGCAACTTATCCTTAACGCCATAAGTCAGATGCGGAACAGCCATATTAGGGAACCGGTCATTCCAAGAAAGGGGCCATCTCCATGAACCATTGACAATAATTTCACAAACCTTGTCATATAAAGTAAAACCAGCACTTGTAATTAATCTGGAGGTTAAAGACGATCCAAGAGGAGCATAAGCACCCCAATTGTCAAACCAGGCAGATGCCGTTTTCCCATCACCAATCTCGAACAAAAAAAACTCCTTAAGGATAAGACGAATCTGTAACAACTTTCGCCAACTCCATGTCAGATTGCCTTGGCACGGAATTTCTCAAAAACTCCTCCCTCGTAACCTATAAGTATGCATCCACTTAACCCAAAGCGAGTCTTTATGGACGATGAGATTATGTTTAGCAAGGAGTGCAATATTAAACTCTTCAAGCCTACGAAGACCAATAAGAATAGTTCTCAAAAAATCCCAATTCACCGTGTCATAGGCCTTCTGAATATCCACCTTAAGAGCACATCTAGGTGGTCCTCGATCCAAATGATAATTATGCATCAATTCCTGGGTCAGTAGAATATTATCAGAAATACTTCTGTCAGGAACGAAAGCTGATTGATTACTACTTACCAACTGACCAAGAACCCTTTTAATTCTGTTGGAAATGATTTTGGAGATACACTTAAACAGAATATTACACAACGAAATCGGCCGATAATCAGTAACTCGCGATGGGGTCGCAACCTTAGGCAGAAGAGCAATAACCGTGTGATTCACTTCTTTCAACAGCTTACCACTATTAAAAAAATCTTTAACAGCTTTTGTAATGTCAACACCCACCATGTCCCAAGCATTCTTAAAGAAACAAGCTAAATAACCATCCGGACCCGGCGATATATCATCACCCATCGAGAAAATTGCCTCCTTAACTTCATTATCAGAAACCGACACAATCATAGAATCGGCCTGATCCTGAGATAAAGTAGACTGAAATAAATCAACAGAGTTCAGATCACTGACCGGCTCTGCTTGACCAAGAATGTGCAAATAATGTTCAAGAAAAGCAGAAACCACTTGATCACCATCATGTAAACCTCCATTAGCATCCATAATCATATCAATTCTACTCCGTGCAGTTTGAACCTTAACCACTTTATGAAAATAAGCAGTATTGGAGTCGCCAACATTAAGCCAATCCACCTTCGTTTTCTGTTTCAAAAACCTTTCTTCATCTAAGATAGCTTCATTAAAAGCATGTAATGAAAGAGCTGCTTCATCCCGAATCTCTTTATTGAATGGGTCCCGATCTAAAGCAAGTTGTACTTCATCAAGTTCCGCTCTTAGTTTAGAAACCTTTTCATGCAAATTACCATTATCGAAAAGCAATTTACGCAAAGGTTTTTTCAGCATCTTCAACTTCTGAACCACACAATACATAGGAAAACCTGTGACATCATGAGACCAAGCTTCTTTGACAACTTCCTGAAAATTAGCATTATGAACAAGAAGATTTGCAAATTTAAAAGGCAATGGCCGAAACTTTGAAATCATGGGAAGCCAAAGAATAGCAGGAGCATGATCTGAAATACGATAAGGCTGAAACATAGCAATCACACCTGATGCGAATATGATCCCACTCGCTGAACTGACTAATTCCAGTCAGCTAGAAGGGGTCGCTGAAGGGGTCGCTGAAATACCTGGCAACAATCAACTGGCAGCGAGCATTGGACTGAAGATGCCTCCAGAATAAGCCATGCTCATCTTGCCAGCCATAGCCCATTATGGATAAGCCTTCGCTGACAAACAACCTGCAATTGTTACTTTACTCCAGTGGCAAGTCCCTCCTTGATCAATGAAAGCCATCAGCGAATAGCATCAGCGAGCAACTCCAGTCAGCATACTTCAGCAGAGTTTTGTTCAGTCAAGAAGTTGTTTTATTCAATAAAAGGCTGCCACGTCACCAGTTCTAGAAGGTCTTGGATAAGGATGTGTGCATGAGAATAAAGTGTCCACTGAAGTCCCATGTTTGTGGGCCCAATAAAGAAGAATGACAGCTGTCAAGGAAGGAGCGTGTGACTAACGGTATTGTGGGACCACTTGCAGGGGAATATTTCTAGAAGCTTACGTGTCCATTTCTTAGTGGTCCAAATTAATTAGTGGCTTGCACATGACAACTTTATTGTAATATTTTATTATTATGTCGTTAATTCCTAGGTAGAGCATGTGGCTATAAATATAGGTTTTATTTCTCATTGTAAGGGGATTATGTTGAATTGAATGAAATTAATAGAGCAGCCTCTATTTCTTAAAAAAATCTTCATTTACCTTTATAGAACTTTGATCTTGGTGGCTTGGAGTGATCCCTTTATCTATAATTGTGGGGGTTCGTCCTTTATCAATTATAGTGGTGAGATCCAAAATCTTCGATTTCTTTATCTGTGTTTGTGGTGGCTAGACCTTTATCAAACATAGTGGTGGGTTGGAGTGTTTCTATTATTTGATTCCGGTGGATCGTTTCCTTTACGAATCAAGAATCAGATTCTTATCTATCTTTGCATTTTATTGTCTTGTTTGTTGTTTTGTTTCATTAAAATCCAGAAAATACCAAAAATATTTATTTCCGTTGTGCTAGTTTCGTTGTCTAATTCTGTTGTGCTTATATTCGTGTGAATTTCACATCAGCACCTGAAAACAAACTATCAAAATTAGCATTACCCATAATCCTATCCAACTTTTTTAACACACCATGATCACCACGAGGCTTCTGGTTCCAAGTAAATTGTAAACCAACTCGATTAACATCAGAAACCTCAATATCCGTAACAGCTTCATTGAATTCTCGCATTGAAATATCCATAAATGAGCTGCCACTAGCATGATCATCCAAGTTCAAAGTTGCATTAAAGTCACCCAATAAACACCAAGGGTGATTACCAACAAATAGTTTATGCACGGATAAGTCTTTCCATAAATCTCTACGTAACATATACCTATTATGTGCATAGATAAAAGAGCACATCAGAACTCTCTTATCAGCCTTCAGAATAAGTTGAGCATGAATAACTTGATCTGACTGATTAATCACCATAAGATCCACCACATTTGGATTCCAACCAAGGATAATACGAGGGTTTATGGCACACATACATCTATTTGAAGTCCAATTCCAATATCTAAACACTTTATTACACAACTTTTCCAATTTAACAGAAGACACATGGGACTCTAAAATAGCACAAACTGACAATTGATTATCAGTAAGTACCTGTTGAACCTCTTTTTGCTTAGGGGGTAGGTTCATCCCCCTAATATTCCATGCTGCGATGTTATATATTGGGCACCACTGAAGCAGGAGTGCTTGCCCCTGTAGAACCCACTTGATTATCTTTGAACTGCACAGATTCATCAAAAACAACCTCAACTTGATCATCATCACTATCGTCATTCAAGAAATCAGGCTTAGTATTTTTTGGAATTTCACCCCGACGGTGAAAACCTTCAGAAACATTATCAACTCCCTCCTCCCCTAGAACAGAATACGAGTTATAAGTTTTAACATTGGACGCGCTAGCAACATTCTTTGCTGGATTACCCTTTTTAGTTTCACGTGAAGAATTATGTTGCTTTGAATCCTGATTCGTATTCACTGTAGCTCTATAAATCCAGTTCGGTTTCGGCTTGGTTAATTTAACCCCTTCCACCTGTCTACTCGCACCTGTTGCCTTTCCTTTTTTCCAATTAACTGTAGTAAAACCATCATCATTTTGCACTTCCTTACCCCCTAAGCAAAAAGAGGTTTAACAGGTACTTACTGATAATCAATTGTCAGTTTGTGCTATTTTAGAGTCCCATTTGTCTTCTGTTAAATTGGAAAAGTTGTGTAATAAAGTGTTTAGAAATTGGAATTGGACTTCAAATGGATGTATGTGTGCCAAAAGCCCTCGTATTATCCTTGGTTGGAATCCAAATGTGGTGGATTTTTTGGTGATTAATCAGTCAAATCAAGTTATTCATGCTCAGCTTATTCTGAAGGCTGATAAGAGAGTTCTGATGTGCTCTTTTATCTATGCACATAATAGGTATACGTTACGTAGAGATTTGTGGAAAGACTTATCCGTGCATAAACTGTTTGTTGGTAATCACCCTTGGTGTTTATTGGGTGACTTTAATGCAACTTTGAACTTGGATGATCATGCTAGTGGCAGCTCAATTATGGATATTTCAATGCGAGAATTCAATGAAGCTGTTACGGATATTGAGGTTTCCGATGTTAATCGAGTTGGTTTACAATTTACTTGGAACCAGAAGCCTCGTGGTGATCATGGTGTGTTAAAAAAGTTGGATAGGATTATGGGTAATGCTAATTTTGATAGTTTGTTTTCAGGTGCGATTGCTATGTTTCAGCCTTATCGTATTTCAGATCATGCTCCTGCTATTCTTCGGCTTCCCATGATTTCAAAGTTTCGGCCATTGCCTTTTAAATTTGCAAATCTTCTTGTTCATAATGCTAATTTTCAGGAAGTTGTCAAAGAAGCTTGGTCTCATGATGTCACAGGTTTTCCTATGTATTGTGTGGTTCAGAAGTTGAAGATGCTGAAAAAACCTTTGCGTAAATTGCTTTTCGATAAAGGTAATTTGCATGAAAAGGTTTCTAAACTAAGAGCGGAACTTGATGAAGTACAACTTGCTTTAGATCGGGACCCATTAAATAAAGAGATTCGGGATGAAGCAGCTCTTTCATTACATGCTTTTAATGAAGCTATCTTAGATGAATAAAGGTTTTTGAAACAGAAAACGAAGGTGGATTGGCTTAATGTTGGCGACTCCAATACTGCTTATTTTCATAAAGTGGTTAAGGTTCAAACTGCACGGAGTAGAATTGATATGATTATGGATGCTAATGGAGGTTTACATGATGGTGATCAAGTGGTTTCTGCTTTTCTTGAACATTATTTTCACATTTTGGTCAAGCAGAGCCGGTCAGTGATCTGAACTCTATTGATTTATTTTGGTCTACTTTATCTCAGGATCAGGCCGATTCTATGATTGTGTCGGTTTCTGATAATGAAGTTAAGGAGGCAATTTTCTCGATGGGTGATGATAAATTGTCGGGTCCGGATGGTTATTCAGCTTGTTTCTTTAAGAATGCTTGGGGCGTGGTGGGTGTTGACATTACAAAAGCTGTTAAAGATTTTTTTAATAGTGGTAAGCTGTTGAAAGAAGTGAATCACACGGTTATTGCTCTTCTGCCTAAGGTTGCGACCCCATCGCGAGTTACTGATTATCGGCCGATTTCGTTGTGTAATATTCTGTTTAAGTGTATCTCCAAAATCATTTCCAACAGAATTAAAAGGGTTCTTGGTCAGTTGGTAAGTAGTAATCAATCAGCTTTCGTTCCTGACAGAAGTATTTCTGATAATATTCTACTGACCCAGGAATTGATGCATAATTATCATTTGGATCGAGGACCACCTAGATGTGCTCTTAAGGTGGATATTCAGAAGGCCTATGACACGGTGAATTGGGATTTTTTGAGAACTATTCTTATTGATTTTGGCTTCCCTGACCGTATGATTTGCTAGATCATGGAATGTGTCACGTCTGCTTCTTTTTCGTTGAATATCAATGGTAATTTGCATGAAAAGGTTTCTAAACTAAGAGCGGAACTTGATGAAGTACAACTTGCTTTAGATCGGGACCCATTCAATAAAGAGATTCGGGATGAAGCAGCTCTTTCATTACATGCTTTTAATGAAGCTATCTTAGATGAAGAAAGGTTTTTGAAACAGAAAAGCGAAGATGGATTGGCTTAATGTTGGCGACTCCAATACTGCTTATTTTCATAAAGTGGTTAAGGCTCGAACTGCACGGAGTAGAATTGATATGATTTTGGATGCTAATGGAGGTTTACATGATGGTGATCAAGTGGTTTCTGCTTTTCTTGAACATTATTTTCACATTTTGGTCAAGCAGAGCCGGTCAGTGATCTGAACTCTATTGATTTATTTTGGTCTACTTTATCTCAGGATCAGGCCGATTCTATGATTGTGTCGGTTTCTGATAATGAAGTTAAGGAGGCAATTTTCTCGATGGGTGATGATAAATTGTCGGGTCCGGATGGTTATTCAGCTTGTTTCTTTAAGAATGCTTGGGGCGTGGTGGGTGTTGACATTACAAAAGCTGTTAAAGATTTTTTTAATAGTGGTAAGCTGTTGAAAGAAGTGAATCACACGGTTATTGCTCTTCTGCCTAAGGTTGCGACCCCATCGCGAGTTACTGATTATCGGCCGATTTCGTTGTGTAATATTCTGTTTAAGTGTATCTCCAAAATCATTTCCAACAGAATTAAAAGGGTTCTTGGTCAGTTGGTAAGTAGTAATCAATCAGCTTTCGTTCCTGACAGAAGTATTTCTGATAATATTCTACTGACCCAGGAATTGATGCATAATTATCATTTGGATCGAGGACCACCTAGATGTGCTCTTAAGGTGGATATTCAGAAGGCCTATGACACGGTGAATTGGGATTTTTTGAGAACTATTCTTATTGATTTTGGCTTCCCTGACCGTATGATTTGCTGGATCATGGAATGTGTCACGTCTGCTTCTTTTTCGTTGAATATCAATGGTAATTTGCAGGGGTTTTTTAAGGGTAAAAGAGGGCTTAGACAGGGTGATCCGCTTTCTCCATATTTGTTTACTTTGGTGATGGAGATTCTTACTTTAATTTTGCGAAGGAAAGTTAGAGATTCGGATGCCTTTTCTTTTCATCATAATTGTAGTAAACATGAGATTATTAATCTGTGTTTCGCGGATGACTTGTTTATTTTCATGCGTGGTGATGTTAGTTCAGTTAGAGTAGTTATGGATGCTTTGGAAGAGTTCAATCTGGTTTCTGGTCTTACCCCTATCTTGCCAAAGAGCACTGCGTTTTTTTGCAATGTTTTGAATCATGTTAAGCTGGAAATTCTCTCGGTTCTCCCTTTTGAAGAAGGTAATCTTCCTGTTAAATATCTTGGTGTTCCACTTATCTCATCTCGTTTAATGATTCGTGACTGTAAAGTAGTTGTAAAGAAGGTTAAGAAACGAGTAAATGATTGGAAAAATAGATTTTTATCGTTTGCGGGTCGACTTCAGTTGATTTCTTCTGTTCTCTCTTCTTTGCATATCTACTGGTCGTCGGTCTTTATGCTTCCTTCGAGTACTCTTCTTGATATTGAGCAGATTATACGGGGTCTCCTTTGGTGCCAAGGAGAGCTACAGAAAGGCAAAGCAAAGGTGGCATGGGATGTTGTTTGCTTGCCAAAGGAAGAAGTTGGCCTGGGTCTTCGTAGGCTTGAAGAGTTTAATATTGCACTCCTTGCTAAACATATACATAATCTCATCATCCATAAAGACTCGCTTTGGGTTAAGTAGATGCATACTTACAGGTTACGAGGGAGAAGTTTTTGGGAAATTCCGTGCCAAGGCAATCTGACATGGAGTTGGCGAAAGTTGTTACAGATTCGTCCTATCCTTAAGGAGTTTTTTTTGTTCGAGATTGGTGATGGGAAAACGGCATCTGCCTGGTTTGACAATTGGGGTGCTTATGGTCCTCTTGGATCGTCTTTAACCTCCAGATTAATTACAGGTGCTGGTTTTACTTTATATGACAAGGTTTGTGAAATTATTGTCAATGGTTCATGGAGATGGACCCTTTCTTGGAATGACCGGTTCCCTAATATGGCTGTTCCGTATCTGACTTATGGCGTTAAGGATAAGTTGCTGTGGAAAGATCATAATAATCATGTTAATGAAGTTTCAGTGACTCGTGTATGGGACTCTATTCGCCATACTGTTGCTACTGTTGAGTGGCACTATCTTGTGTGGTACCCTCATTCTATTCCTAAGCATTCGTTTATTCTTTGGCTGGTCTTCATGAAGAAGTTGAAAACACAGGATGTATTATGCTCGTGGGATGTTAATGTGCAGTCAACAACTCCTATGTTGTGCTCGTTATGTGACGTGCAAGCAGATTCTCATAATCATCTATTTTTTGAATGCTCTTTCTCCAAACAGGTTTGGCAGCGTGCTTGTTGCAAGGCTGATGTGCTTGATCATTCTGGTAATTGGGACTCTATTATCAATGACTATCTATTGTTTGCCAAGAAGAAGACCATTAGGAGTGTTGTTGCGAAACTCATTATTGCATCATCAGTATATCACATTTGGCAAGAAAGGAATGCTAGGCTGTTTCAGAAGAAAAAGCGTGGAGTGCATCAAGTGTATGAAGCTATTATATCTACGGTTAGATTCAAGCTGGCGACTTGTAGATTCAAGAAAACAAGGAGGCTAGAACAGTTTTTGACGGCATGGGATTTACCTATTTTATTATCTAATGTAGTATAATCTCTGTTCCTATGTTTTATTTGTAAATTGTTGGTTGGAGTGGTATGTCACTCGTTCATGGATGTTGCACTTATGTGCATGATTTGTAAAGTCAGTCTAGTACTTCAACTAGATTGCCTGCTTTGTTTTGATTAATGAATTTCTAACCATGGGTGACGGCCTTTTACCGAAAAAAGAATGCATCGGGTATAATTGAGGATGGTGATACGATACCAGCTGAATGTAATACGGATCATAAAGCTAAAAATGAGGCTGATATGGAAAAACCTAAAGTATCCTATGCTGAAAAGTTGAACTCGAGTACAACTAGAAAGGTTGTTAATTTCAGGAAACTCGAACAAAAGGAGAGTCGGGAGGGTGCTGATATTGTGCTACCTAGAGAGTCAGTACGCGAGGTAAATGATAGATTCCAAAATACTCTGGTAGGGTACTTCCTAGGGAAACGTTTAGCATTTCCTGTTGTTGATAATTTTGTCAAAAATAACTGGGTGAAATTTGTGGCGACACGAGTGATGATGAATGGGAATGTGCCATTACTTTTCAACACATGGTCGCCTACTATGACATTAAGAAAGGAGGAAATTAAAACATTGTGCTGTGGATTAAAATGCATGGAGTCCCCATGGCTGCATACACAGAGGATCCAGAACCATAGTAATTAGGATGAATAGAAAAGGTGATTCACTAATAAATGAGGGATCCAGAACCAGAGTAATTAGGATGAATAGAACATGATGCTTAACAATGTCAGACGCGATCCAGTGACATGGAAACGTGCATTGTGGTCACCGGAGGGAATTATTATCTCGTCATGGCTTAAGAGCCGGGTAACTTAAAGATGAATTAATAACACAAACTTTAGGTCATTAATGCTTAAACAATGAATCTAACGAGAATTTGTTTAAAGAAGTAGTGTGAGTCTAGGGACAACACTAGTTACTTAGGCAAAGTGAATCTATCGAGAATCTGAGCCGTGATTAAGTTTCCAACAGCCTAGCAAGTAGGTAGAGTAATATCCGGTCGTATCATGAGATCTGAGATGCCAAACAAGTATTTTAATTTAATTATTGTTATTTGCTTCTTTTTTTAGGACTTGATAATAGCTATACCTGATCTGTATATATGAAATTCACATAGTAGAAAAAAAACCCTATTTCTCTCTCTCTAATATGGCGATTTCTTTCCTTCTTCAACCCTAGCTTCTTGCGATCGATTGGATTACTATCTGTTATTTTGTGGTTTCTTCATCATGATCGAATCCATGTATGAGTTAGGTTAATCTATTCTTTCGATCGTCTAGGGCTAGTGGTGTTTTCTTCATATCGCATATTTAGGGTTAGGGTTTTTTTGCTGCCTATTTTTTCTTTCGTTTTTCTGTTTGTTGATTCGTTTGGGGTTTGGTGTTTCTTGTTTATTGGTTTTGATTGCATGAAGAGAGATAGTCCGGTTGGAATTAATCCAATAGAAATGCAAAAAGTTCAAGACAGATTGGCCAGATTAAGAGGTGAAGATATGTCGGGTAAAAAAAATAAGAATGGTGGAAACCCTAAAAAAGTTTCGCCGGCCAAGAAAAATTCAGAAGGTGCTGCCAAACCACCTGAACGTCCTTCTGGTAGTAATCAGCCTAATGTTTAGATTCCTTTGAATGTACCTTCTGGTAGCGATCAGCCTAATAATTCGAGTAGAAAGGAATCTGAACATAAGCTTGCTTCATCATCAGAATTCTATTTTGGTGTTGATGATGAGAATAAAAGCACTAATATTGGTGAGAATTGTCCTCCATCTGAGAAACTTGGTTCAATAAATGAGGACGATGCAAATATGAAGAATGATAATGGCGACCAACAGGTGAGTGAGACGGAGGTCCACCCAGAAACTATGATGCGTAAGCCTACTGAAAGTAATGAAGATACCACTAAGAAACCTGATTGTCTGGATGCTCCTGGGGTTACTCCTACGTATGCTGCCAAGCTCAAAAGTGGTTCTATTAAGAAGGTTGTGAACTTCAGGAAGTTAGAAAATAGTGTGAATCGAGATGGTGTGGATATAGTACTTCCTAAGGAATCAGTTCGGGTTGTACAAGACAGATTTGCTAATACTTTGTTTGGATATTTTTTGGGTGATAAACTAGCTTATCCTGTTGTTGAATATTATGTCAAGACTAATTCGTCTAAGTTTGGTCTCCAAAAAGTAATGATGAATGCGGATGGATTTTTCTTCTTCAAATTCAATGATAAAAAAGAGATGTTGAATGTTTTAGAGGGAGGTCCTTGGCTTGTACGGAGTATGCCTATCTTTTTGAACATTTGGTCACCCATAGCAAAGCTAAAAAAGGATGATATTAAAGAAGTAGCTGTGTGGATTAAAATCCACAATGTCCCTATTGCTGCATACACGGATGATGGACTGAGCTTGCTAGCTACTAAGTTGGGAAATCCAAAAATGCTTGACTCTTACACGAGTACCATGTGCACTGAATCATGGGGTAGAAGTAGTTATGCAAGGGCTTTGATTGAGATCTCTGCTGAGAATGAGTTTCGGGATAACTTAACAATGGCGATACCAGCTTTAGAGGGTGATCACTATGTGACTGGGACAATGCGTGTTGAATATGAATGGCGACCACAAAGGTGTGCTACATGTTGTATTATCGGCCATAATACAGATGTGTGCCCTAAGAGAGTTAAAACAGTTAACAAACTTGTGAATTCAGTTGATAATGATGGATTTACTGAGGTAAGAGGAAGGAAGAAGGCGCACAAGGTTGGATTTCCTCTTAACAAGCAAAAAACTAAAGTTAAATATAGGCCGGTGGTTAATCAAAAACAACAAAAAGATGTGCCTAGCACTTCTGGTACGAAGGAAAGTGTTGTTAACACGAGTAATTCATTTGGTGTTCATAATGGGATGCTGATCCAAGTGAGAAGACTAATGCTGAATCAAGTTCTAAGACTGGCTTTAATGTGACAGTAGATTCTGATGGTGAAGAGCTGATTGAAGTTTTAGATGTTGAAACTGCTAATTTTATGGCTTCGGGTACTACACCTAGTGAAACTACAGGGGCAAGCACTCCTGCTACTGGGTTTCCAATGGGTAGTCTTGCCTCATGGAATATAAGGGGGTTGAACCGCCCTCTGAAACAAAGTGAGGTTCGACAAGTAGTGAAGGATAATCATCTAAATGTGTGTGCCATTCTGGAGTCACATGTAGATGTTTCTCAACTATTTAATGTGTGTAGAAATGTGTTTAGATCATGGGATTGGACGTCTAATGGTGGTCTTTGTAGCAAAGGAACTCGTATCATATTAGGATGGGATGCGGATATTGTTGATGTTATGGTGATTTCCCAACCTTATCAGGTTATGCATGTTCAATTAAGGTATAAACTTTTTTTGGTTAATGGGATATCCCTGTGAATTTTATACCATCACCAAAAAAACATTACAAAACAAGTAGCATGGCTAAATACCATACTAGTTCATGAGCATGAAACATTCATGCTATGTTAACAAGCGGAAAAAAAACCCGCTACCTATTAAAGAAACAAGAGACATACTAGCTATACAAAAAAACTAGTATGTATCAAACAAGACGATTGCAGCTTCAAACATCATAGACCACAAGAGAATGTGGTAACCTCCAAGCTTTGACAAAGCACTCAACTTGTGACGTATTTTTGAAACGCAAAGTAACAAGTTTCAGTCGTACATTTGTTGCCACAAGATCCCGAACCTGCTCCATCTTCCTTGACGTGTTAGAGAATAACTTGTTGTTCCGCTCTTGCCAGATGTAGTAAGCAGTTGCAGAGACCAGCAGCTTTCCAATAACCGTCTTTGCAGATTTCGACTTGGCACGCTGAATAAGCCAATTGGTAATATCATCCCAAGAAGCACTCACAGAAGCCATTTGAGCTAAGTGTCGAACTTGATTCCAAACCTGGCTGGAAAGCGAACACTCAAAGAAAAGGTGATTACACGAATCAGGTCCATGTTGGCATAATGGACAGCAAGTCAGATTATAATTCATATTCCTGCCTTTGGACCATTTAATCATCCTAACTTGGGTCGACAGTTTATCTTGCATAATAAGCCACATTAAGAAAGCATGCCTTGGTATCATTTGAGGGAACCAAACAACATTACACCAAGGTACAACATCACGTTTGACCCGAATAGTTTCCCAAACAACAGAAGAAGAGAAATTCAGTTCATTCCCCTTATCATCCTTCCAAATTAAGAGATCAGTAGAGTGAGCCGCAAGATCGCAAGGGGGCAGGTTAATTAACACAGGAAAAATACCAAGCAATTGGAAACTTCCAGCAGCCCTCATCAGTTAAATCAGCAACTGTATCATTAAGATTAAAACCTGCATTAGCTATCTCACGCGGAGTGATATAATTCCGAATGGGGCAAATCTCATTCCATTTATCAAACCACATAGAGGTAGTCTTGCCATCACCGATTTGTTTCCACAAGAAAGGTCGAATACACTCTCGTAATTGTAACAACTTACGCCAACCCCAAGAACAATTCTGTGGGATTGGGACATCCCAAAAGCTTCGTGATGCGTAAATCATGCAAATCCCAAGCACAGCGGAAATGTAACAACGAAACAAAATACAGCGGAAGACTATTTTTGGTATTTTCTGGATTTATATGAAACAAACAACAAAAACAGGACAATAAAATAAAAGGATAGATAAAAGAATCCACCACCAAGACTCGTAAAGGCCAAGCTACCGGAATCAAGGATAAAGGAAACACTCCAACCCACCACTATGTTTGATAAAGGTCTAGCCACCACAAACACAGATAAAGGAATCAAAGATTTAAGATCTCACCACTATAATTGATAAAGGACGAACCACCACAATTATAGATAAAGGGATCACTCCAAACCACCAAGATCAAAGATCTATAAAGGTAAATGAAGATTTTGTAAGAAATAGAGGCTGCTCTATTAATTTCATTCAATTCAACATAATCTGGTTTTTACAAGGAAAATAAACCCCTATTTATAGCCACATGCTCTACCTAGGAATTAATGAAATACAATAAAATATTCATAAAGCTGTCATGTGCTACGGACCACCACTAATTAATTATCCAATGGAAAATGGACACGTAAAGCTTCTAGAAACATTTCCCCTTGCACGTGGTCCCACAATACCGTTAGTCACACGCTCCTTCCTTGACAGCTGTCATTCCTTCTTTATTGGACCCACAGATATAAGCCTTCAGTGGGGACTTTATTATTTGGACAATGGAACATAAATCTGGACTGCCACTGGTGGACCTTCAGTGTTGGTCACTGGAGCATTCATCTGGCGGACCTTTAGTGTTGGTCATCTGGACATCTTCACTGGTGGATTATCAGAGTTGGTCACTGGAGGATGTTGCCACTAGAGAAGTGTTACTACTGGTGACTAGACTGGTTCTGAAAAGACTTGTCTGAAATGGGCCACCGCTGGTAGAATCAACATGGCTTGTTCAGATGGCATTATCAGCTCACTTTCCTTCAGCTCGGTTGACTTCTTCAGTTCGCTGGGTTCCTCCAGTTCAGTGAGCCTGGACGTCTCTGCATCACTTCGACCCTTCAATCTATATGACTGAATCCACTTAACCCATAGAGAGTCCCTATTACTTAGAAGGCTCCATATATGTTTAAGAATTAGAGCTCTATTCACATCTGCAATTCGTCGAATGCCAAGCCCTCCGTCAGCCTTCGGAGTACATAGGGATTTCCATGCAACTTTGGCTTTTCCTTTGATAGAATTCCCTTGAATCCATAAGAAAGCCCTCATTTTCATATCCAAGTCCTCAATAATTCTTTTTTTTTTGGGTAAAAGGGTAGAAACCCCGTTGACTTTGCATTAATACCCAAAAATATTACAGTACAAGTAGTGTGACAGAATGTCCCACTAGTTTCATTTACAGGACATGCCCTGTATATGTCTAACAAGTAACATCAAGAAAACACATAGCCAATGTATACTAGTCACTGGAGCATTCATCTGGCGGACCTTCAGTGTTGGTCATCTGGACATCTTCACTGGTGGATTATCAGAGTTGGTCACTGGAGGATGTTGCCACTGGAGAAGTGTTACTACTGGTGACTAGACTGGTTCAGAAAAGACTTATCTGAAATAGGCCACTGCTGGTAGAATCAACATGGCTTGTTCAAATGGCATTATCAGCTCACTTTCCTTCAGCTCGGTTGACTTCTTCAGTTCGCTGGGTTCCTCCAGTTCAGTGAGCCTGGACGTCTCTGCATCACTTCGACCCTTCAATCTATATGACTGAATCCACTTAACCCATAGAGAGTCCCTATTACTTAGAAGGCTCCATATATGTTTAAGAATTAGAGCTCTATTCACATCTGCAATTCGTCGAATGCCAAGCCCTCCGTCAGCCTTCGGAGTACATAGGGATTTCCATGCAACTTTGGCTTTTCCTTTGATAGAATTCCCTTGAATCCATAAGAAAGCCCTCATTTTCATATCCAAGTCCTCAATAATTCTTTTTTTTTGGGTAAAAGGGTAGAAACCCCGTTGACTTTGCATTAATACCCAAAAATATTACAGTACAAGTAGTGTGACAGAATGTCCCACTAGTTTCATTTACAGGACATGCCCTGTATATGTCTAACAAGTAACATCAAGAAAACACATAGCCAATGTATACTAGTCACTGGAGCATTCATCTGGCGGACCTTCAGTGTTGGTCATCTGGACATCTTCACTGGTGGATTATCAGAGTTGGTCACTGGAGGATGTTGCCACTGGAGAAGTGTTACTACTGGTGACTAGACTGGTTCAGAAAAGACTTATCTGAAATAGGCCACTGCTGGTAGAATCAACATGGCTTGTTCAAATGGCATTATCAGCTCACTTTCCTTCAGCTCGGTTGACTTCTTCAGTTCGCTGGGTTCCTCCAGTTCAGTGAGCCTGGACGTCTCTGCATCACTTCGACCCTTCAATCTATATGACTGAATCCACTTAACCCATAGAGAGTCCCTATTACTTAGAAGGCTCCATATATGTTTAAGAATTAGAGCTCTATTCACATCTGCAATTCGTCGAATGCCAAGCCCTCCGTCAGCCTTCGGAGTACATAGGGATTTCCATGCAACTTTGGCTTTTCCTTTGATAGAATTCCCTTGAATCCATAAGAAAGCCCTCATTTTCATATCCAAGTCCTCAATAATTCTTTTTTTTGGGTAAAAGGGCAGAAACCCCGTTGACTTTGCATTAATACCCAAAAATATTACAGTACAAGTAGTGTGACAGAATGTCCCACTAGTTTCATTTACAGGACATGCCCTGTATATGTCTAACAAGTAACATCAAGAAAACACATAGCCAATGTATACTAGTCACTGGAGCATTCATCTGGCGGACCTTCAGTGTTGGTCATCTGGACATCTTCACTGGTGGATTATCAGAGTTGGTCACTGGAGGATGTTGCCACTGGAGAAGTGTTACTACTGGTGACTAGACTGGTTCAGAAAAGACTTATCTGAAATAGGCCACTGCTGGTAGAATCAACATGGCTTGTTCAAATGGCATTATCAGCTCACTTTCCTTCAGCTCGGTTGACTTCTTCAGTTCGCTGGGTTCCTCCAGTTCAGTGAGCCTGGACGTCTCTGCATCACTTCGACCCTTCAATCTATATGACTGAATCCACTTAACCCATAGAGAGTCCCTATTACTTAGAAGGCTCCATATATGTTTAAGAATTAGAGCTCTATTCACATCTGCAATTCGTCGAATGCCAAGCCCTCCGTCAGCCTTCGGAGTACATAGGGATTTCCATGCAACTTTGGCTTTTCCTTTGATAGAATTCCCTTGAATCCATAAGAAAGCCCTCATTTTCATATCCAAGTCCTCAATAATTCTTTTTTTTGGGTAAAAGGGCAGAAACCCCGTTGACTTTGCATTAATACCCAAAAATATTACAGTACAAGTAGTGTGACAGAATGTCCCACTAGTTTCATTTACAGGACATGCCCTGTATATGTCTAACAAGTAACATCAAGAAAACACATAGCCAATGTATACTAGTCACTGGAGCATTCATCTGGCGGACCTTCAGTGTTGGTCATCTGGACATCTTCACTGGTGGATTATCAGAGTTGGTCACTGGAGCATTCATCTGGCGGACCTTCAGTGTTGGTCATCTGGACATCTTCACTGGTGGATTATCAGAGTTGGTCACTGGAGCATTCATCTGGCGGACCTTCAGTGTTGGTCATCTGGACATCTTCACTGGTGGATTATCAGAGTTGGTCACTGGAGGATGTTGCCACTGGAGAAGTGTTACTACTGGTGACTAGACTGGTTCAGAAAAGACTTATCTGAAATAGGCCACTGCTGGTAGAATCAACATGGCTTGTTCAAATGGCATTATCAGCTCACTTTCCTTCAGCTCGGTTGACTTCTTCAGTTCGCTGGGTTCCTCCAGTTCAGTGAGCCTGGACGTCTCTGCATCACTTCGACCCTTCAATCTATATGACTGAATCCACTTAACCCATAGAGAGTCCCTATTACTTAGAAGGCTCCATATATGTTTAAGAATTAGAGCTCTATTCACATCTGCAATTCGTCGAATGCCAAGCCCTCCGTCAGCCTTCGGAGTACATAGGGATTTCCATGCAACTTTGGCTTTTCCTTTGATAGAATTCCCTTGAATCCATAAGAAAGCCCTCATTTTCATATCCAAGTCCTCAATAATTCTTTTTTTTGGGTAAAAGGGCAGAAACCCCGTTGACTTTGCATTAATACCCAAAAATATTACAGTACAAGTAGTGTGACAGAATGTCCCACTAGTTTCATTTACAGGACATGCCCTGTATATGTCTAACAAGTAACATCAAGAAAACACATAGCCAATGTATACTAGTCACTGGAGCATTCATCTGGCGGACCTTCAGTGTTGGTCATCTGGACATCTTCACTGGTGGATTATCAGAGTTGGTCACTGGAGGATGTTGCCACTGGAGAAGTGTTACTACTGGTGACTAGACTGGTTCAGAAAAGACTTATCTGAAATAGGCCACTGCTGGTAGAATCAACATGGCTTGTTCAGATGGCATTATCAGCTCACTTTCCTTCAGCTCGGTTGACTTCTTCAGTTCGCTGGGTTCCTCCAGTTCAGTGAGCCTGGACGTCTCTGCATCACTTCGACCCTTCAATCTATATGACTGAATCCACTTAACCCATAGAGAGTCCCTATTACTTAGAAGGCTCCATATATGTTTAAGAATTAGAGCTCTATTCACATCTGCAATTCGTCGAATGCCAAGCCCTCCGTCAGCCTTCGGAGTACATAGGGATTTCCATGCAACTTTGGCTTTTCCTTTGATAGAATTCCCTTGAATCCATAAGAAAGCCCTCATTTTCATATCCAAGTCCTCAATAATTCTTTTTTTTTGGGTAAAAGGGTAGAAACCCCGTTGACTTTGCATTAATACCCAAAAATATTACAGTACAAGTAGTGTGACAGAATGTCCCACTAGTTTCATTTACAGGACATGCCCTGTATATGTCTAACAAGTAACATCAAGAAAACACATAGCCAATGTATACTAGTCACTGGAGCATTCATCTGGCGGACCTTCAGTGTTGGTCATCTGGACATCTTCACTGGTGGATTATCAGAGTTGGTCACTGGAGGATGTTGCCACTGGAGAAGTGTTACTACTGGTGACTAGACTGGTTCAGAAAAGACTTATCTGAAATAGGCCACTGCTGGTAGAATCAACATGGCTTGTTCAAATGGCATTATCAGCTCACTTTCCTTCAGCTCGGTTGACTTCTTCAGTTCGCTGGGTTCCTCCAGTTCAGTGAGCCTGGACGTCTCTGCATCACTTCGACCCTTCAATCTATATGACTGAATCCACTTAACCCATAGAGAGTCCCTATTACTTAGAAGGCTCCATATATGTTTAAGAATTAGAGCTCTATTCACATCTGCAATTCGTCGAATGCCAAGCCCTCCGTCAGCCTTCGGAGTACATAGGGATTTCCATGCAACTTTGGCTTTTCCTTTGATAGAATTCCCTTGAATCCATAAGAAAGCCCTCATTTTCATATCCAAGTCCTCAATAATTCTTTTTTTTGGGTAAAAGGGCAGAAACCCCGTTGACTTTGCATTAATACCCAAAAATATTACAGTACAAGTAGTGTGACAGAATGTCCCACTAGTTTCATTTACAGGACATGCCCTGTATATGTCTAACAAGTAACATCAAGAAAACACATAGCCAATGTATACTAGTCACTGGAGCATTCATCTGGCGGACCTTCAGTGTTGGTCATCTGGACATCTTCACTGGTGGATTATCAGAGTTGGTCACTGGAGGATGTTGCCACTGGAGAAGTGTTACTACTGGTGACTAGACTGGTTCAGAAAAGACTTATCTGAAATAGGCCACTGCTGGTAGAATCAACATGGCTTGTTCAAATGGCATTATCAGCTCACTTTCCTTCAGCTCGGTTGACTTCTTCAGTTCGCTGGGTTCCTCCAGTTCAGTGAGCCTGGACGTCTCTGCATCACTTCGACCCTTCAATCTATATGACTGAATCCACTTAACCCATAGAGAGTCCCTATTACTTAGAAGGCTCCATATATGTTTAAGAATTAGAGCTCTATTCACATCTGCAATTCGTCGAATGCCAAGCCCTCCCTCAGCCTTCGGAGTACATAGGGATTTCCATGCAACTTTGGCTTTTCCTTTGATAGAATTCCCTTGAATCCATAAGAAAGCCCTCATTTTCATATCCAAGTCCTCAATAATTCTTTTTTTTTTGGGTAAAAGGGCAGAAACCCCGTTGACTTTGCATTAATACCCAAAAATATTACAGTACAAGTAGTGTGACAGAATGTCCCACTAGTTTCATTTACAGGACATGCCCTGTATATGTCTAACAAGTAACATCAAGAAAACACATAGCCAATGTATACTAGTCACTGGAGCATTCATCTGGCGGACCTTCAGTGTTGGTCATCTGGACATCTTCACTGGTGGATTATCAGAGTTGGTCACTGGAGGATGTTGCCACTGGAGAAGTGTTACTACTGGTGACTAGACTGGTTCAGAAAAGACTTATCTGAAATAGGCCACTGCTGGTAGAATCAACATGGCTTGTTCAAATGGCATTATCAGCTCACTTTCCTTCAGCTCGGTTGACTTCTTCAGTTCGCTGGGTTCCTCCAGTTCAGTGAGCCTGGACGTCTCTGCATCACTTCGACCCTTCAATCTATATGACTGAATCCACTTAACCCATAGAGAGTCCCTATTACTTAGAAGGCTCCATATATGTTTAAGAATTAGAGCTCTATTCACATCTGCAATTCGTCGAATGCCAAGCCCTCCCTCAGCCTTCGGAGTACATAGGGATTTCCATGCAACTTTGGCTTTTCCTTTGATAGAATTCCCTTGAATCCATAAGAAAGCCCTCATTTTCATATCCAAGTCCTCAATAATTCTTTTTTTTGGGTAAAAGGGCAGAAACCCCGTTGACTTTGCATTAATACCCAAAAATATTACAGTACAAGTAGTGTGACAGAATGTCCCACTAGTTTCATTTACAGGACATGCCCTGTATATGTCTAACAAGTAACATCAAGAAAACACATAGCCAATGTATACTAGTCTACCTATACGCTAATAATCGCATACAAGCAAGACAAATAAAAATAAAGAACAATCAGTCGCCATTCTTGTAAACTTGATCACCAACAATCCCCCATGCTGTAAGTGCTTGTGTCACTCGAGCATTCCTCTTGAACTTTAACAATGAGAGCCTAGAGCGAACAGTGGAGATGATAAGATCTGACACCACGTCTGGAGGCCTTGCATGATTCATGAACATCCTGTTATTCCTCTCTTGCCAAATAAAAAAAGCCACCGCCGCTACCACGAGTCTCCCCATCACACTAAAAACTGATCTTGATCTCGCCCTAGGGATAAGATGGTTAGTAATAGACTCCCAAATAGGTGGAATCCCTTGCATACCTGCATAGCTACGAACAATACTCCAAACCTGCGAGGAAAATGAGCATTCAAAGAACAAGTGTTTATGTGAGTCATAATCTGCTACACAAAGCGAGCAGCACATCATGTTCATATTCTTTCTTCTCGCAGCGCTCCATTTCAGAATTCTATCTTGAGTCAGAAGTTTATTTCTCATAATAAGCCACATATTGAAAGCATGTCTTGGAATACTCTGTGAGAACCACACAGCTCCAGCCCAAGCAACGTTTTCCTCCCTACTTCGAAATGTATCCCATACAGCAGTGGTAGTGAATTGATGTTCATTTTTATTGCTATCTACCCAAACAAGTTCATCCTTTCTTGCTGGATTGATTTGCATGACAGGGATTGTACGAAGTTCAATATACTTATCATACCAAGATGAAGGCCATAACCAGGTCCCATTCGCATTCACATCAGCCACCTTGGATTTTAAATTAAATCCACTTTTCGTGATATCCCTTGGTGTCACAAAATCACCAATAGGGCCAATGTCACTCCATGACTCAAACCATGCAGAAGTATCCTTGCCATCTCCAATGTTCGACCAGATATGTTGTCTTAAAGTAGGGCTTAAGCGTAGAAGCTTTCTCCAGCCCCAACTACTTGTTGATTGAATCGGAATATCCCAAAAAGACCTTCCCTTTAATTTATAAGCATGTATCCAGTTAACCCATAGAGAATCTCTCTTAGTAAGAATACTCCACACATGAGTGGCCATCAAAGATTTATTCATATCTGATATACGTCTAATGCTCAGGCCACCCTCATATTTTGGTACACAGATGTCTTTCCAAGCCACCTTCGCTTTACCTTGTAGCATAGGACCTTGACACCATAAGAACCCTCGCATAGTCTTTTCCAAATCTTTCACATTCCGAGCAGGAACAATAAAAACTGAAGCCCAATAGATGTGCATCGAGGACAGAACTGATCTAAAAAGCTGTAGCCTTCCCGCAAAAGAAAGGGATTTATTCCTCCAGTCCAAAATTCTTTTTTCCATCTTCTCCACAAGGATTATACAATCCTTATAGATAAGCCTAAAAGAGATTAATGGTACACCAAGATACTTGACAGGAAGCTTACCTTCATCAAATGGCATTATATTGAGGATATCTTGTTTCGTTTGCACCGGTACATTTGAAAAAAATACCGTACTCTTCTTTGCACTAGGAACCAGGCCTGACATGAGTTTAAAAGTAGAAAGAGAGTCCATTATAATTCTGACCGAATGAACATCACCTCTAGCAAATAGGAACAAGTCGTCAGCAAAATAAAGATTAACAATATTTTGTTTCTCACACTTGTTATCGAATCGGAATAAGGAGTTAATCCGAACAGATTGCGGCAAAATGAGAGTAAGCACTTCCATGACAATAGTATAAATGTAAGGGGACATAGGATCTCCTTGTCTTCAGCCGCGGTTACCTTTAAAATAGCCATGGAGATCACCATTTATACATAAGGAGAAAGATGTTGAAGAAACACAAACCATGATCCAATTGACCATAGTAGGGTGAAATCCAAATCCCAGCAACACTTCTTTCAAAAATTTCCAATTAACTGTATCATATGCCTTTTGGATGTCCACCTTGAAAGCACATCTAGGTGGCCCAACATCACGATGATAATCATGCATAAGTTCATGGGTAAGAAGGATATTATCAGATATACGTCTACCAGGAACAAAAGTAGACTGGTTAATACTCACAACTTCTTTCAAACCCTCCTTGATTCGTTCAGCAATAATTTTACTTATGCATTTATAGAGAACATTACAACACGTTATAGGCCGAAAATCAGTAATCGACGAAGGGGTAGTGACCTTTGGAACCAAAGCAACCAGTGTATGGTTTAGTTCTTTGAGAAGCTTACCTTTGCGGAAAAAATCATGAATAGCCTTGCACACATCCTCGCCCACTATCGACCATGAATTTTTAAAGAAAGCCGATGAGAAACCATCCGGGCCTGGTGCTTTATCATCACCAATAGAGAACATTGATTTTTTTATTTCATCATCACTCACTGGACGAATCATTTGTACAGCAGATTCAGATGATAATTGTTTCACAAACAGGTCTGGAGCTGGTAAAAAGGAGATATCACCTTCAGTACCCAAGAAATTTTCATAGTAATGGACAAAAGCATTCTGAACCTCTCCACCCTCACGCATGCCTCCATCAATATCATTAATGACATCAATTCTGCTCCGGTGATTTCTACATTTCAGAGACTTGTGAAAATAAGAGGTGTTGGCATCCCCAACTGCATTCCTTTCTACTTTGGATTTTTGCTTTAAGAAACGTTCTTCATCAAGAACAGCCTCATGGAAAGCTTTTAAAACCATAATCTCTTGTTCACGCAACACACTATTTGCTGGGTCAGCATCAATAGATCGCTGTAAAGTATCCAGCTCTATTCGTAATCTATCAACTTTTTTATGAAGGTTACCTTGTTTAAACAAAAGACCACGTAATGGTGACTTCAGCATTTTTAATTTCTTTGTAACTTTAAACTGGTTCACTCCATCAACTTCTGTCTTCCACTTCTCGCCAACAATCTTTAAAAATTCAGCCTTATGAATTAGAAAGTTCGCAAATTTAAATGGCCGAGATTTAGCTCTTGCAATACCTGGGTTTTCAGAATACATGGAGTATGATCTAAAATCCGATAAGGCTGGAATATGGCGCAAGCAGCAGGAAAGGACTCAATAAAGGGTGTGTTCCCCATAATTCGATCAATCTTTTTGAGTATCCCCACCCCCTTTTTCGGCTTCTGGTTCCAAGTATAATTTAATCCCATGCTATTAATATCCATAACTTCCAACATGTCCACACACTCTTGAAACTCCCTCATACCAATACTAATATTAGAAGATCCTGAAAAATTATCTTCAAGGTTAAGATACGAGTTGAAATCTCCGAGTATTACCCAAGGCCTATCACGCACAAAAGCCTTATGGATACACAAATTCTGCCATAAGTCTCTTCTATTTTTATAGTAGTTATCCGCATATACAACAGAACAAAACAAAGCTTTTTGATCAACTTTAAAAATCACTTGAACATGCATCACCTGATCAGATTGTGATAAGACCATAACATCCACAACATCTGTATTACAACCCAGAATAATACGTGTACCTTTACTGCAGATACCCCCGTTTGAAGTCCAATCCCATGTCCTACATATTTTCTTACAAACATTAAACAATTTAGAAACATCCACATGCGATTCTAATATAGCACAAACATTAAGCTGATTTTCTTTCACCACCTGACGAACCTCATTTTGTTTTAGAGGGCGGTTCAACCCTCTAATATTCCAATGAAGCTAGACTACCCATTAAAACCATCTTCACCGGGAGTGCTTGCCCCCTCAGAAACATTATTCATTGAGCTCGATTTCATAAAATCTACAGTCTCAGTATACACTTCCTCGACCTCATCATCATCAGAAGACATGTCATCAAAAGGCGTTCTCCGTCTCCCTGTCACCTTTGTATCCACGTCCTTATCCACCATTCTATTTTGCAATTCATCTTCATTATTAAGAACACCAAAGGAATTGTGGGTCTGCACTGCGGAAGTAGAAGTAGTCGTCCCCTGCATAGAGGAACTAGCTATATCCGGGTTATTCTTTGGCTTTGAAATAGGTCTAGACTCAAACTTTGTATGCTGTTTTTGGATCGGAAAACCTTGTTTTCGAGCTACTTTCTTCTTACCGTTCACTTCTGTAAAACCCTGGTCATCAACCTTAACAGTATCTTTCTGTTTTGTAGGGCGAATCTGATTCGGACACATTTCAGAGTGGTGCCCAAAGACACAGCAATGGGCACATCTAGGAGGTTGCCATTCATATTCAACTTGCATTACTTCGTTGGTATATCCATCTCCATCCAAATCAAGAATTGCAATAGAAAGTTCCTTTTTATACTCCGTCATGGCTGAAATCTCAATAAGAGCACGCGCATAGCTACTGCGCCCCCATGAGTCCGAGCACATAGTAGTCGTATAAGCATCAAGGAGTTTGGGATTACCAAGCTTAGACGCAAGCATACTAAGGCCATCTTCCGAATAAGCTGCTAAAGGGACATTATGAAGTTTAATCCATACCGACAATTCCTTTAGCTCACTTTTCTTTAATTGTGCATTTGGTGACCATATACTTAAAAAGATTGGCATATTACGAATTATCCACGGGCCACCTTCCAACACACTCATCATACCCTTCTTTTCCGAGAACTTAAAGAAAAAGAACCCATTCGCATTCATCATTACTTTTTGTAGACCAAATTTTGTCCAATTAGACTTAACAAAGTATTCAACCACAGGATAAGCAAGTCGGTCACCTATAAAGTATCCAAATAGAGTGTTAGCAAGTTTATCTTGCACAATTCTGACCGACTCCTTAGGTAATACTACATCAACATCGTCTCGTCCCATAACATTATCAATCTTTCTGAAATTCACTACTTTTTTAACAGATCCCTCCTTTAACTTTGCAGCATATGATTGTTTCCCTTCCTGGGCCATAGGTTGTTTACCATTATCCGTGGTTTAGGTGGGAAAGGATCACAAGTAGGTAGGTCCTGTTTATCATTAGCGTTTATCACATCATTAACAATTTCATTAACATCCAAATCAGCATTGCTTCCATCAATATCCCTATTTGTAGCATTATCATGCGCTGCTTCATACACAGGCTCCATTGGTTCATCATTTTTATCAATACCATCTTTAGGTGGCTCCTCAGTAGAAGTAGAGGCAGGAGACGCCACATTGCTAGGAGTTTGAGCAGTAGGATGAGACCCACCACCTAGCTTTCCATCATTCGTAGTCACCTTAACATCATCATTACTTTTCCCAGATTTCTTGCCCTCCCTGCTTTCTTTGTTTGAATTAGGATTTATATTTTTATTAATATTACGAACAGGCAATCTTTTACCATCAATATTCTTCACTTTTCCTGCTAATCCAGTGGGCTGCCCCTTGGTTACATTGGATCTCTCCATACCAGAACTAACACATGCAAACAAAGGCGACGAACCAGCAAGAAAACCAGAAACCAACGCACCCACAAACAAAGAACAGAAAGAACCGGAAAAAAACCCTAAACCCTAGGCGAACAAAACCCTAATTTGGTAAACAAACCTCTTAACTAAATAACAAACCCTAAACGATCTAGCTGGACTAAGCAAGTTAGCCACGATCACAGGTAAGGTAATTAATCAGAAGAATGAAAAGTAAATAGGGGTTGAAACGATCAGGAAAAAAGAAAAAAACCCTAGAACACGTAATACCTACCTAAAAATAATGACAGAATCTGACCAGTGTACCCGAAAGCAACAATGATCACAAACATATCACCATGATCAGCTAGATAGGACGAAATCAGGGTAAGAAAAGGGAAGGAAGGGAGATCACCAAAATCGCCATAGGGGGAGAGAAAATAGGGTTTTTTCCATCACAGGTAAATGAAACTTTCCCTATGATTAGTAGTCCTCAATAATTCTTTGTGGAAGAATAAAGACCGAAGCCCAGTAGACATGTAATGAAGACAAGACCGATCTTATAAGTAGGAGCCTCCTTGCAAAAGAAAGAGACTTATTTTTCCAGTCAGTTATCCGTTTTTCCATGCGTTCAACTAAAACCTTGCAGTCCTTATACAATAATCGAGTAGAAACAAGTTGGACTCCAAGGTATTTGACCGGCAGTAAACCTTCTTCAATGGCATAATATCCAATATAGATTGCTTTACCTGATTCGATACATTGCAAAAGAAAATGGTACTTTTAGGTAGACTTGGTAAAAGACCCGACATGTTACTGAAAGTATTGATGGAATCCATAATGCTTCTAGCAGATCTTGTATCACCACGAGAGAAGATGAATAAATCATCAGCAAAACATAGATTAATGATGCTTTGTTTCTCACACTTGTTATGTAACCTGAAATTGGAATACAAAGACTTAGAATTATTCAAAATTAACGTTAGTACTTCCATAACTAAGGTAAATAAATATGGTGACATAGGGTCTCCTTGTCTCAATCCTCGCTTCCCTTTGAAATACCCGTGGAGATTGCCATTGATACTTAGAGAAAACGATGCAGTAGAGACACAAATCATAACCAAGTTAATCATAATAGGATGGAACCCAAAACCACAAAGAATCTCCTTTAAAAACCTCCAATCCACCGTATCATAAGCCTTCTGAATATCAATCTTGAATGCACATCTTGGAGGGCCAAAATTACGGTGATAATTGTGCATTAACTCTTGGGTCAGGAGGATATTATCAGAAATGAGTCTCCCAGGCACAAAAGCAGATTGGTTAATACTAACAATATCATGGAGCCCTTCCTTTATTCTATTAGTAATGATCTTGCTAATACACTTATAAATAGTTGATAAGAATAGAATTCGAGCTTTAGTGTGTGTTTTGGTGTGTGTTAATGGAGGTTTCTAGTGAGAGAAAGTTGAGAGAGAGTAGAGAGATGTCAGGGAAAGATTAGCTAGTATTATGTGGTAAAAGGTTACATATCACATTATGGAGGGGGTTTATATACTTCTATACATTTTACACTATGCCCCCTTCCATACTTACAACTTTACATTCTAAGTACAAAGTAACATAAAGTATACAAATCACCTACTACATTTATATATCTAACAATCTCCCCCTTAGTAGTGATTTAAAAAAAATATCCAGTCTCTGTCTTGCTTTAAGCCCTTGTATTTGGTCTACCTTTGTTCGGGTGCCAGAACCAGTTGTCTCCTTCGGGTCTGTTAGCTGGAACATTCATATTTGCTTCAAAGTTTATTGGAGGAATGTTATGTGGTCCTGGAAGATGACTAGGTTCGTACTTGATCCAACAACCTCCTCGTTGACGTATGACGTACTTAGACTTCTTAGCATTCTTTGCTTCTCTCATCATTCTAATGTTGTCTCTGTACTCGAGTCTTTGGTTAATCTTGGAGATTGCTTTATCAAACACTTCCCTTTTCTTTTCATCTACCTCGTCTTCTTGGAGGCACAACAATACATTCTTACAAAACTCCAACGTTTCATCAGAATAGGAAGCAAGTTCATCCATGCGAATGAAGATCTTCTTCTTTCTGCTATTCACAAACACAACTCCGAAGGATGGTTCTTCAATGATATGACCAATACTCAGCTTTTCAATATCTGCAGTGTAAAGACTTTGATCTGGATAGGGCACATTAATCTTTCTCTTCACAACTTCAAATCCTATCTGAAAATCTTCCAATGAAGCATATTGAATGCAACTTGACATGTATCTTTTTACAGCATCAAAAGCAACAACATCTTCTTGGTATCTTTGCATGGCATTCAGGAAATGATTGTAAAGGAAGATAATGTCGTCCACTGGCAAAAGTTTAAATTGGGCTTCTGTGAACCGGTAGA
>CM067175.1:23680228-23743088 GCA_034093135.1 Erigeron breviscapus | reverse complement strand
GAAGGGTGGAGGGTGTTCATAAGACAATCCCAAGTCTATTTCCAGATTCAACAAGGAAACAATTGTAAATTCAAAGGTTGTTGATCTGGGAATCAATAAGTTTGCTGCAAATGAAGACTCACAAATATTGAAAGACTTGAAGACTGGACAAGACCAAACTGCTGCAAATGTATTGTCCCAGTCTCAAGAAGTTAACCACTTATGGAGATCCTTTAGGATGATTTGCACTGTGTTCAGAGAGTGCAAGGATATGCAATCGTGGCAGCCTCTAGCCCGTTTGCCTCTAGCAATGAAGACTGGGCAGCTATTCGTGCAGGTCTCGATGCTGCCAAGGGGGAAAGGGATAGAAGGAATATCCTTGCACCTGGACCAAGACTGCCAGGTCCAGTTAGTGCAAGGCAACTGGTGGAGAGGACGGTTGTTGGATCTGATGAAGGTGATGAGCAGGTGATTGAAGAATTTGATGATGTGGTGGATAGGGGGAATAAAGGGAAAGGAAAGTTAGTTGAGCCGGCCACTGGTGAACAAGCTACAACAACTGGTACTGAAGCCAGTGTGTTAGAAACTGGCCAGTCGAGAAGATGAATTGGTCAAGAAGGTTATGGCTGAATTTGCCAAGCTCCCACCTCCAAAGCTTAATCTGGAGCCTCTGGCACTTGAAGTCAGTCAGTTAAGGGGTGCAGTGAATGCAGTGAACACTCAGTTGGCCTCCCACACTTCTTCTATCAATAAATTGGCAACTGAAGTGGAGAACTTGAAAAGGAAGGATGATGCAGTAAAGGATCAAGTGGTTAAGGGCCTAAATGAAGACTCACAAATATTGAAAGACTTGAAGACTGGACAAGACCAAACTGCTGCAAATGTATTGTCCCAGTCTCAAGAAGTTAACCACTTATGGAGATCCTTTAGGATGATTTGCACTGTGTTCAGAGAGTGCAAGGATATGCAATCGTGGCAGCCTCTAGCCCGTTTGCCTCTAGCAATGAAGACTGGGCAGCTATTCGTGCAGGTCTCGATGCTGCCAAGGGGGAAAGGGATAGAAGGAATATCCTTGCACCTGGACCAAGACTGCCAGGTCCAGTTAGTGCAAGGCAACTGGTGGAGAGGACGGTTGTTGGATCTGATGAAGGTGATGAGCAGGTGATTGAAGAATTTGATGATGTGGTGGATAGGGGGAATAAAGGGAAAGGAAAGTTAGTTGAGCCGGCCACTGGTGAACAAGCTACAACAACTGGTACTGAAGCCAGTGTGTTAGAAACTGGCCAGTCGAGAAGATGAATTGGTCAAGAAGGTTATGGCTGAATTTGCCAAGCTCCCACCTCCAAAGCTTAATCTGGAGCCTCTGGCACTTGAAGTCAGTCAGTTAAGGGGTGCAGTGAATGCAGTGAACACTCAGTTGGCCTCCCACACTTCTTCTATCAATAAATTGGCAACTGAAGTGGAGAACTTGAAAAGGAAGGATGATGCAGTAAAGGATCAAGTGGTTAAGGGCCTAAATGAAGACTCACAAATATTGAAAGACTTGAAGACTGGACAAGACCAAACTGCTGCAAATGTATTGTCCCAGTCTCAAGAAGTTAACCACTTATGGAGATCCTTTAGGATGATTTGCACTGTGTTCAGAGAGTGCAAGGATATGCAATCGTGGCAGCCTCTAGCCCGTTTGCCTCTAGCAATGAAGACTGGGCAGCTATTCGTGCAGGTCTCGATGCTGCCAAGGGGGAAAGGGATAGAAGGAATATCCTTGCACCTGGACCAAGACTGCCAGGTCCAGTTAGTGCAAGGCAACTGGTGGAGAGGACGGTTGTTGGATCTGATGAAGGTGATGAGCAGGTGATTGAAGAATTTGATGATGTGGTGGATAGGGGGAATAAAGGGAAAGGAAAGTTAGTTGAGCCGGCCACTGGTGAACAAGCTACAACAACTGGTACTGAAGCCAGTGTGTTAGAAACTGGCAACATTGATCAGCTACCTCCAGTTTCAGAAGATGTGAGTAGGCAGCTGGCAAGGCTTGGAGATGCCATCAAGGAGAGAAAGAAACAAATGAGGGCTAATCAAATGAAAGATAGAAATACTTTAGCCCCAACTCTTCTTGACATTAGTGATGGTCGTCTTCTGGGCATGACACTTGCAGAGTATGCTAAGGTCAAGGCTGATCCCAGAATTATTAATGCATTAAAAGAACAACTGGAGATTGAGCTTGACAAACATTATAGGGAGGATGAGGCTGAGTATGATGCCAGGTGTTTGAATATCACAGTGGAGAAGGCCAAAGAAGTTAGAACTGAAGGAATTCTCAGGAGAACTGAACATGTTAAGGAGGTGGTCAAACAGGTGATGAATCCACCTAAGTCCAAAGGTAAACCTAAAATGTTGCCAAGAGATGCTGACCTTAGGACCTGGGTGGATACAACTGAACCTTCAACTGAAGATATCAAAGCTGCAGTGCATAGTATGAGCACTGGCCAGATCAAACTGGCCAATGAATCTGAAGCTAGAGCGTATTTATCTGAAGTGCAGCAGCGGAGATATCACCCTGGTAAGATTGTTGATTTGAAAGTGTTTATCAAACCAGGTACCAAACATTTCACAGTTGGGGTTCAACATCTGGATGGTCCCTTGAGGCAAACTGAGAATCCTGATGTACTTTCTTATGGGTATTCGGAACTGGTGGAAATGGCAAAGCTGTTGGAGGCCAAGCAACAAAGAAATAAGGTTGAAAGAGGATGGATGTTTGTGCTTCAAAGTCTGCTCAAGTTTAAAGAAAATATTGAAGAGAGACTGAATGGTGATCCTGAAGACAAACAGCCCATCTCCACAGTTGCCAAAAGAAGAAGAACTGGCGAAGGGCCATCTGTTTAAGTTCTTTCTTCATTTTTATCTTCTTGTAATTTGTTGTACATTCTGTTGTAACTTATGTAAATTTTGCTCCTTGTATAAAAGAAGTTACCAGTTTGTAACCACAAGGTAGATAAAAGATTAAAATCTAACAAACACAAAAAGAAAAACCTAAGGCATTTGTTGATCTATAAAAATGCCTTAGATACCTTAGATAGATTTAAATCAAACAAGTCTCTATAGTTCACACTTGTATAGATACAAAACTAGAAAAGACTTAGACTATATTTCTAGACAAATAGGGGGAATTTGTTAGGTCCAGTTCACCTGGAACTGGCCAGTCACCAGTTTCCACTGACCAGTTCACCAGTTGCATCTGGTGACCAGTAAACTGGTGACCAAGAAGATTTGTCGAGAAATATATTGAAGTCCAGTTGCACCGTACAGTTAACGCAACTGAAGACTTCCTCCAGTTGAGAACTGACCAAGTTGAAGAACATTCCAGTTGAAGTCGAAGACAACAAATGGAAGAAAGAGAATGACAATGGCAGCGAAGCCCAGTTGACATTCTAGTCAGTTACAAACTGGAGACCTTCAGTGGAAAGCACTTACAAAGCTTTACACTGATTACGAGGAATTGACTTGTACACTTTATGTACCTTTACCCGGATAATAAGCCCTATCTTATTATTTAAGTATTAAAAGGTACATAAAGGTGGTTGTGTAAAGTCACTGTAACATGCGACTTTACAACACTTTTTAAGGAATTAAATGCTATTCCTTAAATGCTTCCAACCACATTTGTACGGCTAAAGTTAACATCCATATGTTAACTTTGCCTATAAATACAAGTCATTGCACAACCAAGAAACACAAGTTATTCAAGTATTCGTCTAAGTTATTTCTCTCTCAAACGAATAACTTCTTACTTTGCAACCTGCAATATTCTCTCAATCGCTAAAAGGAACATTTCACTACTTTAAGTGTTTCGATTGTAGAAGAGAAATTCCGAGTATAGATCAATTGTATTTCATAGGTTGTTAGGATATTTACATTCGTGTATTATCTTGGTTCCGCTCAACCTTGTAATTTGTTTAATATCAATAAATAAATTACACTTGAAAACTACATATTGTCTCATCAAGATTGTTTACAAGTTATTTGTATTATTGCATTGTTCTTTACTTATTGTCTTTTATATAAGTAATCTATCTAGAACTTGGTATACACTTATCTAACTGGTCGTCTCCAGTTTAGTAAGTATATTGCATAGTAACTCCACCATCGACATAGAGGTGTCTTCAGTAGTACCAATCTAACAAGTTGGGACTTACATTATTTACCATTATCCGTGGTTTTAGGTGGGAAAGGATCACAAGTAGGTAGGTCCTGTTTATCATTAGCGTTTATCACATCATTAACAATTTCATTAACATCCAAATCAGCATTGCTTCCATCAATATCCCTATTTGTAGCATTATCATGCGCTGCTTCATACACAGGCTCCATTGGTTCATCATTTTTATCAATACCATCTTTAGGTGGCTCCTCAGTAGAAGTAGAGGCAGGAGACGCCACATTGCTAGGAGTTTGAGCAGTAGGATGAGACCCACCACCTAGCTTTCCATCATTCGTAGTCACCTTAACATCATCATTACTTTTCCCAGATTTCTTGCCCTCCCTGCTTTCTTTGTTTGAATTAGGATTTATATTTTTATTAATATTACGAACAGGCAATCTTTTACCATCAATATTCTTCACTTTTCCTGCTAATCCAGTGGGCTGCCCCTTGGTTACATTGGATCTCTCCATACCAGAACTAACACATGCAAACAAAGGCGACGAACCAGCAAGAAAACCAGAAACCAACGCACCCACAAACAAAGAACAGAAAGAACCGGAAAAAAACCCTAAACCCTAGGCGAACAAAACCCTAATTTGGTAAACAAACCTCTTAACTAAATAACAAACCCTAAACGATCTAGCTGGACTAAGCAAGTTAGCCACGATCACAGGTAAGGTAATTAATCAGAAGAATGAAAAGTAAATAGGGGTTGAAACGATCAGGAAAAAAGAAAAAAACCCTAGAACACGTAATACCTACCTAAAAATAATGACAGAATCTGACCAGTGTACCCGAAAGCAACAATGATCACAAACATATCACCATGATCAGCTAGATAGGACGAAATCAGGGTAAGAAAAGGGAAGGAAGGGAGATCACCAAATCAAGAAATCTCAAAACAACTAAATGCCGAGCAACTAGCTCTGCAAATAGTACAAGTAACCTCAACACTTGTTCAAAAATCCTTGAAACACTTATTTGCCGAGCAATGAGCTCTGCAAATAGAACAAGTAACCTCAACACTTGTTCAAAAATCCTTGAAACACTTATTTGCCGAGCAAGGAGCTCTGCAAATAGTACAAGTAACCTCAACACTTGTTCAAAAATCCTTGAAACACTTATTTGCCGAGCAATGAGCTCTGCAAATAGTACAAGTAACCTCAACACTTGTTCAAAAATCCTTGAAACACTTATTTGCCGAGCAACTAGCTCTGCAAATAGTACAAGTAACCTCAACACTTGTTCAAAAATCCTTGAAACACTTATTTGCCGAGCAATAAGCTCTGCAAATAGAACAAAGTAACATAAAGAATACAAATCACCTACTACATTTATATATCTAACAATAGTATTGCAACAAGAGATAGGCCTATAATCATTTATAAAGGATGGTGTAGATACCTTCGGGACCAAAGCAATGATAGTGTGATTGATTTGCTCGAGAATTTTCCCATTACGAAAAAATTCATGCACTGCAAGACACACCTCCTCACCAACTACCTTCCATGCACTTTTGAAGAATGCTGAAGTATAACCATCAGGACCAGGTGCTTTATTTTCTCCAATATTGAAGATGGCTTGCTTGATTTCCTCATCCGTGATAGCCTTAACCATTTTTAAAGCCTTTTCATGATCCAACGTCTTGGTAAATAAATCCGGAGAAGGACTACCCGTTTTTTCACCTTCCATTCCCAAAAAATTCATATAATGGGTTACAAAAGCTTTAGGTGCATCTCCACCTTCATAGGTAATTCCATTCATGTCCTTAATCATTTCAATACGAGACCGGTGGTTCTTGCATTTTAATGACTTATGAAAAAAAGCAGAATTTGCATCACCCACTTGGAGCCATTCGACTTTAGACTTTTGTTTAAGAAAATTCTCTTCATCCAGCTGAGCTTCCTTAAAGTCGTTTAAAACAGTAGCTTCCTTATCACGCAATTGCAAATCCATTGGGTTTTGATCAATAGCCGACTGAATCATATCTAACTCCTCCCTTAATATATCCACACGAGCATGCAGATTTCCTTGGTTGCGTAGAAGCTTGCGCATAGGAGATTTCAGATTCTTTAATCGCTTGACAACCCGAAACATGTAATGCCCAATCATACTTTCATCCCATTCTTTCTTAACAGCTTCTTCAAATCCCGGTTTTTGTACCAGAATATTAGTAAACTTAAAAGGTTTAGGCCTTGATCTTGTAACCGATGGAAGCTTTAAGATACAGGGAGAATGATCAGAGACTATATAGGGTTGAAATAGAGCAGTAGCAGATGGAAATTTATCAATAAACTCCACATTCCCCATAATACGGTCTATTTTCTTAAAGATGCCAACCCCTTTCTTAGGTTTCTGGTTCCAAGTGAGACCGGTGGTTCTTGCATTTTAATGACTTATGGAAAAAAAGCAGAATTTGCATCACCCACTTGGAGCCATTCGACTTTAGACTTTTGTTTAAGAAAATTCTCTTCATCCAGCTGAGCTTCCTTAAAGTCGTTTAAAACAGTAGCTTCCTTATCACGCAATTGCAAATCCATTGGGTTTTGATCAATAGCCGACTGAATCATATCTAACTCCTCCCTTAATATATCCACACGAGCATGCAGATTTCCTTGGTTGCGTAGAAGCTTGCGCATAGGAGATTTCAGATTCTTTAATCGCTTGACAACCCGAAACATGTAATGCCCAATCATACTTTCATCCCATTCTTTCTTAACAGCTTCTTCAAATCCCGGTTTTTGTACCAGAATATTAGTAAACTTAAAAGGTTTAGGCCTTGATCTTGTAACCGATGGAAGCTTCTAGTGAGAGAAAGTTGAGAGAGAGTAGAGAGATGTCAGGGAAAGATTAGCTAGTATTATGTGGTAAAAGGTTACATATCACATTATGGAGGGGGTTTATATACTTCTATACATTTTACACTATGCCCCCTTCCATACTTACAACTTTACATTCTAAGTACAAAGTAACATAAAGAATACAAATCACCTACTACATTTATATATCTAACAATAGTATTGCAACAAGAGATAGGCCTATAATCATTTATAAAGGATGGTGTAGATACCTTCGGGACCAAAGCAATGATAGTGTGATTGATTTGCTCGAGAATTTTCCCATTACGAAAAAATTCATGCACTGCAAGACACACCTCCTCACCAACTACCTTCCATGCACTTTTGAAGAATGCTGAAGTATAACCATCAGGACCAGGTGCTTTATTTTCTCCAATATTGAAGATGGCTTGCTTGATTTCCTCATCCGTGATAGCCTTAACCATTTTTAAAGCCTTTTCATGATCCAACGTCTTGGTAAATAAATCCGGAGAAGGACTACCCGTTTTTTCACCTTCCATTCCCAAAAAATTCATATAATGGGTTACAAAAGCTTTAGGTGCATCTCCACCTTCATAGGTAATTCCATGCATGTCCTTAATCATTTCAATACGAGACCGGTGGTTCTTGCATTTTAATGACTTATGAAAAAAGCAGAATTTGCATCACCCACTTGGAGCCATTCGACTTTAGACTTTTGTTTAAGAAAATTCTCTTCATCCAGCTGAGCTTCCTTAAAGTCGTTTAAAACAGTAGCTTCCTTATCACGCAATTGCAAATCCATTGGGTTTTGATCAATAGCCGACTGAATCATATCTAACTCCTCCCTTAATATATCCACACGAGCATGCAGATTTCCTTGGTTGCGTAGAAGCTTGCGCATAGGAGATTTCAGATTCTTTAATCGCTTGACAACCCGAAACATGTAATGCCCAATCATACTTTCATCCCATTCTTTCTTAACAGCTTCTTCAAATCCCGGTTTTTGTACCAGAATATTAGTAAACTTAAAAGGTTTAGGCCTTGATCTTGTAACCGATGGAAGCTTTAAGATATAGGGAGAATGATCAGAGACTCTATAGGGTTGAAATAGAGCAGTAGCAGATGGAAATTTATCAATAAACTCCACATTCCCCATAATACGGTCTATTTTCTTAAAGATGCCAACCCCTTTCTTAGGTTTCTGGTTCCAAGTGAAATGTAAACCAGAGCTATTAATATCAAATACATCAATGTTATCAACACATTCCTTAAATTCTCGCATTCCTATGCTGATTGTAGATGAGCCAGAAAGGCTATCTTCCAAGTTAAGCGAAGAATTAAAATCTCCTAAAATAATCCATGGGTGATCACGAACAAACAGTTTGTGCTTTCCAAGTTCATGCCAAAGATTTCGTCTCAGCTTATAGTAGTTATCAGCATAAACAAAAGAACAAAACAACGATTTTTGATCCTCTTTGAAAATTACCTGAGTGTGGATGACTTGATCAGTTTGTGATAACACCATTAAGTCAATAACCTCCACATCCCAGCCAACCACAATCCTTGTACCCTTCGAACAAAGATCACCATTGGAAATCCAATTCCAAGTCCTGCATACTTTTTTACACGTATTAAAAAGCTTACTTACATCTACATGTGTTTCCATAATAGCACAAAGATTCAAATGATTCTCCTGTACTACATGTCGAACCTCTTTTTGTTTTAGGGGGCGGTTCAACCCCCTAATATTCCAAGAGGCGATACTACCCATTTAAACCATCTACACCGGGAGTGCTTGCCCCCTCAGAAGTTTTAAATGGGAAATTCTGATTTTTAAGGAAATCATTATATTTATTGTAGGCTTCCATTGTATCATCCTCCTCTGAATCTCCATCAACAATATTACCTTGTTTTTCCACTGATTGGCCACCTCCTTGATTCTATACATTCCCACTGTCACCATGATCTTGTAATACTTTAAATGGGTTATGAGTAGAAGTAGAAGGGGCTGAAGTCGAAGCATCAGTAGCATTTGGCTTAACAACCGGTCTATAGAAAACTTTTTTCTTTTGCTTCTGATTGCCAATCACAAATCCTTGATTTCGAGCTTTCTTTTTTTTCCCAACTTGCTGAAATCCTTCACTATCAACCTTATTAAGATTCTGAATAGTTTTGACTCTCATAGGGCATGTCGAATCCTCATGTCCAAACAGCTTACATACCGAGCACCTTGGTGGTTTCCATTCAAGTTCAACCTTAATATCCGTCTTGGTGAAACCTTCTTCTTCAATTTTAGGGATCGCAACAACTAATGTCTCTTTAACAGCTTCATCAGCATTTAATTCCACCAAAGCTCTAGCATAGCTATTCCTTCCCCATGACTCAATACACATATCAGTTGTATATGAGTCCAACTGTTTTGGTTCACCAACTTTTGAGAGTAACAAGCTAAGACCATCATCAGTATAAGCTACCATTGGAACATCATGTAATTTAACCCACACCGGGACCTTCTTTAAATCAGTTTTAGTGAGATTCACATTAGGGTTCCATACATTCAAAAAGATAGGAGCACCTCTGATAAGCCAAGGGCCATTTTCCAAAACATAATCCATTCCCGTTTTAGTTTTAAATTTGAAAAAATAAAACCCATTAGCATTCATCATCATTCGGGTGAGACCATGTTTAACCCAAGCATTTTTCACAAAATTGTCTACTACCGGATAAGCAGTTCTCTTTCCCAGGAAATACTCGTATAAGGTGTTCTCATAACGTGAACAAACATCCTTTATTGATTCCTTTGGCAATAGCACGTCAATACCCTCCATATGCTCAACAGTGTCCATCTTCCTTAGATTGATTTTTCGCTTCACAGTTGCTTTATTATTATTATCATTCACAATATCCGCAAATGACACACGTTTTGTTAGCAATGGATTATTTCCAGGAACGGGTTCACTACCAGAAGGTGTTTTACCCTCCTTTTCTTCCTTATTTTCCTCATTGGAAGTTGCTAGTGATTCAACAACCTTTTCATTGTCAACCTGTTTAGCAAGTTCTGGTGTTAAAGATGGGTATCCCTGTTTGAGATATTCTTTATCATTAATATTACCCTCCTTAAACGAACTCTGATCACCTTTAACCGATCCATTAAGACCTTCACAAGTCGATGAAGACATATTTGTACCCTCCGATGCACCTGAGTTATTGCTAACATTATGGTTTCCATCTTCTCCGTCATTAAGAACAAACGAATCTTTAGTTACACCAGGAGAACCACTAGGAGTTTCCATGGTGGTATGAGAACCACCACCTAGGGTTTCCGGCTTTGTACCAGATTTAGGGCTTCCTCCTTTTTTTGGAGTGCCACCCTTTTTCTTCTTCCCCGACATCGCTTCAATTCTTTTAAACCTTTCTTCAAGTAAAGATAGATCAAACGCAGGACAATCTCTCTTCATAAACTATTCCGACCATTAAAACCAAGAAACCTAAACGAACCACGAAGTCCACAAAAGAAGAACGAAAACAGAAAAACCCTAACTCCCTAGAACCCTACACTGCAACTCAAATCCTAGAATCGTTTAGCACTGGTGTATGGATCTAGCTGAACTATAAAGATAGCCGCGATCTCACCAATGCTAAAAAAATCCGGAAAGAGAGATTGCAAAGCAAGGTTAGACGAAAAAACGAAAAGAAGAAATTTAACCCTAGAAACGATCTGAAAAACCCTAAACTTGCACGTCAACATTCCTCAAAACCACAAGGATTAAGAGGATTATTAGAGGGACATATTAACAGAGTTAAATCAGATCGAAGCTAAGGAAAAAGAGCAGGAAGGAATGATCGCCATTGTCGCCTCTAGATAGAGAGAGAATTAGGGTTTCTTTTTTCTTCAGAAGATCAAGTATTAAGGTATAAACTTGATAATAAAGCCATATTTTGTTGGTACAAATATGCTGATAATTACTATAAGAATAGACGGGATCTTTCGAAGAACTTATGTATGCACAAGGTGTTTGTCAAGGATAAGTCATGGGTTATACTTGGCGACTTTAACTCATCGCTCAATCTGGAAGATAGTATTGCTGGCTCATCGACTATAAGTATTGGTATGAAGGATTTTAAGGAGTGTGTTGATGCGTTGGAAGTATTTGATATTAATAGCATGGGTTTACACTATACATGGAATCAAAAGCCCAAGAAAGGAGTGGGTATATTGAAGAAAATTGACCGAGTCATGGGTAACATTCCTTTTACTGATTTGTTTCCAGCTTCGTGTGCTATTTTCCAACCGTACAGGATTTCAGATCACTCCCCTTGTGTTTTGAAACTGTCAAGTGCGGTAAGAACTAAACCACAACCGTTTAAATTTGCAAATTTCGGGTTGTAAAGAAGTTAAAAGCGCTGAAATCACCCATTCGATCATTGTTTTTCAAGCAAGGAAATCTTCATCAGCGTGTCAAGGATTTCAGAAGCAAATTGGATGACATCCAAAGTGCCATTGATAGTGATCCTATGAATAGCTTGCTAAGAGAAAGGGAAAGTATGTGTTTAAAACAATTTCAAGAAGCTGCTTTGGATGAGGAACGGTTCTTAAAGCAAAAATCTAAGGTCGAGTGGCTTGCTGCGGGTGATGCTAACACTTCTTTTTTTTTCATAAATCTTTTAAATGCAGGATTCATAGAAGTCGTATTGATATTATTAAAGATGCTGATGGTGTTGTTCATGAAGGCAGTAATGTACAACGATCTTTAGTTCAACATTATGAGAATTTTTTGGGTCAAGAAGGTAGCACCAATATGCAGCCTTCTCCTGAGCTTTTTACGAGTAGATTGGATTCGAGTTCAGCTTTGGAAATGATCCGTCCGGTTTCTAATGATGAGATAAAAAGTGCTCTCTTTTCTATTGGTGAAAATAAAGCCCAGGCCCGGATGGATATACTTCAGGATTCTTTAAGAATTCATGGTCTATTGTAGGTGAAAATGTATCTAAAGCAGTCCATGACTTCTTTCTTAGAAGCAAGTTACTTAAAGAATGGAATAATACCATTATTGCTCTTGTTCCCAAGGTTACCACTCCCTTTTCTATTTCTGATTTTCGGCCTATTGCTTGCTGTAATGTTTTGTACAAATGTATTAGCAAGATCCTTGCTAATCGTATTAAAGATGGTCTTAAAGAGGTAGTTAGTATTAACCAATCAGCATTTGTGCCGGGAAGGAAGATTTCTGATAATATCTTACTAACGCAAGAACTAATGCATAACTATCATCGGGATTATGGGCCGCCAAGGTGTGCTTTCAAAGTAGATATTCAGAAGGCATATGATACTGTGGATTGGAACTTCTTAAAAGCGGTTTTGTTAGGTTTTGGGTTTCATATTGTTATGGTTGATTGGATTATGCTATGTGTTTCAACAACATCCTTTTCACTTTTGTATTAATGGTAATATCCATGGTTTCTTTAAAGGTAGAAGAGGTCTTCGCCAAGGTGATCCTATATCACCTTATCTGTTTACCCTTGTTATGGAGATTCTCACTCTAATCTTGCAGCAATCATCCCGTATTGATAAATCGTTCAGATTCCATAATAGATGTGAGAAACAGAATCTTATTAACTTATGCTTTGCTGACGACTTGTTCTTATTTGCAAGAGGTGATCTTAAATCTGCAAAGTGTATTATGGATTCTTTGGAGAAATTCAAATGTATGTCTGCACTGGTTCCCGGTGTACATAAGAGCACGACATTCTTCTGTAATGTTCCTGACCATGTTAAAGCTGCAATTTTGAACATTATGTCGTTTGATGAGGGAACACTTCCTGTCAGGTATTTGGGAGTTCCATTGATTTCTTCTAAGCTGTTATACAAAGAGTGTAAAATCATTGTTGAACGTATGGAGAAAAGAATTACTGATTGGAGGAATAAGTCATTGTTTTTTGCTGGTCGAGTTCAACTCATCATTTCTGTGTTGTCATCCATGCATGTCTACTGGTCTTCTGTATTCATCTTACCTTCTCGTATTATTAAAGACCTCGAGGCAAAAACGCGTAGATTTCTATGGTGCCAAGGGCCGATGCAAAGAGGTAAAGCTAAGGTATCGTGGAAAACTATTCGGGTTCCTAAATATGAGGGGGGTCTGGGTATTAGGCGTATTGCAGAGATGAATAAAGCACTTATGACTTCACATATATGGAGCATTCTCACAAAGAGGGAATCCCTCTGGGTGTCTTGGATACATGATTATAAACTAAAAGGTCGTAATTTTTGGGATATTCCATGTAAATCAGTGAGTAGTTGGGGGTGGAGAAAACTTCTTCAGCTACGACCCCTTATTCGACAATTTATATGGTCGAAACTTGCTCTCTAGAGGTGAAAAATTACGATCATTCCTCCTGCTTCTTTCTCCTTAGTTTCGATCTGATTTAACTCTGTAAATATGTCCCTCTCATAATCCTTTTAATCCTTTAGGGTTTAGAATATTGTTTACGTGCAGGTTTAGGGTTTCTCAGATTGTTTCTAGGGTTTTTTCTTATCTCATTTTTCGTCTACCCTTGTACTGTATCTTCTTTTTCCGGATTTGTTTATCATTAGTGGGATCACGACTATCTATATAGTTCAGCTAGATCCACACACTAATGCTAAACAAATTTAGGGTTTGATTTGCAGTCTAGGGTTCTAGTGGGTTAGGGTTTTTTACTTTCGTTTATGCTTTTGAGGTTTTCCTGGTTCGATTAGGTTTTTGTGGTTTTAATGGTTGGATCAGTTTATGAAGAGAGATTATCCTGCGTTTGATCTTTCATTACTTGAAGCAAGGTTTAAAAGGATTGAAGAGATGTCTGGGAAGAAGAAAAAGGGTGGCACTCCAAAAAAAAGGAGGAAGCCCTAATTCGGGTAGGAAGTCAGAAACTCTAGGTGGTGGTTCACATACCACTAAGGAAACTCCTAGTGGCCCTCCTGGTGTAACTGAAGAAACAACCGTGATCAGTGATGAGGAAGGTGAAAACCCTAATGTTAGTAACGATGATACTGGCATACCGGAGGGTAAAAAGACTTCTTCATCGTCTAGTGAAGGTATTGATGAGTCAATGGAAGGTGCTCAGAGTTCGGTTAAGGAGGGCATTATTAATGACAAGGAATATCTCAAACATGGTTATCCCTCTGTAACACCAGAATTGGATAAAAAAGCTGAAGATGGAAAGGATGCTGGACCATCAGTGAACGGTAATGAGAAAAATAAGGAGGCCATGGAGGGTAAAGCACCTGCTGGTAGTGAATTCGTTATGGGAAATAATTCAGTGCCAACAAAACGTGTGTCTTTTAAGCTAGATGAACAGCCATCAGGAGGGTTTATTGATCCAGGTGTAGAATTGGATGAGGATGGGAACGTGATTAATCAAGAACCTCCAATCAAACCAGCCTCTTATGCTGCGAAATTACAAGGTACACATGGAATGGATGGCAATGTAAAGAGGAAGATTAATTTGCGAAAAATTGAGACTAGTATTCCTGTGGAGGGAATTGATGTTGTTTTAGCAAGGGAATCCATAAGAGAAGTATGTGCTCGATATGATAACACGTTATATGGATATTTTCTTGGAAAACGTGCTGCTTTTCCTGTCGTTGAGAATTTTGTCAAGAATGCATGGGTCAAGCATGGGTTCTCACGTATCATGATGAACTCGAATGGATTTTATTTCTTCAAATTTCGATCTAAAGCAGGTATGGACCATGTTCTTGAGAATGACCCTTGGATTATTCGTGGTTCCCCAATAATTTTAAATATCTGGAATCCAAATATTAATTTGCAAAAAACAAAATTAAAAACTGTTCCTGTTTGGGTTAAATTACATGATGTCCCTATGGTAGCTTACACTGATGACGGTTTAAGTATGCTTATATCTAAAGTAGGTGACCCAAAGAAGCTAGATACATACATGACAGATATGTGTATTGAATCATGGGGAAGAAATAGCTATGCTAGGGCATTGGTTGAACTTAATGCTGAGCAAGACTTTAAAAATAAAGTGGTAGTTGCTATTCCTCAACTGGAAGGTAATGAATTTACTAAACAGACAATTAAGATTGAATACGAATGGAAGCTACCAAGATGCCCTGAATGTAAAGTTTTCGGGCATAATGAAGCAACATGTCCCAAGGCTGTCAAAAGTGTTCCTAAAGAAAATACTAAAGTTGATAGCGAAGGATTTCAGCAAGTGAAGAGTAAAAATAAGACGACACATGGATTTCCAGCGAAAAAACAAAAGACTACAGTCATTTATAGACCGATCACTAAACCTAAAGAGAGTTCAGATGGGGCTAGCACTTCAACTTCAGTACCAATTGCAAACTCATTTGAGCACCTAAAGGATGATGCCACAGAAGTAAGTGAACCCTCAGATAAAAGGCCGGATAAGGGAATGCATGGTGGAAAAAATGACAATGTCGGAAAATCGGCTAAGAATGCTAAGGTAGATGGGTCACAAGTGCAATATGAGGAAGAAGCAGATACAGATACTGAGGATGTTTATACTGAAACATAATTTATATGGGTAAAAATACAATACCTAAAGGAAATACGGAGGGGGCAAGCACTCCCGTTACCACTATTTCCAATGGATAGTCTAGCTTCATGGAATATAAGGGGGTTGAACCGCCCTCTGAAACAAAAAGAGGTTCTTCAGGTGGTGTCGGAAAATCAGTTGAATATTTATGCTATAATGGAATCCCATGTGGATGTTTCTGGTTTGTTTAATATCTGCAAAAAAGTTCAAGACTTGGGATTGGACGTCAAATGGTGGAGTTTGTAATAAAGGTACAAGGATTATTCTTGGCTGGAACTCTGATGTAGTTGATATGATGGTTTTATCTCAAACAAGCCAGGTAATGCATGTACAAATTGTATTTAAAATAGATAAAAAGGTGTTATTTTGCTCTTTGTTTATGCTAAAAATTACTACCCACAACGAAGGGAAGTTTGGCAAGATCTGTGTAGACATAAAACTTTGTTGGAAAGATGCCATGGGTGGTATTGGGTGATTTCAACTGCTCCTTAAATCTTGAGGATAATTTCTATGGTTCGTCAAGTATTAACACTGGTATGAGTGACTTTAAGGAGTGTATTGAGCAGATTGAGGTAATGGATATAAATAGCTCTGGTCTACACAACACATGGACACAGAAACCAAAGAAGGGTGTGGGAATTCGTAAAAAAATTAATCGTGTGATGGGAAATTGTGCGTTTATAGATGAATTCCCCTCGGCTTATGCTGTGTTTCAACCGTATCGTGTATCTGACCATTCTCCTTGTATCTTAAAGATGCCATCTGTGACCAGATCACAACCCAAACCATTCAAATTTGCCAATTTCTTGGTCAATAAGAACGGGTTTAGAGAGGCTGTGGAGCATGCTTGGGCACAAAAGGTTGATGGTAATTATATGTTCTCGCTAGTTAAAAAGCTGAAAATGCTGAAATCTCCCAGGAGGAAGTTGCTCCTTAAACATGGTAACCTACATGAAAATGTGGTTTCTCTTAGCAAGGATTTGGATGAAATTCAGAAAGAAATTGACATGGTGATGCGTAAAACACACAAATCTAAGCACAGCGGAAATGTAACAACGAAACAAAACACAGCGGATGACTATTTTTGGTATTTTCTAGATTTATATGAAACTAACAAGAAAAACAAGACAATAAAATAAAAGGATAGATAAAAGAATCCACCACCAAGATTCGTAAAGGCCGAGCCACCGGAATCAAGGATAAAGGAAACACTCCAACCCACCACTATGTTTGATAAAGGTCTAGCCACCACAAACACAGATAAAGGAATCGAAGATTTTGGATCTCACCACTATAATTGATAAAGGACGAACCACCACAATTATAGATAAAGGGATCACTCCAAACCACCAAGATCAAAGATCTATAAAGGTAAATGAAGATTTTGTAAGAAATAGAGGCTGCTCTATTAATTTCATTCAATTCAACATAATTCTGTTTTACAAAGAGAAATAAAGCCCCTATTTATAGCCAAAAGCTATTGCCTAGGAATTAACGACAAATAATAATAAAATAATAAAAAGCTGTCATGGCAAAGAACAACCACTAATTTATTAGCCAATAAGAAATGGACAGATAAAGCTTCTAGGAAGGTTCCTTCTGCACATGGGCCCACAAACCGTTAGGATAACGTTGTCACACGCTCCTTCCTTCCTTATCTTCTTTGGACAACTGTCATTCCTTCTTTATTGGGCCCCACACACATGATCAGATTTTATTGGAAAACTGGAAACTAAAATCTGGACCTCTACTGGAGACTTGACTGGAGCTGGTCACTGGAGTGCTTCGGTGGAGAACATTACTGGTGGACTTCTGGGAAGCTTCACTGGTGAAACGCTACTGGTAATCATCTGGAGCAACATGCCACTGGAGAAGTGTTACCACTGGCGACTGGATTTGTTTAGTAAAAGCTTGCCTGAAATGGGCCACAACTGGTAAAATCAACATTGCTTGTTCTGGCGGCATAATCTGGCCAGTTTCCTTCAGTGCAGTCAACTTCTTCAGATCAGTCGATTCTTCCAGTTCGCTAGGTTCCTCCAGTTCAGTGAACCTGGACATTTCTGCATCATTCCCCTCCTCTAAGAAAGGACTTGTCCTCAAGTCCTCGAGGTACTCATCCTCCAGATAAGGCATCAGATCCCCAACGTTAAAAGTACTTGAAACTGACATATCTCCAGGTAGCTCAACCTTGTATGCATTATCTCCATATCTTTCCAGAATTCTGAATGGTCCTTCAGCTCTGGGCATCAACTTATTCTTTCTTCTGGATGGAAATCTTTCTTTCCTCAGATGCACCCAAACTAAATCACCTGGAGCAAAACTGGATTGTTTTCTATGCTTGTTTGCTCTTGCCTTGTATTCAGCATTAGTCTTTTCAATAATGGCCTTTACTTCCTGGTGAATTTTCTTAATTTCTTTTGCTCTGGCCTCAGCTTCAATACTTGCCTTTGGTTCAATCGAAAATGGAATTAAATCAATAGGAGTTAATGGATTGGCACCATAACAAATTTCAAATGGTGATTTACTGGTAGAATAATTAGGAGCTCTATTGAAGGCAAACTCGGCATGAGCAAGCTTCAGATCCCAATCCTTCAGTGTCTTCTTCATTAGTGTTTTCAACAGCATGCCAATTGTTCTGTTCGTGACTTCAGTTTGTCTGTCAGTCTGAGGATGATGAGACGTACTGAACATCAATCTGGTACCCATCAGTCTCCATAAGGTCTTCCAGAAATAACTCAGAAACTTTACATCTCTATCTGAGACAATCGTCTTTGGAATCCCATGCAAACAAACAATTTCCTTGAAAAATAAACTTGCAACTGCTGAAGCATCATTTGTGGTGTTGCAAGGAATAAAATGAGCCATCTTCGAAAAACGATCAACAACCACCATTATTGAATCTTTACCCCTTTGAGTTCTGGGCAGTGCAACGATAAAATCCATACTAAGATCTTCCCAGGGTTGACTTAGGACTGGAAGAGGAGTATACAAACCCTTGTGAAAAGTTGCCTTTGCCTGGTGACAAGTTGGACAGCGACTGATGATATTGTGAACATCCTTCAGTAAACTTGGCCAGTAGAAGTGTCCAGTAAGAATCTCTCCAGTCTTGTTAATGCCAAAATGGCCAGCTAAACCTCCTCCATGTGCTTCCCTTAACAGTAAATCCCTGATGGAACCCTTCGGAATACACAACTTTCCATGCTTAAATAAGAACCCGCCTTGGACAACATAGGGTCCTTTCTGGTTAGTTACAGTTAGACGATCAGCAAAGTCTGGATCAGCAGCATATAATTCTTTAATGAAAGAAAATCCAAGAACTCTGGCTTCCAGAATTGAGAACAGTGAATATCGTCTGGAAAGCACATCAGCAACAACATTAGCCACTCCAGCTTTGTGTTTAGAAACAAATGAATAAGACTGCAAAAACTCCACCCATTTTGCATGTCTGGCATTAAGCTTGTGTTGACCATTAATGAACTTCAGCGCTTCATGGTCAGAAAATAAGACAAACTGTTTTGGCTTCAGATAATGTGACCAATGAGTGATAGCACGAATAATTGCATAGAATTTGTCATAAGTGTTATACTTTAGTTTTGAGCCATTAAGTTTTTCACTGAAATATGCCACTGGACGCCCTGCTTGTACCAGAACTGCACCAATACCTACACCACTGGCGTCACACTCTAACTCAAACAACTGATCAAAATCTGGCAAAGATAGAACTGGAGCTAAACTGAGTTTTTCCTTCAGTATTTCAAATGCCAGTTGGGCTGAACTTGGCCAGTTGAACACACCTTTCTTCAGACAGTCAGTAATTGGGGATACAACTGTAGAGAAATTCTTGATAAACCTTCTATAAAATGATGCCAATCCATGGAAACTTCTTATTTCAGTGATGGTAGTTGGAACTGGCCATGATCTGATAGCTTCGACCTTCGAGGGATCCATAGAAATTCCATCTTTAGAAATAACATACCCCAGAAATATCACACTCTCTACCATGAAATCACATTTCTCCAGTTTACCATACAACTGGTGTCTTCTCAACAGTTCAAATACTTTCTTCAGATGACTAACATGTTCAGCTTCAGATTTTGAGTACACCAGAATATCATCAAAATAAACAACAAACTGACCAATGAGTGGTCTGAGAACTTCATTCATCAGCCTCATGAAAGTACTGGGGGCATTTGACAAACCAAATGGCATAACCAACCATTCATACAAACCTCCATTGATTTTGAATGCCGTCTTCCACTCATCTCCATCCTTCATTCTAATCTGGTGATAACCACTTCTGAGATCTATTTTCGAAAACACCTTGGAGCCATGTAACTCATCAAGCATATCATCCAATCTGGGAATGAGATATCTATACTTAATAGTTATATTATTTATGGCTCTGCTGTCAACACACATTCTCATCGAACCATCTTTCTTTGGGACCAGGAGAGCTGGAACTGAACAAGGACTCATACTTGCTCTCACATAACCCTTAGCAACTAACTCATCTACCTGCCTTTGTAACTCTTTTGCTTCAGTTGGTGAACACCTATAAGCAGCTTTTTTTGGAAGAACTGAACCAGGAACCAGGTCAATCTGGTGATCAATACCTCTTACTGGTGGCAAACCTTCAGGTAGGTCTTCTGGGAAAACATCAGTGAATTCCTTTAGTAAAGACTTCAGGGGACTGGGGACTCCAGTGAACTCCTTGTCTTCAGTACGCTCAAGCACCAGTAACATCATAACTGGAGAACCTCCAGTGAGTTCTTCTTCAACTTCAGTTTGTGACATAAATAAAGACTTGTTGGTCTGGTCTTTCTTATTAACTTTCAGTAACTCATTGGGCTTCAGAGAAGTCAAAGTGACTTTCTTACCACTTACAAATAATGAATAAGAATTTGCACGACCATTATGAAATACATAATTATCAAATAACCAAGGTCTACCCAATAAAATATGACAAGTATCCATAGGAACAACATCACAAACAATTTTATTTTGATAAACAGATCCAATGGAAAAAGGAATAGTAACTTGTCGATTAACTTTTACCTCAGATCCTTCACTGAGCCATTGCAACTTGTAAGGACGAGGATGTTTCACTGTGGACAACTCCAGTTTCTCTACCATGTAAGTTGAAGCAACATTAGCACAACTTCCACCATCAATGATCAGATCACACACCTTTCCTTTAACAGTACATCTGGAATGGAAGATATTTTCTCTCTGGGCAGTATCAGTTGCAACTTCATCAGTGTGCATCACTCTTCTTACCACTAGCATTTCTCCAACATCTGCACTTACATATGTCTCTTCAGATTCATCTTCGTCATACACTGGTTCACCTTCTTCAGTGTCAACATCTGGTAAGCTTTCAATCTCCTTAGTAGTGAGTGCTCTCTGGTTGGGACACTGTGCCTGGAAGTGACCAAAACCATGACACTTAAAACATTTCTTTCCGACTGGCTCTTGTGATCCTCCAGTTTCCTTGCCTCTGAAGGACTGTTGACCAGTTGCACTGGACCTTTGAACTGGTTGACCAGTTGAGCTGGGCTTCAGAACTGGTTGACTGGAACTGGACGAAACCTTAGTGAAAGGTTTGTACTGGACCTTCTTCTTCTGTTGCTTTTTAATCTGGAGAGCTAATTTGCAAGCACCTTCATAAGTCCAGATGGGTTGTAATTCATTCTTCTCAGTAATAGATGCATTCAACCCACCAAGGAATCTGGGGATAGTATGCTCTTCATTTTCTTTCACACCAGTTCGAGTCTTTAGTTGCTCGAATTCTCTAATATACTCCACAACTTCTTTAACACCTTGCTTCAGATTGTTCATCAGAAGATACTGATCTTGCTTGTACGACTGGGGAACAAATCTCTTCTGCATGACTTCTTTCAGTTTAGACCAGGTCTTGATTTTGCTTTTACCCTTATATTTTCATATTATCATACCAGGATGAAGCATATTTTTTAAACTAATAATGGCAACTTTAAAACTTTTTTTTATCATCATAACCCTTTATTTCCATTATTCTATCCATCACCTGAACCCATTCAAAGTATTCTTCTGGGTTTGATGAACCAACAAAATCTGGTGGATCTATCTTAATATCTCTCGTATCATCAACCTTATGTCTCCTATGCCTTCTTCTAGACTGATTAGACTCTTCAGAATCACTAGAAGATCTGGGTGTACTATCAAATCTCTCACTAGGACCTTGAGACTCATCATCTCTTACAACACGTTCTCTATTCATCCTTAAACCACCATCTTCTAACAGATTAACAACTCTACCAAGTATTTCTTGTAGATCTTCAATCTGCCTATCTCTTCTAGCATTATGAGCTGCTTCTAATGTCATATTTATTCTAAAAGCCATTAATATTCGATAAAAATAATACCCAGGATAACAGATCTAAACAAGGACAATAACACTCAACAAACAAACAACAAGACCCAAAAGATTAAGAAACCTTTTGTGAACCTGGCTCTGTGACCAAATTTGATGCGTAAAACACGCAAATCTAAGCACAGCGGAAATGTAGCAACGAAACAAAACACAGGGGAAGACTATTTTTGGTATTTTCTGGATTTATATGAAACAAACAACAAGACCCAAAAGATTAAGAAACCTTTTGTGAACCTGGCTCTGTGACCAAATTTGATGCGTAAAACACGCAAATCTAAGCACAGCGGAAATGTAGCAACGAAACAAAACACAGGGGAAGACTATTTTTGGTATTTTCTGGATTTATATGAAACAAACAACAAGACCCAAAAGATTAAGAAACCTTTTGTGAACCTGGCTCTGTGACCAAATTTGATGCGTAAAACACGCAAATCTAAGCACAGCGGAAATGTAGCAACGAAACAAAACACAGGGGAAGACTATTTTTGGTATTTTCTGGATTTATATGAAACAAACAACAAGACCCAAAAGATTAAGAAACCTTTTGTGAACCTGGCTCTGTGACCAAATTTGATGCGTAAAACACGCAAATCTAAGCACAGCGGAAATGTAGCAACGAAACAAAACACAGGGGAAGACTATTTTTGGTATTTTCTGGATTTATATGAAACAAACAACAAGACAAAAGATTAAGAAACCTTTTGTGAACCTGGCTCTGTGACCAAATTTGATGCGTAAAACACGCAAATCTAAGCACAGCGGAAATGTAGCAACGAAACAAAACACAGGGGAAGACTATTTTTGGTATTTTCTGGATTTATATGAAACAAACAACAAAAACAAGGACAATAACACTCAACAAACAAACAACAAGACCCAAAAGATTAAGAAACCTTTTGTGAACCTGGCTCTGTGACCAAATTTGATGCGTAAAACACGCAAATCTAAGCACAGCGGAAATGTAGCAACGAAACAAAACACAGGGGAAGACTATTTTTGGTATTTTCTGGATTTATATGAAACAAACAACAAAAACAAGACAATAAAATAAAAGGATAGATAAAAGAATCCACCACCAAGATTCGTAAAGGCCGAGCCACCGGAATCAAAGATAAAGGAAACACTCCAACCCACTACTATGTTTGATAAAGGTCTAGCCACCACAAACACAGATAAAGGAATCGAAGATTTTGGATCTCACCACTATAATTGATAAAGGACGAACCACCACAATTATAGATAAAGGGATCACTCTAAACCACCAAGATCAAAGATCTATAAAGGTAAATGAAGATTTTGTAAGAAATAGAGGCTGCTCTATTAATTTCATTCAACTCAACATATTCTGTTTTACAAAGAGAAATAAAGCCCCTATTTATAGCCAAAAGCTATTGCCTAGGAATTAACGACAAATAATAATAAAATAATAAAAAGCTGTCATGGCAAAGAACAGCCACTAATTTATTAGCCAATAAGAAATGGACAGATAAAGCTTCTAGGAAGGTTCCTTCTGCACATGGGCCCACAAACCGTTAGGATAACGTTGTCACACGCTCCTTCCTTCCTTATCTTCTTTGGACAGCTGTCATTCCTTCTTATTGGGCCCCACACACATGATCAGATTTTATTGGAAAACTGGAAACTAAAATCTGGACCTCTACTGGAGACTTGACTGGAGCTGGTCACTGGAATGCTTCAGTGGAGAACGTTACTGGTGGACTTCTGGGAAGCTCACTGGTGAAACGCTACTGGTAATCATCTGGAGCAACATGCCACTGGAGAAGTGTTACCACTGGCGACTTGATTTATGATCAGGAGTGTAGCGGATGAGGAAATTAAAGAGGCGATTTTTTCTATTGGTGATAATAAAGCACCATTACCGGATGGCTTTTCATCGGCCTTCTTCAAATCTGCTTGGGACGTGATTGGTAATGATGTGTGCCTTGCTGTTAAAGACTTTTTTCGATATGTACTTCTTTTGAAAGAAGTTAACCATACTATCATTGCTCTTATTCCTAAGGTCTCTACTCCTTCGCTTGTTACTGATTATCGTCCTATTGCTTGTTGCAATGTTATTTATAAGTGTATTAGCAAAATAATCAGTAACATAATTAAAGGATGTCTTGATGATGTGGTAACAATAAACCAGTCTGCATTTGTCCCGGGTAGGAAAATATCTGATATTATTCTTCTTACTCAAGAGTTAATGCACAACTATCATTTGAAGAAAGGGCCTCCTAGATGTGCATTTAAAGTAGACATACAAAAGGCTTATGATACGGTTAGTTGGAAGTTTATGAGGGAAATTCTTGCTGGTTTTGGATTCCATCCTACTATGGTGAATTGGATAATGGAGTGTGTAACATCGACTTCCTTTTCATTGTGTATTAATGGTAATATTTATGGATACTTCAAGGGTAAACGTGGTTTGAGACAAGGAGATCCCATGTCTCCTTATCTATTTACCCTTGTTATGGAGGTGTTGACACTTCTATTGCAACGAGCTACACGAGAACAACCTGATTTTCGGTTTCATGCTCTATGTGATAAACAAAAACTCGTTAACCTTTGTTTTGCAGATGACCTTTTCTTATTTGCACGTGGAGAAGCTAAATATGCGAAAATCATTATGGAGATGCTTGAATTGTTTAAGAAGCCATCTGGTTTGGTCCCAAGTGTGCTGAAGAGTACGGTGTTTTTTAGCAATGTTCCGGATCACACGAAGAATGCTATCCTATCAATACTGCCGTTTGATGAAGGACAACTTTCCTGTTAAATACCTTGGAGTTCCTATCATCTCAACTAAGCTGATCTATAAAGACTGCAAAGTGTTGGTAGAAAGAATGGAGAAACGTACTGATGACTGGAAGACTAAATACTTGTCATTTGTAGGTAGATTGCAACTTATAAACTCTGTGTTATCATCTTTGCATATCTATTGGGCTTCGGTATTCATTCTCCCTAAGAGAGTTGTAAAGGAATTAGAACAGAAAATGAGAACCTTTTTATGGGGAAATGGATCGAACCAGAAGGTGAAATCCAAAGCGTCTTGGAATTCTGTTTGTTTACCTAAATATGAAGGGGGTTTAGGGATCCGACGTGTTGCTGATGTAAATAAAGCACTAATGGCAGGTCATATTTGGAGTCTTATTACTAAACGTCGCTCTCTTTGGGTTGATTGGGTGTATTCCTATAAATTGAACAATTCAAATTTCTGGGAAGTTACACCAAAAGGTAGCATGAGTTGGGGCTGCAGGAAAATCCTTCAGTTAAGAGATAGCATTCGCCCCCACATATGGCATTATATCGGAAATGGTATGAATACTAATGTGTGGAGTGATAAATGGTGTGCTCAAGGCCCTCTCCGTCATTTTGTAACACCTAGAAACATAATGCGAGCTGGGCTTACATCAACTTCTAAGGTAGCGGATGCAGTTGTAGATAGACAATGGGTGTGGCCTCAGGCCTGGTATGATTTATATCCAGTCCTGATAGATGTTCAAGTCCCTAATATTCAGCCGTCTTTGGAAGATAGAGTTACTTGGCATGGTCATAAAGGTGATGAAAATAATTTTTCTGCTAGCATTGTTTGGAACACTATACGTAACAGACAGGAGGAGGTACCATGGGTTAATATAGTGTGGTTTTCAGATTGTATTCCTAGACATACGTTTCATCTGGGCTGTTATTTAGGCGAAAACTGAAAACTCAAGATAGACTCAAACCTTGGGAATTTGGCGGATTGTATAATCTTAATCTGGTGTGCTGCCCGCTATGCAAAAAAGGACCAGATTTACATGACCATCTATTTTTTCAATGCTCCTTTTCTATGTAGGTTTGGCGACTAGTAAGACCGCTTGCACAAATGCAACACATTGATGGGAAATGGGAGGATATTGTTCAATTTCTATTGCCTATCTCGAAGCAAAAATCAGCGTCCAGCATAATTGCAAAACTGGTGGTAGCAGCTTCTTCCTTCTTCATTTGGCAAGAAAGAAATGCGAGATTGTTTACTAATGAGGTACGTTCTGAGGTGACTATTCGTGATATGATCGTCTCAACTGTCAGATTCAGGATCTTTACCATCAAGTTCAAAGACAATTGGAAGACCAAGCAGATCCTAGATTTTTGGAAGTCACAACACACCATGCGACTGATGGATAATGATGAACTAGGCTGATTCTGTTCGTTTTGTTTATTACATAATTAATTTGTAGTTATGTAATAAGGGTTGCCTTGTCAGTGTAATTCTAGTCTAGGTAGCTTGTTCACATGTATATGGTATGTCATATACATGAACTAATATGGCAATCAGTCATATTACGTGTAATGTTTTGATTGTTGATAATATAATCATCGGGGTATCCCATTACCCAACATGGTAATGGTCAGAATACTTCTGCATGGTTTGATTTGTGGAGTAATATTGGTTCGTTAGATAAGCTAGTGACTCCAAGAGATATTAAGCGTGCGGGATTTGCCTTAACATCTACGGTTGCGGATGTTAATGTCAATGGGAATTGGATTTGGCCTACTGCTTGGCTTGATTTATTCCTCGTTCTTATTAATATCCCTTAGACTTCCCTCTCACAGTCCAAGAGGGATGAGTTGGTTTGGAAGGACATGAGTTCTGAAAAACCATTCTCGTCCAGTGTTGTTTGGAATTCTATTCGTAGTAAGGAGCAAGAAGTGAAATGGGTTGAGGTAGTTTGGAATCCTCAATGCATTCCAAGACATGCCTTTATTTTGTGGTTGGTTGTACGTGAAAAACTCTTAACACAAGACAAGATTCTTCAGTGGAGCCCATCGAGAAGAAAAACTATGAATGTGATGTGTTGTCCGTTATGTATTTCTGATTTTGATTCTCATCACCACTTGTTCTTCGAGTGTAAATACTCATCACAGGTTTGGTTTTCTATTAGAGATTCCGCTGATATGCAGAATGTTTCACCTGCTTGGAGTGAAGTTTAGGACTCCTTGGTTAATAGACAAAAGCCAAAAGTGATAACTAGTGTTGTTGCTCGCCTTCTTGTTGCTGCTACGGTGTACTTCATATGGCAAGAGTGGAATTACAGGCTTTTTAAGGATCATGCAAGACTACCTGAAATTTAAGGAAACAGCACGAGTGATTAATGTACTTGATGCGTGGGACATTCGTGGTGACTACGTTGATCAAGATGGCTGATGATTGAAGTTCTTCTTTGTTTTTTTGACTATGTTTATGTTAATTTTAGCATATAGGTAGTCTTGGTATATTTGGTTATTCTTTGTTAGAGTGGTTTTTTGTTTACATATATGGGGCCTGTCCCGTATATGAACTAGTGTAGCTATCTGCTATGCTACTTGTACTTTAATGTTTTGGGTATTTTAATAAAGTCACCGGGGTAAACCCCTTTACCCAGCTATACCTGATCTTGAAGGGGAAAGTTTCTCCGTATGATCTTGCTCAGATTTGGATTCCATCCTAAAATGGTAGCTTGGGTTATGTCTTGTGTCACATCCACCTCTTTTTCTATGGTTGTTAATGGTAACCTTCATGGGTTTTTTAATGGAAAACGAGGTCTTAGGCAAGGTGACCCTATGTCTCCTTACCTTTTCACACTTGTTATGGAAGTACTTTTGTTATTATTACAAAATTCTATTGCTTCTTGTCAAGCATTTCATTTTCATAAGGGATGTGAAAAACAAAGGATTATTAATGTGTGTTTCGTGGATGACCTTTTTCATTTTTCACATGGTGATGTTGAGTCAGAGAAAATGATTTTGGACTCACTTAATGTGTTTAAAGATATGTCGGGGTTGGTGCCTAGCCTATCAAAGAGTACTGCTTTTTTCTGTAACATTCCTATACAGGTAAAGATTGCTATCCTGGAATTGATGCCTTTTGAGGAAGGGCAGCTCCCTATTCGCTATTTGGGAGTACCTCTCATCTCAACGAGACTTGTTTATAAGGATTGCTCGGTGTTGGTTGAACGTATGGACAACCGTATTAACAACTGGAGAAACAAGACTCTCTCATTTGCAGGTAGACTACAGCTCATACAATCTGTTCTATCTTCCATGCATATATACTAGGCTTCTGTTTTTATACTACCCAAAAGGGTTATTGTTGAACTAGAATAGCGTATGAGGAACTTTCTATGGAAGCAAGGATCTGCACTTAAAGGCAGATCAAAAGTAGCTTGGAAAACGGTTTGTACCCCAAAACATGAAAGCGGTCTTGGACTTAAAAGTATCTCAGATATGAATAAGGCGCTTATGACTTGTTGAGTGTCATGGCATCTCTAATCCCAATTTCCAAGAGCAATTCAGTTAGAAGTGTAGTGGGTGGACTCGTCTTTGCAGCAACAGTCTACTACATATGGCAGGAGCGTAATACGCGTATGTTCAGCAATATTTTGAGGCCTCCTAACTTGCTTAGTAGTGCAATTTTGGATACAGTTCGATTATAGTTGGTGTCCTTCAGGTTCAAAGGGAGTAGAAACAACATCGAACTACTTGAAGAATGGAAACTCCCCAAAAGCCTACTTGTAGATGGCGACTCTTGATTACTTTGTTTTCAGCTAGTTCACCTACAACTATTATATAGTAGTAGGATTGTTAGAGTTTATGTTTACTTATGTAATGCTTAGATGCGTGTTTTAACCTTATATGGCCTGTCATATAAGGAATTAATATGGCACTTAGCCATGTTACTTGTGATATACTGTTAAAGTTGTTGGTATAAAAGTTTAAGCAGGGTAACCCTTTACCCAACTTAAGTGTTCAAGTTATTCTACTTTATTGAAAACATTTTAAAGATCAGTCATGCAAAATGATTTGAGAAAGCTTTAGACAAAATCAGTAAGCTATAGCTTGAGGCAAGATAATCAGTCAATCAAAACTAAAAGTTAACCTTATATTTGTGTTAATACCTCTAAAACCATTCTATAATTCCACATGTCCTACAACTCAATCTGACTTCCTTCTGCTGACTAGTTAAGCACTTAATTAAGGTTTGTATAGCAATCAGATCTACTAGTTACTAGCAAGGCATTTATATTTCATCATTTGTGTACTTGTGAGTTACTACTCAGACATACTCTCACACTACAGTCATGCTCGCTAGCTAAATACTAAAGCAATTATACGATGTTATCATCTTTAATAGTTGAGACAGCGGTGACAGGTCGGTGGTTCCCCACGCGTAGAGCGACATAACTCAACTAATGGTTAGAGTTTATACCTTACATCAAGACAACGGTGACAGGTCGGTGGTTCCCCACGCGTAGAGCGACATAACTCAACTAATGGTTAGAGTTTATACCTTACATCAAGACAACGGTGACAGGTCGGTGGTTCCCCAAGCGCAGAGCGACATAACTTGATGTGTATAGATTTTACTCGTTATTAGTTCTTTGAACACTTTTTATTTAATCTACTGATTGCCTTTTCTTAAGATTACTACATTATTCATGCAATAGACATTATCAGAGACCCCAGATGACTCATACACTTACTCCACATGCAACTAGTTCACAATCAATAGTGTAAGAATTAAGGCGAACCATACGTCTAAACTAGTTGCTACACAAGCACGTATATAATTAAGTTCAATTAATACACCTATACTAATGACTAGATAGGTCTAATTGCTAGGCATATTAAAGTCCGGTTAAATGTGCTATGGCAAACATAATCGCATTCAGTTTCAGTCTAAGTTCTAATCCATTTGGAAAAATGAACAGCCACAAATCTATAGTTGAACTAACAGTCCTAACTAACCGTTCATCTACCAAAGCTAATATTGCTTAATTATCGTCATCTTTTGTCTACATGCAAAGCTTATTTCTCAAAATGATTATCAGACACAAGAAAAATTTTAAATTTGCATGAATTAAGTGGTAGAAAACTTATGATTTATCAAGCAATAAAACCACGGGTTTTTCCTAATCCATCCCCCCCACACTTAAATTGTACAACGTCCTCGTTGTACTAGACATGACATAATAAAAAGGGTAATAGGAAAAACACGATAATAAAGGATTAACGAAACTTCCCGGGCTTATATTGCATGAATTTGCTGTTGAAGATGGCATTTTGGAATGACTTGGATGATAAAAATCTTCGAAGACTTGAGTTGGCTCCATTTGATGGCGATCCATTGATGCTTCTCCATCTTCTTTTCTTTTTGGTATTTTCTGATTTTCTGATTTTTTTGGATTTTTGGGTTTTTCTGATTTTTTTGGATTTTTCGTGATCCGGTGTGCAGACTGTAACCGGGAGTGGCGCTGGCTTGGCTGGGAGCGGCGCTAGACTGCCCAGATGCAGTTCCAGGGGCGCTGGAAGTGATTGAGCGGCGCTGGGAAGCCCAGGTGGCTTTCCCAGCGGCGCTGGAAGTCCAGTAGCGGCGCTGGTGGCTCCTGTACATGCTTCGACGTCTGATTTTCCTTCATGATTTGCTTCGGGCATTCCTCCACACTTAGCTTTTGACCAAGTGCATGGTTTTCCTCAGAATACAAAGCTAAATACTCCTGCACACTTCAATCAAAATATCAAAATGGAAATAACAAGCTAAAACATAAAAATAAAAATAAAAAACGAAATACGATTGCAATAAGTGACTTGTTTCCTTGATCCGTTGAAAGCTTGCATCTGTGATTCTAAATACATAACTCATATAAAATAGGTCACAAATGATAAAATTCAAAACAATTCACTTAATTGCAATTAGTCACATATTCCTAAAAAGATAAAAATAAAAATAAAAATAAAAATAAAAATGAAAATACGGCTTGGGTTGCCTCCCAAGAAGTGCTAAGTTTAACGAGTCTTCAGCCAGACTCGGCCTAGGAACTAGGTTGAGGAAGAATACGGGGTCGGTCGGGGGCCGGTTCCCGTTGGGTTGTATCGAATGTAAATGTCAGATGTATCCTCCAAATATGACTCGATATTCATCTTTTCTCCTTGTCCTTGGTAAAACTTAGGTTCACCCCTAAATCCATAGGGATTATGTGCGTTTATATCGGTGCATGAAGTTTTTAGAAACGGTTGACCTAAAATGAATTCATTTCCAGTTACCATATTTTCTTTCACAATAAAGAACTCTGTCGTGAAATTTAAATTATCAACCGATACTATAGCTTTCTCAATAAATCCCCGCACCCTAATATTAACATTCTAAAGATTCTAATCATCTTATCTTCCCAACCACCTTTCCTAAAACCTTCTTAGTGTACCTAGTGTAGAAATCCAAAGGGAAAATGTTCACCATTGCTCTAGCATCTATGTAGAAGTGACTACTAATGCAATCCTCTATTGAGCAAAAGACTTCAAAGACTGTCGGGTCTCCTAGGGCAGTTTTAGATGAATAGGGGTTATACATTGTTAAAGGTCGGTCTTCTACGTCATTCCAGCCTAGGTCATCTAAACACTCATTCAACCCTATTATTAACCTATTTCCCTTGTCTATCCCCTTTATGGTTTCTTCTAAAATATCCTCCAATTCTTTTATATTAGTTTTCCTGTATAGCACACTCAATCCTCTCCTATGTGGTCTAGATAAGGCTTGGCCTTCATGATTTGAGAAACTACGTGCTTTCCAAATTAGGTCACCTATGTCGAAGGGTTTTTGGTAGCACTCACTTTCAATATTCAAACACGTTTCCACATAGTCGACATCCCTAGATTCTAGGACAGGCAGATTGACTCTTCTTTGACCATTTGACAAAGATATTTCATGTTTAAGAACATGGATGATAGCATCCGCTAATATAAAGGGTATCACTACTTCACTTACAGAATCAAGCGCAACAAACTCAGTCCAAAATTCTAATTCCTTAACCCTGACATAGACTCGTTGGACAATCCCCTTGGGTTCTCGGTAAGTCTGATCTGCTAACTGAATGCTCATGTTAACGGGCTTTAGCAAACAAAGGGTAAGTTTCTCATAAATCACAGTAGGCATAACATTAATACTTGACCCTATATCAGCTAATGCACACGAGAAATATTCATTAATAATAGTACAAGGAATAAGAAAACTTCCTGGATCTTCAAATGCTTGCGGTAATTGTGTCTCCTTATCTGGTGCCTCAGTATCTTGAACTTCATCCCTACTGTCCGAGTAGTCCCCATCTTTGACTTTGCATTTTGAAGCTAATTGGGTCTCGACATCTCCTCGAAAAACAACTGAAAACGAAGTTTCGCGCGAATCTGGACTGACGGAGCTGCCAGCGGCGCCGGTTTGTGTAGCCAGCGGCGCTGGTGGTACCTGGACAGATTCCAGTTTTGCGTTTTTGCTTGTTTCTTCTCCGTTTGGCTCCCGTATGACCTGTTCCTGATTGGACACATTAGAAAGCTCAGTAGAGTCATTACCTTCGGTGAACACGGCGTTCACATTCTCGTTACGTCCCATAGGTGGTTGGTACTTTTGACTTATGCTCGGTCTTCCTTGAGTTGAGCTTGAACCGACTTGGATGTTTTGCCTTGGAACTGAGCTATTATCCTTCTTTGCATTCTGCTCAATCCATCTATCTATCCCCCTCTCCAAGTCCTTGATTGCGGCTTGTTGATTTCTTCCTCCTTCGTCAATCTTTTGATTGAGATTGCCTATTTTCTCATTGAGTGACTTGTATAGCTTGCTAAGGAGTCGTGCCTCTTTTCATTCATCTCAATGTACCTTTCCATCATTTTGGTGAGCTTTCGGATCCTTCTTAACTTCATTCTCCACTTTTGGTTGCTCGGGTTGACCATTACTACTTTGCCACCTATTTTGAAAAGAACCATTGTTATTTCTAGCATAACTAGAATTAAAGTTAGAATTACCGGGGCTTCTTTGGAATAGTCCTCGTTGATAGCATCCTCGGTATTGTTTCTGGACAAAACTGACTTGCTTGGTAGCCTCCTCTTCACAATCCTCGGTATAGTGCATTCCTCCGCAATTGTTGCACCCGTGTGCAATCTTCAAAAGTAGAAAAACGGTTAGATAAAGCTTTAAGTTCATGAATTACCTCATTGTCGGAGCTGCTCTTGATGCTAGCCACGGTCCTTCTTGTCCTCCTTTCTTGATCTCTATCATCCATATCTCGAGGTAAGCTAGCTTGCACCATATCCTCCATCATTTTGTACGCGTCATTGGTAGACTTGTAAAGAAAGTTACCACCGCCGGCTAGGTCTAAATCCTTTTGGGAACTCTTGGTTAAACTATAGAAGAAAATCTCCATGATCTCGTCCTTATCTAGTCCATTCCCGTGACAGTTTCTGATCATTTCCCTAAGCCTTTTCCATGCATCAACTAGTGATTCACCCTCATCTTGCTTGAAAGCCTTGATGTCTCGAAGCATTTTCCTTGCTAAACTCGGGGGAAAGAATCGCGAGACGAACTGTTCGCGAAGTTGATTCTATGTAGTGATGGTACCTTCATCGAGCTCATCGAACCAAGCACGTGCCTCTCGGGTGAGAGACGACGGAAATAAGCTAAGCTTCACATTGTCATCGGTGACTTCTCCTTCGTATTTGAACATTTTGCACAAACTTGTGAACCTGCTTACGTGGTTGTGGGGGTCGGATTTGGCTCGGCCGTCATATTGGTTGTCTTGGATTAACTTAAGGTGGTGGCCTTTGACTGAAAACGAATCTCCTAAATTCGGTGGGACTATAGTCGATCCCAGTGTAGGTGCTACGACTCTCGTCCATTACATCATCGGTCGATCAAAGTCTTCCATTTCGGATCTAGGTGAGCTAGGTGGGGTTGGTGGTTTTGGTGGGTTTGATGAGGCTGCTTCTAACTATTGTATCTTAAATCTATCGGGTGATGATGCCCTACTGTTCTTGTTTCTCGAGTAAGCCTCCAGCTTTATTACATAAGCAAAACTGCAAAACTCCAAGAAAAACGTCAAACGCACCAATATAAAAATGAAATGAAATACTAAACTACTTAAGCTGGAAATGAAATGAAAATACTACTAAACCCTAATTTTGACCTAAACCTAATTTGACTTCTAAACCCTAAAATGACTTAAACCTAAATACTGAAAAGTAACTTTCTCGTGCCGAAACACAAGAAAGGATCCAATTACACTACTAAACTAAGAATGCGTCGCGTCCCCGGCAGCGGCGCCAAAAAGCTATGATGGTGGTTTTTATTCTGCTTTTAAGTTTATAAAAATGTTGTACAAGTAAATATCTCAAACTAACCACACAATTACGGGCAGAGAACCCGATCAGATGTAGTATAGTAAGTGATAAGTACAGAATCGTTTGCACGGACACTTTTTTTTGGTTAAATGGATAAAAAAGACAAATAGTTCGCAGGGATACTTGCACTACCTAATCTAGTAATATGTGTAATTCTAGCGGTTGTGGGTTGTCACAATTTCCTAATTAAACTAATTAAAAATACTGAAAAGTAAATAGATGCCGCAACCGCTTATTCAGCGAGAGGCTTAGTCTGAAAATAAGTTGAAAAAGCAAATAACAGTAATTAAATTAAAATACTTGTTTGGCATCTCAGATCTCATGGTATGATCAGATATCATTCAACCTACTTGCTAGACTGTTGGAAACTTAATCACGGCTCAGATTCTCGTTAGATTCATTGTTTAAGCATTAATGACCTAAAGTTTGTGTTACTAATTCATCTTTAAGTTACCCGGCTCTTAAGCCATGGCCAGATAGTATTCTCTCCGGTGACCACATTGCTGTTTCCAAGTCACTGGATCACGTCTGACATTGTTAAGCATCATGTTCTATTCGTCCTAATTACTATGGTTCTAGATCCCTCGGTTACAAGTGAATCACCTTTTACATCTAGTTAAAGACCGACTAGTGTTTTTCATCCTTATGTATTAATCCTAGTGTATGATTATAGACCGATCATCAGAATTAAATCAATACATGCAGATATAGAACCGATAATAATATGAAGAACTAGTAAAACATGGATCTACGACAAACAGTAAAACACACTCCAACAGATCTAACAAATAAAGTAAAATAAATAAACTTCTACATGATCATATCGCTTGGGATGATGTTTGTTTGCCTAAAGAAGAAGGGGGGTTAGGGATTCGTAGACTTGGACCCTTTAATATTGCTTTGTTTTCGGTGCATATCTGGAATATAATTACTGGTAAGGAGTCTCTTTGGGTAAAATGGGTTCATATGCATAAATTGAGAGGCAAGAGCTTCTGGAATATTCCATATCGTGGTAATCTACCTTGGAGTTGGAGGAAAATGCTTCAGATTAGACCTTTAATCAGAAACTTCTTATGGGTTCGAATTGGTAATGGACATGATGCTTTTGCTTGGCATGATATCTGGTGTGATTATGGGCCTTTGTTTGACAGAATCACGCCTAGGGAGATTAATAGCGCTGGATTCATAGTTGACTCTAAAGTTTGTGAGTTGATTTCTAATGAAGAATGGCGATGGCCTAGTGATTAGAGTAGTAGATTCCCTCTGATTTCTACACCTCCTGTGATCAATTCTTATGTGGATTACTGGGTGTGGAAGGACCGTAATGGTGTTGTTCTGAACTTCTCGGTTAATGCTGTTTGGCAAGACCTTCGTCCTAGACATGATAATGTGATTTGGCACAACCTGGTGTGGTTTAATTACTGCATACCACGACATGCCTTCATTCTCTGGTTGGCGTTTCGAGGAAGACTTAAAACTCAAGATGTGCTACTTCAATGGGATTCGAATCAGAATATTGCTTTGTTGTGTCCGTTTTGTAACTTACAACCGGATTCACATGCACACCTTTTTTTCGAATGTGGTTTTTGTTTACATGTTTGGAGTCAAGTTAATTCAAAAGCTGGATAGCTGTCATTCCTTCTTTATTGGGCCCCACACACGTGATCAGACTTTATTGGAAAAATGGAAACTAAAATCTGGAGCATTTATCAGTAGACTTGACTGGAGCTGGTCACTAGAGTGCTTCAGTGGAGAACGTTACTGGTGGACTTCTGGGAAGCTTCACTGGTGAATCGCTACTGGTAACATCTGGAGCAACATGCCACTGGAGAAGTGTTACCACTGGCGACTGGATTTGTTCAGTAAAAGCTTGCCTGAAATGGGCCACAACTGGTAAAATCAACATTGCTTGTTCTGGCGGCATAATTTGGCCAGTTTCCTTCAGTGCAGTCAACTTCTTCAAATCAGTCGATTCCTCCAGTTCACTTGGTTCCTCCAGTTCAGTGAACCTGGACATTTCTGCATCAGGTGGAAACCAAAATCTAAAAGTACATTTCTCAAAATCCTCCAATCAACTTTATCATACGCCTTTTGGATGTCAACTTTAAAGGCACAACGAGGCGAGCCTCTATTTAGGTGATATCCATGAATAAGCTCCTGGGTAAGAAGAATATTATCCGATATTGCACGACCCGGAATGAAGGCTGATTGATTAATACTAACCACGTCGTCCAATCCCTCCTTCATCCTCTTAGTGAGAATTTTACTAATACATTTATAAAGAACATTACAACAGGAAATAGGACGATAATCATTAATTAACGAAGGAGTGGCAACTTTTGGGACAAGAGCAATGATCGTATGGTTTAGACCATTAAGCATGCTGCCATTTCGAAAAAAATCTTTAATTGCAAGACATACATCTGCCCCCACAATGTCCCAAGCCATTTTGAAGAAGGCCGAGTTATATCCATCAGGTCCGGGCTCTATTGAACTGATAAAGCCTTCATATACCCAAACCCCCTTCTTCTTTAGGTAAACACACCGACTCCCAATATGCTTTTGATTTACCCCGTTTTAATTTACCTTGACACCATAGAAAGCCACGCATCATTTGCTCAATTTCCAAAATAACTCTAGAAGGAAGGATGAAAACAGATGACCAATACACATGTAGTAAAGATAAGACCGACTGAATAAGTTGCAACCTTCCAGCAAAGGACAAACACTTTGTTTTCCAATCTGAAACCCGATTTTGAACCTTTTCAAGAAGTTCTTTGCAATCTCTATAAATGACCCTTGTAGAAACCAAAGGATCTCTTAAGTATTTAACCGGAAGCTTTCCTTCTTCAAATGGCAAAATATTCAAAATAGCACTTTTAACTTGATTTTGGACATTACAAAAGTACATCGTGCTCTTGGAAAGACTAGGCGCAAGACCTGATACACTTTGAATTTCCTGAAGCGCATCTTTAATGAATTTAGCCGAATCCAAATCACCATGAAAAAACTGAACCTCGACTCAGACATTCCGCGCTTAATAATGAGAAACAATATTTCCATAACAAGAGTAAAAAGATAGGGTGACAAAGGATCTCCTTGTCTTAAACCCCGCTTACCCGGAAAAAAGCCATGCAGATTACCATTGTGATGCGTAAAACACGCAAAACTAAGCACAGGCGAAATGTAACAACGAAACAAAACACAGCGGAAGACTATTTTTGGTATTTTCTGGATTTATATGAAACAAACAACAAAAACAAGACAATAAAATAAGAGGATAGATAAAAGAATCCACCACCAAGATTCGTAAAGGCCAAGCCACCGGAATCAAGGATAAAGGAAACACTCCAACCCACCACTATGTTTGATAAAGGTCTAGCCACCACAAATACAGATAAAGGAATCGAAGATTTTGGATCTCACCACTATAATTGATAAAGGACGAACCACCACAATTATAGATAAAGGGATCACTCCAAACCACCAAGATCAAAGATCTATAAAGGTAAATGAAGATTTTGTATGAAATAGAGGATGCTCTATTAATTTCATTCAATTCAACATAATATGTTTTACAAAGAGAAATAAAGCCCCTATTTATAGCCAAAAGCTATTGCCTAGGAATTAACGACAAATAATAATAAAATAATAAAAAGCTGTCATGGCAAAGAACAGCCACTAATTTATTAGCCAATAAGAAATGGACAGATAAAGCTTCTAGGAAGGTTTCTTCTGCACATGGGCCGACAAACCGTTAGGATAACGTTGTCATACGCTCCTTCCTTATCTTCTTTGGACAACTGTCATTCCTTCTTTATTGGGCCCCACACACGTGATCAGACTTTATTGGAAATCTGGAAACTAAAATCTGGACCTCTACTGGAGACTTCATCTGGAGCATTCATCAGTAGACTTGACTGGAGCTGGTCACTGGAGTGCTTCAGTGGAGAACGTTTCCTTCAGTGCAGTCAACTTCTTCAGATCAGTCGATTCCTCCAGTTCACTGGGTTCCTCCAGTTCAATGAACCTGGACATTTCTGCATCATTCCCCTCCTCTAAGAAAGGACTAGTCCTCAAGTCCTCGAGGTACTCATCCTCCATATAAGGCATCAGATCCCCAACGTTAAAAGTACTTGAAACTGTCATATCTCCAGGGAGCTCAACCTTGTATGCATTATCTCCATATCTTTCCAGAAATCTGAATGGTCCTTCAGCTCTAGGCATCAACTTGTTCTTTCTCCTGGATGGAAATCTTTCTTTCCTCAGATGCACCCAAACTAAATCACCTGGAGCAAGACTGGATTGTTTTCTATGCATGTTTGCTCTTGCCTTGTATTCAGCATTAGTCTTTTCAATTCTGGCCTTTACTTGCTGGTGAATTTTCTTAATTTCTTTTGCTCTGGCCTCAGCTTCAATACTTGCCTTTGGTTCAATCAAAAATGGAATTAAATCAATAGGAGTTAATGGATTGGCACCATAACAAATTTCAAATGGTGATTTACTGGTAGAATAATTAGGAGCTCTATTGAAGGCAAACTCGGCATGAGCAAGCTTCAGATCCCAATCCTTCAGTGTCTTCTTCACCAGTGTCCTCAACAGCATGTTAATTGTTCTGTTCGTGACTTCAGTTTGTCCATCAGTCTGAGGATGATGAGCGTACTGAACATCAATCTGGTACCCATCAATCTCCATAAAGTTTTCCAGAAATAACTTAGAAATTTCACATCTCTATCTGACACAATTGTCTTTGGAATCCCATGCAATCGAACAATTTCCTTGAAAAATAAGTTGGCCACTGCTGAAGCATCATTTGTAGTATTGCAAGGAATATAATGAGCCATCTTCGAAAAACGATCAACAACCACCATTATTGAATCTTTACTCCTTTGAGTTCTGGGCAGTGCAACGATATAATCCATACTAAGATCTTCCCAGGTTGACTTGGAACTGGAAGAGGAGTATACAAACCTTTGTGAAAAGTTGCCTTCTCCTGGTGACAAGTTGGGCAGCGACTGATGATATTCTGAACATCATTCAGTAGACTTGGCCAGTAGAAGTTTTCAGAGAGAATCTCTCCAGTTTTGTTTATTCCAAAATGACCAGCTAGACCTCCTCCATGTGCTTCTCTTATCAGTAAGTCTCTAATCGAACCCCTTGGAATACACAGTTTTCCATTTTTAAATAAGAAACCATCTTGAACAACAAATGGTCCTTTCTGGTTTGCTTCAGTGAGACGTTCAGAAAAATCTGGGTCAGCAGCATACAATTCTTTAATAAATGAAAAACCAAGTACTCTTGCTTCCAGAATAGATAATAACGAATATCTTCTTGACAATGCATCAGCAACAACATTACAATGACAAATAATTAAAAAACCATTATCTCTCTCCCCTATGGCGATCGTTCTCCTTCCTTCTCCCTATCAGATTTCGACCTAAAAGCTTGTAAATGTGTCCCTCTCATCTACTTTCGGGTAGGTTGAAGTGCATGTTTGAGCTTATTTCGTTTTTCTGGTAGGTTTTTTTCTTTTCTTGATCGCTAAAAAACCCTAGTTATGGTCGACTTTTTCCTGATTATTTACCATGATCGTTTTGGCGACTAACTCCGTTTAGTTTAGCTAGATACTACGATTTTGTTAAATGATTAAGGGGTCTGATTTTATTTTCTAGGTTTTTTTTCGTTTTAGGGGTAGGGTTTTTTGCTTCTTTTTTCTGTTCTTCACGTAGTTTATTGGAGTTACTTTATTTTTCTGTTTTGTTTCCTATTGTCGTGTTTGTTTGAGAGAGTTGCTGGTCTTGTTTCACGTGGTTTTGTATTTCTTGCATGAAAGGAATACCTGCTTTTGATCTTAAAGCTTTGGATGAACGGTTTGATATGTTAAAAAATATTCAACCAATGTCTGGAAAGAAGAAGAAGAAGGGTGGCAGCCCGTCTAAAGGGGGCAACCCTAATTCATGAAACCCTAACTTGGTCATTAACAAGGAGGGTGTTTCATCTATGGCTACAAATACTGATGATATAATTGATAACACTAATGAAACAGCAAGTGCTCATAAAACTCCTGTTGCTTCGTCTTCTATTAGTGAAAAGGCTGTCGAGGGAGGTGAACCAGTTTCATCTAATGAGCAGAATTACGTGTATCCTGGAAAAGATGAAACTGCTCCTGAATGTGAAAAGGAGCCTGTGTCTCATACATCGATGCCACCTAAACCAGAAAGTTACACTACTGAATCAAATTCACAGAATGGGAAGGAGTCAGAAGTGGCAGACCTGGAGAAGCATGGTAATTCTTCAAAGACATCTCTTGATACAGAAACAGGAAAGGAGGATCCCCCTGTTACGACTGCACCTTAATCCTATGCTGCTAAGCTAAAGGCTGGTTCTGTTAAATCAGTCGTAAACTTCAGAAAACTTGAGAATATGGTGGAAGGTGAGGGTGTTGATGTGGTACTTCCAAGAGAATCTTTTCGACTTGTGCATGACAAGTTTGTTAACACTTTATTTGGTTATTTCCTGGGCGATAGACTTGCATATCCTGTGGTGGAGTATTATGTTAACACAAATTGGAAGAAATTTGGTCTACAAAAGGTAATGATGAATTCTAATGGATTCTTTTTCTTCAAATTTGCGGACAAGGCTGGTATGCAGAATGTACTAAATGGGGGACCTTGGGTGATACGTAGTATGCCATTATTTCTCAAGATATGGACACCAACTGCCAAATTACTGAAAGAAGAAATAAAAGAGGTTACAGTTTGGATTAAAATTTATAATGTTCCTATTGCTGCTTATTCTGATGATGGCTTGAGTATACTTGCTTCCAAGCTAGGTACTCCTAAATTACTTGATGCTTATACTAGTTCAATGTGTACTGATGCATGGGGGCGTAGTAGTTATGCTAGAGCACTTATTGAAATCTCAGTTGAACAGGATTTTAAGGATCAATTGTCGATTGCCATCCCAGAAGTGGATAGAGCTGGTTATACAAAGGAAGTTATGCAAGTTGAATATGAGTGGAAACCCCCACGATGTATGCATTGTTGTGTGTTTGGACATGTATCTAAAGCATGTCCTAAACATATTCGTGCACCTAAACCTAAAGATAAAGTTGATGAAGATGGTTTTACTCAGGTTACAGGTAGGAAAAAATCTCAAACGAAGCAGGGATTCAATGTTAATAAACCAAAACCAAGGTTTGAGTATCGACCGATTGTTAAAACAAAGGACAAGTCGAATATTGCTAGCACCTCATCTGCACCAAATAATTCGAATATTAGACTTAATAACTCATTTGGTGCGCTGGACGAAAATGATGGGGATGGAGACAAAATTAAAGTCAGTGACACTTTTAAAACCTCATATGATCCGCTAACTGATTATGGGACGCAGCCTAGTGAACCATTACTTCAGGAGGTTAGTGAGTCTGAAAGGATTGCCAATGCTCAGAAAAATACTTTCTTGGATGAAGTTGACACTGATGAAGAGGATGAGGTCGAAACTATAATTATTGAAAATGACCATTTTTTGGCAGCTGGAACTCATCCTAATACCACTACTGAGGGGGCAAGCACTCCCGGACCTACTATTTTTAATGGGTAGTCTAGCAGCTTGGAATATAAGGGGTTTGAACCGCCCCTTAAAGCAAAAGGAGGTTCGACAGGTGGTAAGTGAAAATCATTTAAATATTTGTGCTATTTTGGAATCGCATGTAAATATCACTAGTTTGTTTGAAGTATGTAAGAAAGTTTTTAGTACTTGGGTACTAGAATAATCCTGGGATGGAATGCAAATGTGGTTGATGTTATGGTATTGGCCCACACAGATCAAGTTAGTCATGTGCAAGTTATTTATAAACTTGATAAAAAGGCGTTTTTCTGTTCTTTCGTCTATGCTGATAATCACTATAAACGACGTAGAGAATTTTGGGCAAATTTGTCTGCTCATAAATCTTTTGTTCGAGGAAAACCTTGGATTTTAATGGGAGACTTCAATTCAGCTCTTAATCTGGAAGACAATTTCTCTGGCTCTTCTAACATTGGATCTGGTATGCGTGATTTTAAAGAGTGTGTTGATCATATTGAAGTTTTGGATATTAATAGTTCGGGACTCCACTTTACTTGGACTCAAAAACCAAAAAAGGGAACTGGGATCTTGAAAAAGATTGATAGAGTTATGGCGAATATCCACTTCTGTCGTGAGTTTCAAGCTGCCCATGCTGTGTTTCAGCCTTACAGAATCTTAGATCACTCCCCTTGTGTGTTGAAACTTCCCAACGTATCTAGAGATCGGCCTAAGCCCTTCAAATTTGCAAACTTTCTGGTCATAAGGAAGAATTTGGTAGTACTGGAATGAGAGTGTTACGGGTTGCAAAATGTACAAGGTGGTCCAAAAGCTACGTCTTTTGAAACACCCTATGCGTAGCCTACTTTTCAAACAGGGTAACCTTCATGCTCGAGTTTCCTCTTTACGAGATGAGTTAAACCGCTAGCAAAAAGATGTTGATATTAATCCTGTTGATGAGATACTTAGAAAACAGGAAGCTGATGTGCTGACTAAATTTAAAGATGCAGTCTTAGATGAAGAGAGGTTCCTAAAGCAAAAATCCAAAATTGAATGGCTTGAGGTTGGTGATTCAAATACTAGATACTTTCATAATTCTTTGAAGGTTAAACAGCACAGAGCTAGAATTGAAAAGATTACTGATTTGAATGGTGTTGCTCATGAAGGTAGTGGAGTGTCTAATGCCCTTGTTACTCACTATGAGAATTTTTTAGGTAAAACAGGTCTGGAAACTGTTTTCGAGCCTGAAGGGGTGTTCACTCGTAAACTTAATAGCCATAAAGCATTGAAGATGATAGAACCTGTCACTGATGAAGAGATAAAGGCTGCTATGTTTTCCATTGGTGATAATAAAGCTCCTGGACCAGATGGTTTTTCTTCTTTGTTTTTTAAGAAGTCTTGGGATATCATCGGGAAAGAGATATGCAATGCCATTCACGACTTCTTCATTTCTGGGCGCATTCTGAAGGAAATCAATCATACTTTTTTGGCTCTTATCCCAAAGGTACCTACTCCTGGTTCTGTTACTGATTATAGACCTATCTCTTGTTGCAATGTCTTGTACAAATGCATCAGCAAAATCATTACGGACAGAATTAAGGATGGATTAGATGATTTAGTTGACATCAACCAATCTGCTTTTATACCTGGTCGGCGTATTTCTGATAATATTTTGCTTACTCAAGAGTTAATGCACAACTATCATCTAGACAGAGGTCCCCCAAGATGTGCTTTCAAGGTAGATATCCATGGGTATTTTAGGGGAAAGAGAGGCTTAAGACAGGGAGACCCTATGTCACCCTATCTGTTTACTCTTGTTATGGAGGTTCTTTCACTTCTTTTGCAGAAACTGGTCAAAGAGGCTCCTTCGTTCAGATTTCACAATCTCTGCATGAAGGAGCGTATTATTAATATTTGTTTTGCAGATGATCTGTTTCTCTTTGCAAGAGGTGATATTGCATCTGCTTCAATACTCATGGAGGGTCTAAATAGATTTGCTAAAGCTTCAGGATTGCAGCCTAGTCTTGCTAAAAGCACCGCCTTTTTTTGCCACGTTCCTGAACAGGTCAAGCAGGGTATTGCTAGTATCATTCCTTTTGAAGAAGGTCAGTTACCGGTTCGCTATTTGGGAGTTCCTCTTATTTCATCCAGGTTGTTACATAAGGACTGCCGTGTGCTTGTGGAAAGAATGGAAGCCCGGATTAATGATTGGAAGAACAAGTCTCTATCTTTTGCGGGCAGGTTACAACTCATTAGTTCTGTTTTATCCTCGATGCATATCTAGTGGGCTTCTGTTTTCATTCTCCCCGTTAGTATTATAAATGACTTAGAGAAAAAGATGAGGGGTTTTCTTTGGTGTCAAAGACCTATGGCTAAGGGTAAAGCAAAAGTTTCATGGAAGGATTGCTGCCTTCCTAAATATGAAGGGGGGCTTAGTATTAGACGGATTCGGGATGTTAATAATGCTCTTATGACTTCTCATATTTGGAGTATTCTCACTAAAAGACGCTCTATTTGGGTCAATTGGGTTTATTCGACCAAGCTTAAGGGTAGAAATCTGTGGGATCTCCCGATTCGTTCAGGCAGTGCTTGGGGTTGGAGAAAACTGTTACTATTGCGTGATACTATTAGACCTTATATTATAAATCGCATCGGTGATGGTAAATCCACATCTGCTTGGTTTGATTCATGGCTGCCTTTCGGTCCCTTATGCAAGTATATCTCGAACAGAGATATTATTTGTGCTGGTTATAAATCAGATGCTTGTGTTTCTGATTAGGTTGAGAATAACAGATGGACGTGGCCGAGTTCTTGGTATGATTTGTTCCCACTCCTTATTAATTCCTCTCCTCTGAACCTTCAATCAAATAAAACTGATATAACTTTATGGAAGGATGGTGATGGAAATGATGTTGTCTATTGTTGAGAATAGATTTGAGCTTAATTGAAGGTTTAATGGAGGTTTTAGGTTAGTGTGTGTAAAGTGTGTTTGTGTGTGAAAGGGAGGTTGAAGATGAAGTAGAGAGAGAAAGTATAAGTTTAGAGAGAAGTAACTATGGAATTATGTCAAAAGCTTCTTACAAAATGATTAAGGAAGGGGTATTTATACCTATCATCTAATTAACACTAATACCCCTTATATAACTAGAAATATTATAATTTAACACCATTTATATTTCTAACAATCTCCCCCTTGGTGTTGAATTGTAAATGTTGCATTGTCTTCGGTCTTTAAATAACATGATGAGCCCATTTGTTGAAAATCTTCAATGTTGATTGGACTTTGAAGCTTTCTCATTGTCTTCAATGTCTTGTATCAACCTTGACTTTGAATCTTCTCAACAAACAAATATATTTGACGATGACTTATTAAATCTTGATCTTCTCTTGCAACTTTGAATACTTTGGAAGCATATTTGAAATCTTTGTAGCTTTTGAGCTTTCACAACTTGAACTTTTGAATGTTGATTTCAACTTGATGTTGCTTGGAGAAGTAACTTAAACTTTGAGTAGCATGCAGAAGCTTGGTTTTGACTTTGACTTTGAATTCTTTGAATTCTTTTGGATGCGGAAGCTTGGTTTTGGAATGCGTAAATTTGATTTTGTCTTTAAATCTTCAATTCTTGGTCTAACTTGTCTCTGAATCAATAAACATCTTGGAGCACTTGATCCTTTGATCAATTAACATTTGCTCCCCCTCAATCAAACAACTATTTCGGAGCAAATTATTCAATAACAAATCTTTAATCTCTTGCTCCCCCTCGAACAAACAATCATTTCGAAGCATATTTAACGACTCATGAGTTTACTCTTGCTCCCCCTCAAATGAACAATCTTTGGATCTTAACAATCCAAGTATCTATCAAAAGAACAATCTTCATTCAATCTCAAACTTTTCTAATAATCAAACAAATGGTCAATTATTCAATAAATCTTTCAAACATCGACCATGTACATCATCTTGAATATACTCGATCTCGAATCAATCCTTTAACATTCTCGAAACAATCTCTCAACTTGGCACGATAATTATTCACTCTCTTCACCTAAACTAACGATCCTTTGAACAACCAAACACAATGAATTATCCTCAATCAATATCTATCAATCAAATTCTACCTAAAACCTTGAACTCTATCTATCAATAATTTAATCATTTCTCCCCCTTATGATGAATATGTGAAACGTGTTCATCATACAATAATGATTGATAGCATAAACGGTAGATCACAACAAACAATATTCAACCAAATTAACCCAACCCAATTCCCAATGAACCTATTGGTGAACTAGAATGTAAGATTGCGTTTTTTGGAAAAAGAATTTATAATGGTGTTTGTGTTCTTTGTGTTTGTGTGAAGAGAAATGAAAACCGGATAAAAATGATCCGTTAACACAACCAAAAATCAAAAGGATTAATGGTGTGTCCTAAAAATACGATTACTATTTTTAGGACTTCCCATTATCATCGAGAAATGTCCAAAGCTTATCTCTAAATGGTTCGTTCTATGGCTTTTCAACCGATAGATTGCTTTAAAGAATGTAATTCATGGTCAGTGTCACAAAGGCGTTCTATAACCATGTCTTACTATCCTCAAAGACTTTTGGGAATTTAAATCCGAGGTCACATAGACTTCTCGTTTACTCAGCAAATTCATAAAATGAAAATGTGAGACCTACGTTCAACGTTGGAAAAGATGTTAGCATTGGTAGGATTTCCATTCGATCATCGTGGAATATCAAAAATATGATATCACTACGAATGTTCCAGCAATATCACAAAGATATGCAATGTCACAAAGACATATAAAGACTCTATGTGTCCTAGGCAAATGAAAGATATATCAAGTACGCTCTAGACTCAATAGTGATCAAATGAAGTCGGGGACCGGAGCAGAGTGTCTCCCTTTTTCAATATCAACGTCTTCCAAATGAAGAGTCAATAGAAATGTGAAAATCTTCGTGAGAATAAAACAAGTATTTGTTAAGAAACACTTGAGTGGTTAGGTAAAGATGTGCATTGCTTCACTGGGTCCATGAAGTCTTCTTCAATATCGAGAAGTCAACAAATGAAATCCGATAGAAACGTGTTGACCCGGCTTTTTGAGAATTTTGGGGAGGGCTTTCATTTCTTTTAGCCCTTTCTCACATCATTTCACCGTAACCTCTCACTTTTCGACTACTCCCTCTTGTCCTATTTGCACAAACAACATCACACTTAAAAACCCTTACAATCTAAGATTGAGAATATAACTCCGGGGTTAGATCTCATCGGCGATGACAAGATCATGGAGTATGAATGAGTGGCCTAAACTCTCATGTGCAAATCTAACACCGAACTTCTTTGAATTTGATCGAAAATGGTTTGAAAATCTTCCAAAGTGTTTTAAGATAGAAAATGAGTTTAAACACTTGGAAGTTTTGGTTTTATAAACAAACTCCCCCTAAATATATGCATGATATAAAAAAAGTTTTTGCATATAAAGGGTGAGTAAAAGGTTTAAAAGTTGCTCACAAACATTAAAAATGAGACAACAAAGGCAGTACACAAAGGCGTTCGATGCCTTGCATCTCATCCAAAACATTGTGAGAAACTCAAAGACAAAGTAAATAAACAAAAAGATGAAAAGAGAAAATCTTTTTGGATTTTTCAAAATAAGAAAATGAAAATCTTTTTGGATTTTTCTAAAAATGAATAAATTACAAAATCGGTTTTAGAACGGGTTATACACAGATGTGTGTATAAGCCACTTTTCATCAAATCATTTGGAAAGCACTTTTGGAACCCATTTGAGATTGGGTCCAATGGTTTTTGAACTCTTGAAAGACCAAATGTAAGTCTCATCGATTTGATGAATGGATGTTGCATTCCACGGAGAACTAAAACCCGGTGTTTTAGTTGAAAAGAGTTTTCGTGGAAGCAAAGGTGAAAAATCATTTGAATTCTTTGAAAAACTTCCAATCTTGTGAGATTGAGTTGAAAAATGATTTTTCGAAGCAAAATCATTCACTTTTTGCACAACTGCTTTCACAGGTTTTGGTGCAAGATCAAAAAGTTCCAAAAATGAATATGTGAATGATTTTGACTCAACTGACTGATCTTTTAGAATTGGTTTCCATTTAGATTTAGTCAACTGAGATTTTGCTTGAGATATGTGTGATGAGTTATCCTCGAAGGATAGAAAAGACACTAAAGTAGTTGTTCCACCAAAATTTGGTTTCTTAGTGTACTTCTTACCCTTTTGTAAGGAGTAATTAGTAAACCGAGAGACCTTTCTTTCAAAAGGTTTTGAAGATTTACCCGTGTAAACCCTCTTTGGAACATCAACTTTAGGTTTGGAAAAAATAGATTTTGGAAAACATTTTGACACCTCGGTCTTTGGAATCGTAGAAGTACTCGATTGTTTCATGGGTTTTTCAAGGTTTGTTTCCAACGATTTTGATTTAAAAGATGCAATTCGGTTCTCTATCTTTTCAAGTTGTTTTGTAACCGAAGCATTTAAATCAGATAAAGAAATTGTTGACACATCAGATTTTAATTTCGAAACAAGAGTATCTTTCTCAAAAAGTTTGGATTCCAAAGATGAAATGTAATCTTGTTGATCTTTGATAATTTTTGAAAATCTTTGTTCTTTGCTCACAAAAATTGTGGACTTATTTCGCAACTCATGGTTAAGCTCAGAAATGTTTTGTTGCAAAACAAGTTCTTTTGATTGATAGTCCAAAACAATTTTATTGAGCTCTTTGAAAGAATTGTCCAACTCATTTGTTAATTTGAAAATCTTTGAATGCAAATGATCATTTTCTTTTTGAAGACTTTCCATGTTGGACAAAGTTAGATCATTTGCTGATTTGAGCTCTTTATTCTCAGAATTGAGTTGGTCAATTTCAAGTCGAAAACTTTCCAAAGCAGACAAATTGAGAGTATTATCAGACTTGAGCTCTTTGTTCTCACATTTGATTCGGTCAACTTCAGATTGAAGACTTTCCATGACAGACAAACTGGAATTATCAGCAGATTTGAGCTCTTTGTTCTCAGATTTGAGTTTGTCAATTTCAAGTTGAAACCTCTGGTGTTCTCTCACAAACATTTCAAAAATATTCACATCAACTTTGTTTTCTTCAAAAACAACCACTGCACATTTACTCTTCTTGGTACACCAACAAATGTGATTGTCATGACGACGTATTTCTTCCCAACTTGGTTCTTCACCCATTAAAAAATCTTTCACTCTCGCAACAAACTTGTCCGGTAATTTAAGAGACATTTTGAATCAAAACTTGATGACAATCTAAAGAAACAAACAACTCAAGACAAGTACTTAAAAATTTAGTCCAAAAATGTAAGACCCAAAATTAAGTCCAAAAAAAATTTAAAATTTTAGCCCAAAAACTTAGAAAAATTTGAGAATTTTCAATTTCAACTAAATGCAGAGCTTAAACCTCTGCAAATAGAACAAGTAAGAATATTAAAAATTTTGAAAATTTTGATTTTCCTACCCACACGAAGAATATTGATGAAAAATGGTTTTGAGTAATTTTCTTGAAAAATTTTGATTTGAGATTTTCAAAAACAACTAAATGCAGAGCTAAAACCTCTGCAAATAGAACAAGTAAGAATATAAAAATTTTTGAAGAATTTAAAAAAACAACTAAGTGCCGAGCTTAATTCTCTGCAAACAGTGTAAGTGACCAAGTCGCAACCCAAGTACTCTGATCAACAATCAAAAACAACTGAATGCCGAGCTTAATTCTCTGCAAACAGTGTAAGTGACCAAGTCGCAACCCAAGTACTCTGATCAACAATCAAAAACAACTGAATGCCGAGCTTAATTCTCTGCAAACAGTGTAAGTGACCAAGTCGCAACCCAAGTACTCTGATCAACAATCAAAAACAACTGAATGCCGAGCTTAATTCTCTGCAAACAGTGTAAGTGACCAAGTCGCAACCCAAGTACTCTGATCAACAATCAAAAACAACTGAATGCCGAGCTTAAACCTCTGCAAACAATGCAAGTAGCACCAGTCACATATCAAGAATTCTCAAAAACAACTATTTGCCGAGCAAAAAGCCTTGTTTGCCGAGCTTAAACCTCTGCAAACAGAACAAGTAGCACCAGTCTTGATCAAAAATTCTCAAATCAACTATTTGCCGAGCAATGAGCTCTGCAAATAGAACAAGTAGGAATTTTGAAAATTTTAATTTTCTGCCCCACTTGAAGAAAATTGATAATAAATGATTTTGAAATGAATTTCTTGAAAATTTTGATTTGGAAATTTTAAAAACAACTAAGTGCCGAGCTTATTCTTTTGCAAATGGTGTAATTTGCCAAGTCACAAATCAAGAATTCTCAAAAACAACTATTTGCCGAGCAAAAAGCTCTGCAAATAGAACAAGTGAACTTCACACTTAACCAAATTTCTTGAAATAACTATTTGCCGAGCAAAAAGCTCTGCAAATAGAACAAGTAAGATCCAGTACTTAGCCAAGATTTCTGAAACACGTATTTGCCGAGCAAACTGCTCTGCAAATAGTACAAGTAAGAACACCACTTAGCCAACGACTTCTGCAAATACGAGTAACCACTACACGACAAAATAGTCGGTTACTGGTTGTCTTTTTCGTTCAGCCAAACCCTTATTTGCAGAGAAGACTGTAAATCTTCGATATCTTCTTCATTTTTGCGAATTAGAACTCGAATTTTATATCAAAATGTTCAGAAAATCAACGCGCACAAATCCTCGAACAAATTAGATGCTAATTTCAACTGGAACTCAAACCCTCACGAACATGCGATTTGTAGAGCTCGATCAAAATCAACTCAAATGATGAAATTAGCTTCTGAAATTGATAGCGAAGGAAGATATACTGAAATTAAATCGATCGGTGGACAAAATTAGAACAGAAACACACTTAATTTGCATGAATCACTGAAACAGTGAGCTCTGCAAATGAACCTTTAAAAAAAATTACTCAAATTCTGAAATTAAGCACAAATTAAGCTTGTAATAAGCTTGTGGATCGTTCAGCAACTCTGATTGTGCTCTGATACCAAATGTTGAGAATAGATTTGAGCTTAATTGAAGGTTTAATGGAGGTTTTAGGTTAGTGTGTGTAAAGTGTGTTTGTGTATGAAAGGGAGGTTGAAGATGAAGTAGAGAGAGAAAGTATAAGTTTAGAGAGAAGTAACTATGGAATTATGTCAAAAGCTTCTTACAAAATGATTAAGGAAGGGGTATTTATACCTATCATCTAATTAACACTAATACCCCTTATATAACTAGAAATATTATAATTTAACACCATTTATATTTCTAACATCTATTCATCATCCATTACTTGGGATTCTATTCGACTTCGGCAACAAAAAGTTAATTGGGTATCTTTGGTATGGTTTCCCCATTGCATTCTTAGACATTCATTTCTAGTTTGGTTGATTATGAAGAAGAGGCTCAAGATACAAGACAAGATTAAGCAATGGGACGTTAGTGGTTCCACTAATGTCAACCTGATGTGTTGTTCTCTCTGCAAACATGGCCCCGACTCTCATGATCATTTATTCTTTGAATGTAACTATGCTTTGCAGGTGTGGAACCAAATAAAACACTTGGCTTTGATGCAGCAGGTTTCGTGTAAATGGGAGGACATTACTACTTATTTGATGAGCAAAGGTTCGAACCTTGCTAGGATTGTTATTGGCAAGCTCCTTGTTGCTGCGACGGCTTACTTTATATGGCAAGAACGTAATGATAGATTGTTTACTTCCCATAAAAGGTCTGTCCAATAGTTGCGGGATTGTAGTGTGAATACCGTACGCCTGAAGTTACTCACCTTGAAGTTCAAGAAGAAGACCAAAGGCTTGAGTGTCCTCGATGGCTGGAATTTAAGAGAGACGTAGTTTTTTTGATTCTATATTGTTTGCATACTAGTCTATAGTTTGTATTGTTCTACTTTTCTTAGCTAGTATGATGGATAGAGCGCTAGAAGCTATCTTTTGCTTGTTATAGCTTGTTAGTGAGTTCTACATACATATGGGCCTGTCCTATGTATGAATTAGTTTGACATTTCGGTCATTCTACTTGTAATAACTGTTTTTTGGGTGATGTATAAAAGCTGACCGGGGTTTAAATTCCCCTTTACCAAAAAGCAACAACATTACAAACTCCAGCTTTGTGTTTAGAAACAAACGAATAAGACTGCAAAAACTCCACCCATTTTGCATGTCTGGCATTAAGCTTGTGGTGAACTTTAGTGCTTCATGGTCAGAAAATAAGACAAACTGTTTTGGCTTCAGATAATCTGACCAGTGAGTGATAGCACAAATTATTGCATAAAACTCTTTATCATAAGTCTTATACTTCAACTTTGAACCGTTCAGTTTTTCACTGAAATAAGCAACTGGACGCCCTGCTTGTACCAGTACTGCACCAATACCTCCTCCACTGGCGTCACACTTTAATTCAAACAACTGATCAAAATCTGGCAAAGATAGAACTGGAGCTGAACTGAGTTTTTCCTTCAGTGTTTCAAATGCCAGTTGGGCTGAACTTGGCCAGTTGAACACACCTTTCTTCAGACAGTCAGTAATTGGGGATACAACTGTAGAGAAATTCTTGATAAACCTTCTATAAAATGATGCCAGTCCATGGAAACTTCTTATTTCAGTGATGGTAGTTGGAACTGGCCATGATCTGATAGCTTCGACCTTCGAGGGATCCATAGAAATTCCATTTTTAGAAACAACATACCCCAGAAATATCACACTCTCTACCATGAAATCACATTTCTCCAGTTTACCATGTTCAGCTTCAGATTTTGAGTACACCAGAATATCATCAAAATAAACAACAACAAACTGACCAATAAGTGGCCTGAGAACTTCATTCATCAGTCTCATGAAAGTACTGGGAGCATTAGATAAGCCAAAAGGCATTACTAACCATTCATAAAGGCATCCTTTAATTTTGAAAGTAGTCTTCCACTCATCTCCATCTTTCAATTTTAGAAAACAAACTGGAGCCATGTAGAGCATATCATCCAATCTGGGAATAGGATATCTATACTTAATAGTTATATTATTTATGGCTCTGCTGTCAACACACATTCTCATCGAACCATCTTTCTTTGGGACCAGGAAAGCTGGGACTGAACATGGACTCATACTTGCTCTCACATAACCTTTAGACACCAATTCATCTACCTGCCTTTGTAACTCTTTTGCTTCAGTTGGTGAACATCTATAAGCAGCTTTGTTAGAAAGAATTATGATGTGTAAATCACGTAAATCGAGGCACAGCGGAATTTAGACAAAAAAAACAAACACAACGGGTGTGACTATTTTTGGTATTTCCTGAGTTTTTATGAAATAAACGAACAAACAAGACAATAAAAGAAAAGGATAGATAAAAGAATCCACCACCAAGATTCTTAAAGGCCAAGCCACCGGAATCAAGGATAAAGGAAACACTCCAACCCACCACTATGTTTGATAAAGGTCTAGCCACCACAAAATAAATTAGTGGCTTAGCATTTTACAGCTTTTATGTATTATTTTATTATGTCGTTAATTCCTAGAAAATAGCATGTGGCTATAAATAGAGGTTTTATTTCTCATTGTAAAGATAGATTATGTTGAATTGAATGAAATTAATAGAGCAACCTCTATTTCTTACAAAATCTTCATTTACCTTAATAGATCTTTGATGGCATCAACCTTAGAGGGATCCATAGAAATTCCATTCTTAGACACAACATATACCAAAAATGTCACACTTCCCACCATAAAATCACATTTCTCCAGTTTGCCATACAACTGGTGTCTTCTCAACAGTTCAAATACCTTCTTCAGATGGCTAACATGTTCAGCTTCAGATTTTGAATACACCAGAAAATCATCAAAGTAAACAACAACAACCTGACCAATGAGTGGCCTGAGAACTTCGTTCATCAGTCTCATGAAAGTACTGGGAGCATTAGATAAGCCAAAAGGCATAACTAACCATTCATACAAACCTCCCATAATTTTGAAAGCAGTTTTCCACTCATCTCCATCTTTCATCCTTATCTGGTGATAACCACTTCTGAGATCAATTTTAGAAAACACACTGGAGCCATGTAACTCATCAAGCATATCATCCAATCTGGGAATAGGATATCTATACTTAATAGTTATATTATTTATGGCTCTGCTGTCAACACACATTCTCATCGAACCATCTTTCTTCGGGACCAGGAGAGCTGGGACTGAACAAGGACTCATACTTGCTCTCACATAACCCTTAGACACCAATTCATCCACCTGCCTTTGTAACTCTTTGATTCAGTTGGTGAACACCTATAAGCAGCTTTGTCTGGAAGAACTGAACCAGGAACCAGGTCAATCTGGTGTTCAATACCTCTTACTGGCGGCAAACCTTCAGGTAGGTCTTCTGGGAAAACATCAGTAAATTCCTTAAGTAAAGACTTCAGGAGACTGGGGACTCCAGTGAACTCCTTGTCTTCAGTACGCTCAAGCACCAGTAACATCATGACTGAAGTACCTCCAGTGAGTTCTTCTTCAACTTTAGTTTGTGACATAAATAAAGACTTGATGGGCGGTTCTTTCTTATTAATTTTCAGCAACTCGTTGGGTTTCAAAGAAGTCAGAGTGACTTTCTTACCACTTACAAATAACGAGTAAGAATTCATTCGACCATTATGAAATACATAATTATCAAACAACCATGGTCTACCCAGTAAAATATGACAAGCATCCATAAGAACAACATCACAAACAATTTTATCTTGATAAACAGATCCAATGGAAATAGGAATAGTAACTTGTGGATTAACTTTTACCTCAGATCCTTCATTGAGCCATTGCAACTTGTAGGGATGAGGGTGCTTAACTGTAGGTAGTGCCAGTTTCTCTACCATGTAAGTTGAAGCAGCATTAGCACAACTCCCACCGTCAATGATCAGATCACTAACTTTTCCTTTGACTGTGAATCTGGAATGAAAAATGTTCTCCCTCTGGGCGGTATCAGTGGTAACTTCATCAGGATGCATCACACTTCTGACAACCAACATTTCTCCCACATCTGCACCAACATAGGACTCTTCATCTTCTTTTTCATCGAACACTGGTTCACCTTCTTCAGTGTCGACATCTGGCAAGCATTCAATCTCTTTGGCAGTCAAGGCACTTTGATTAGGACACTGGGCCTGGAAGTGACCAAAGCCATGACACTTAAAACGTTTTCTTCCAACTGGTTCTTTTGATCCTCCAGTTTCCTTTTCTTTGCCTCTGAAGGATTTCTGGACAATTTCAGTAAATCTGGGAACTGGTTGACTTGTACTGGCAGGAACCTTACTGAATGACTTGTACGGAACCTTCTTCTTCAGTTGTCTTTCAATCTGGATAGCCATCTTGCATGCACCTTCATATGTCCAGATAGGCTGCAACTCAATCTTCTCAATGATGGCAGCATTCAGACCACCAAGAAATCTGGCAATAGTGTGTTCTTCAGTTTCATTCACACCAGTTCTGGTCTTCAGATGCTCAAACTCTCTAATGTACTCCACAACTTCCTTGGCTCCTTGCTTCAGATTGTTCATCAGTAGATACTGATCTTGCTTGTACGACTGGGGAACAAACCTTTTCTGCATGACCTCCTTTAGTTTGGACCAGGTCTTGATTTTACTTTTGCCCTTGTACTCCCTTTCAGATTTCATGTTATCATACCATGATGAAGCATATTTCTTAAGTTTAATAATGGCAACCTTGAACCCTTTTCTATCATCATAACCTTTTATTTCCATTATTCTATCCATTACCTGAACCCATTCAAAATACTCTTCTGGGTTAGAAGACCCATTAAAATCTGGTGGATCTATCTTAATATTCCTAGTATCATCACCCTTATGCCTCCTACGCCTTTCTCTAGGATGTGGTTCATCATAATCACTAGAGTTTCTGGGTGTACTTTCAGATCTTTCACTAGGACCTTGAGATTCGGAATCTCATTCACTAGTAACAATATTTTCTCGATTAAATCGTAAACCACCATCTTCTAACATATGGATTATTTTACCAAGAGCTTCTTGTAGATCTTCTATTTGCCTATCTCTCCTAACATTATGAGCTTCCTCTAAAGTCATATCTCGCCTATATGCCATTTATAACCAACAACAACTCAATCAATCAATAGATCTAAACAAAACAAACTCAGATATGACTAAATCGAAACGAGATCTAAACAAACAATACCCCAACGGACAAAAAAGATTAAGAAACCTTTTTCAAACCTGGTTCTGATACCAAATTTGATGCGTAAATCACGCAAATAGAGGCACATCGGAATTTAGATAAAAAAACAAACACAACGGGTGTGACTATTTTTGGTATTTTCTGAGTTTTTATGAAATAAACGAACAAACAAGACAATAACCCTACATATTAGCTAAACATAACCAACATGATGTGGTTAAAAGAACATATATAAACACTATATCTTTAGCGTCATATAAACAAAACAAAAAATAACACAGAATAAAAAAAAAAATTAAAATAAAAAATATTGAAAAAAAAAATAAACAACAAAAAAAAAAAAAAAAAAAAAAAAAAAAAAAAAAAAAAAAAAAAAAAATAATAAAAAAAAAAAAAAAAAAAAAAAAAAAAAAAAAAAAAAAAAAAAAAAAAAAAAAAAAAAAAAAAAAAAAAAAAAAAAAAAAAAAAAAAAAAAAAAAAAAAAAAAAAAAAAAAAAAAAAAAAAAAAAAAAAAAAAAAAAAAAAAAAAAAAAAAAAAAAAAAAAAAAAAAAAAAAAAAAAAAAAAAAAAAAAAAAAAACAACCGGTAATTCCTTTCTTGCCATATAAAGTAAGCCGTAGCCGCTACTAAGAGTTTACCAATGACTGACTTTGCTGAATTTGAGTTGACTCTCTCGATCAGCCATTGCCTAATGTCATCCCATAGCGAGCTAACCTGGTCCATTTGAGCGAGGTGTCTCACTTGCTGCCAAACCTGTGAAGCATATATGCAATCAAAAAATAAGTGAGAGTGAGAATCCGGGCCGTTGCTGCATAAGGGGCAACAAACTAGATTATAGTTCATGTTTCCTCCAGCACTCCACTTCATTATCTTATCTTGAGTCATTAATTTCTGCCGGAAGATCAAGCCACATTAAAAATGCATGTCGAGGTATCATTTTCGGAAACCAAACGACCTTGTGCCAAGGAACAGGAGCATTTTTGGCATGGATCGTGTCCCAAACTGATTTCAAATTAAAGTTCAGCTCCACACCATTCAAATCCTTCCAATATATGTAATCCTTAATTTCAGGAGAAATTTGGATGTCAGGGATGTTTATTAAGACCGGGAACAAATCTAGCCACGCAATGGGCCATTGCCATTCTCCATTATCAATTAATTCAGAGACTGTAGTTTGAAGAGAGTAACCAGCACGCATGATATCATGGTTAGATATAAAGTTGCGAATGGGACAAACAGATGACCATTTGTCAAACCAAGCCGAAGTATTCTCGCCATTTCCAATCCTAGTCCAAATGAAGGGTCGAACCTGATTTCTCATGAGAAGAATCTTACACCAGCCCCAGCTACAATTCTGTTGGATAGGAATCTCCCAGAAGTTCCTATCTTTAATTCTATAAGAATGAATTCATTGTACCCACAAGGACTCTTTACGGTTCAGTAAATTCCAGATATGGGTGGTCATTAAAGCCTTATTGACATCTGCAATTTGCCGAATGCCAAGGCCTCCTTCTGACCTTGGTAAACATATAGCTTTCCATGACACCTTTGCTTTCCCTTTCAATGTATCCCCTTGGTTCCATAAAAAACTCCTCATCTTACTCTCAAGGTCATCAATAACTCTCTGAGGATGATAAAAACCGATGCCCAATATATATGTAAAGATGATAGGACAGACCTGATAAGTTGGAGTCTCCCAGCAAAAGATAAAGATTTTTTCTTCCAATCCATGATTCTTTTCTCCATTCGTTCAACCAGAATTTTACAATCCTTATATAGTAAACGAGTGGAAATAAGTGGGACACCAAGATACTTTACCGGTAAGCTACCTTCTTCAAATGGCATAATGTCAAGTATAGCTTGCTTTGTACGTGTCGTGACGTTACAAAAGAAAGCAGTACTCTTTGGTAGACTAGGTTTCAGTCCCGACATATTGCTGAATGTATTAAGCGAATCCATGACAACTTTGGCATACCTAGTTTCACCACGTGCAAATATAAAGAGATCATCTGCAAAACACAAGTTAATAATGCGTTGCTTGTTACATCTGTTATGAAACATAAAGTTGGAAGCAACTGATGCAGCATCATCCAGAATAAGCGTCAATACTTCCATTACCAAAGTAAACAAATATGGTGACATAGGGTCACCCTGTCTCAATCCCCTTTTTCCTTTGAAGTACCCGTGCAGATTACCATTTATACTTAGAGAAAAAGAAGTCGTGGACACACATGTCATGATCCATCTGATCAAACCCAAAGCCATGTAGAATTGTTCTTAGAAATTCCCAATCAACCGTATCATAGGCTTTCTGAATATCAATTTTAAACGCGCACCTTGGTGGACCACTACTTCTATGATAGTTATGCATGAGCTCCTGAGTCAGCAAGATATTATCTGAGATTCGTCTACCAGGAATGAATGCTGATTGGTTGATACTAACAAGGTCATTCAATCCATCCTTTATTCTGTTTGTAATGATTTTACTAATACACTTGTAGATAGTATTAATATGGCGAAAATCATTAATAAAGGAGGGAGTTGTAACCTTTGGGACTAAAGCAATTAAGGTGTGATTGATTTGATGCAGCATAGTACCATTTCGGAAGAGTTCGTGCACTGCACGACATACATCTCCACCTACAATGTAACACCCCAACTAAGGCGGAACAATGAGATGTACAGAAAGTCCAGTATTCAAAACAAAGGATGATAAATAACACTCACCATAGCTTTATTTGATAAAAGAATTTTACAAATTGCACAAGCATGTGAACCAATCCCCAAGTACAATGCGTCCACCGTACTTGTATATTAAGTCCACGAGACAAATAACAAATACATGAGACGATTTACCACAATGATCAAGGCGGATTCCAATGCCCATCACAAGGTTTGATCTTTGACTCCAAAGTGCAATGCAAACAATCATGATGCATATAATTCCTCAAAGCTTATGCTAAATCCTGAAAAGCATGAAGAAAAAGTGTCAACTACGAAAACGTAGTTGGTGAGTGCATAGGTTTTCAAGTAAATCTCGTTACATATCCATTTCCAAACTTAGAAAACCATATTATTACATATCAATATACCCAAACCACATGACCGACAAAATTGTCATCTCAAACTATCAAGTTCTTCCAAATACCCAAATGTCATTTCAAGACTTTGAAAATCCATGGTAAATCATAAAGTTCTCATTTATTCAAATCATCATGAGAGAAAAATATATATATATCAATCGATTAATCATTTATCACACCCAAACCATGCGGTCACCAATAATATCAATAACACTTGGTCAATAGTAAGACAACCATGACTTAATTTGATGAGATTGTTCTTGAGCCACTACTAAGACCGGTTGTGTCCAAGATAATAAGAAACACGCCGTCAATCATGTGAAATAATAATAATAATACTAATAGAAGGGGGTGTGGCATGGGGATGACCACTGATATAGTAGTTAGAGCACCGCATGGTCGGATTGGCAATGAAGGTCGTCACAAAGGCAACCAAACATCCCACCGTTACTCGTTAGGTGAGGGGACAAGTCCTAGTTGCGCAAATCTCAAACTACAGGCCTCTCGAAGAGTTAATAGTAGTATACCGAGGGGAAACAGTTTGACAGTACTCAAGCTCATCATATAATATATAACACATTGAATATACAATATAATTCCCATATCATAATCATTCTTTCAAAGTATCATTTCATATAAAGAAATCAATTTCAATTATTCATGCTTTTCACCCCGTAAGTAAAACATATAAAAGAGTTTGAAAGGGGCTATGACTCACCTTGATATGCCGCATATTATATTCATTTATCCAAAATGGGTACTTCCCATCTATCGCTTCCTTGATCATATATCCGTCATGTTCCTCAATCACATTTCAAGCCAAGACTATCCTACGAGAGGACTAATACTCATAAGTTCCTATCTTAAGCCATCACTTAGAAATGCCACCTTTGTTTATACGATTAATTCTTGGTTTACATTTGTTGTGGTTTCGATTGTATCTTTTGTATCACTCGATCATTATGGTGTTTATTACCTCCATATATTTGGTGTTTATTACCTCCATATATTTGGTGTTTATAAGTATATAATATCTTAAATTCATTTATTTAATTTAATATTATTTAATTAATTATTTAACCAATTTCATGATTTATATAATTTATTTATTTATTTATTTTCCTTTTTAATTATCATTTAAATTCAATAATTAATAGAAATTCTTAGAAATCACTACATAACCTTTTGGCTAGGAATCCCAGATCTTTTAGGTAACTTTTACCATAGTAAATTCATATCAATTCAACCTCTCTTGTGTCTAGCTCATTTAGAGGTCTTTATGCTTAAAAATCGTTTACCGATATAGTGATTGTAGCCTCATTTCTCAAGCAATTCAAGTGCTTTAAAATGGATTTTCATCCTTATTTCATTATTCACAGAATGTTCATCATATCTTGGTATTTCAAGTCGTGATAGTGGTGGTGGTGTGATATGTGCAATTTAGGGCTTTCGGTTAGTGCTTATATGAACCGAAATAGTGATTTGTAGGCTTGTCTTTGCTATTTAACAACCAAGTTAAGTTTTATAACTTTTATTTGATATATTCACAGTTGGTTTGGCATGTATTTTGTTACAAGATTGTTGGATCTGATTAAAGTTACAATCTAGTGATTTTTAGCTTATTTTGTTGTAAAGAGCTTTTACTTGGAATTTTTCTGTTTTAACACTTATTTTTATGAAATGTTGACTAGTGAATTATGGTCATGGTGATTTATTTGGATCATGATATTTTTACTACTGAAACTTCAGTATGTTGGAGATTTTTATGAAATTTTGGTAAATTATTAGACATCATTTACTAATTGTAAAAATTCCATGAACTTGACTACACAATATCGTAGCTGTTTGCGCAACCAGATGTTTTATAAAAGTTCAAGGTCGAGACAAGCTTTGAAAAATCCCTTGATTTTATTTTAGCTTCTCAACAAATCGAATATGATCCCCATAAAATGAAAAGTCCTGAACCTTTACGTATTGAAAACTAAAATCCTTGAACATGACCTATCTTTAAGTGAAAAAGCCAGCTTGACCACAGTGCACTTAAAAATGCATAACTTGAGTTCTGTTAATCCTTTTTACTTGATTCCAGTTGGTACTAAAACTAGACTCGTATCTATACAACTTTTATTTTGGTCACTTTTCATGAAATTGTCCTCACATGGGTCTTTTATCCGTTCCAAATCTGAAGACAGAATCTGTGAGTTTTCTTGGAAACACAAATGCATGCTTTGCTTCATTTAAATTACCCAACCCTTATTTTCTTAATTCCCAATGCTCCAAAACTTATTTTATTATTTTCTTCATCATCTTATTCCATTTTTACAGATTCCATGAACAAAATTATTAGATTGAAAGGGTGGATTCATAGTTGTGAGATTTAGCATTTCGGTTTTGTATTTTGGTCATCATCTTGCTTGTTTTTGTCATGTGTTCATATTTTTTGATGTTACTTATACAAAATCAGAATATTAAGCTACTTTTATCATAATTAAACTTGTATTTTCATCCATCTCAAATCCCAAATCAAAATAAACCTAAACTAATGCAAATCTTAACATGCATGTGATGATCTAACACTTTTACACTAAATCCATTATTATCTCTTGCATTTATAATTATTTCTTTTAAATAAATATTTTAAATGTGCATGAATGTATAGATCTATGTGTGTTTTTAGTTCAAGAAATCAAAGATTAGTAAAGTGAGAATCAAGAGAGTTGACGCTAACAACCTTTGAAGATAAAAACAAGAAGATCAAGAGTGTTGTTGGGTCTTGTTCTTGATGGCTGCCCAAGAGTTGTTTGTTGGCTGTAGCAAGCTTGAAAAGAAGGGAATATGAGCTACAAAATGAAGGAAAAGATGATGAACAAATAAAGGAACATGTTGGGTACCCTTTGATGATCAAGAATCAAAGGAGCTTAGGATATTGTAGGTTTTGATGTTACTTTGGCCGTGAAGGATTTTTTTGCGTGTGGCAAGCTTCTTAAAGAAGTGAATCATACGATTATTTCTCTATTACCTAAAGTTGCTGCTCCTACACATGTCAATGATTTTAGACCTATCTTGCTTTATAATACTATCTTTAAATGTATCACAAAGATTATTGCCAACAGGATCAAAGATTGCTAGTAACATTTGGTAACTTCAAGACAAAAGGAGTGTGGTCTGAGATTCTATATGGTTGGAAGATGGCACGGGCAGAATGAAAATCATCACAAAAATGTATATTACCCATGACTCTATCAATCTTCTTCAGTGTTCCCGTTCCTTTCTTTGGTTTTTGCGTCCAAGTATAATGGAAACCGGAAGAATTTATATCCATGACTTCAAGTTGTTGAACACAATCTTTAAACTCACGCATACCGGTATCAATTCTAGAGGACCCAGAGAAGTTATCCTGTAAGTTAAGGGTAGAGTTAATGTCACCCAAAAGCACCCATGGTTTTCCTTGTACAAAGAGCAGGTGTGTACAAAGATTCTCCCATAAGACTCTTCTACGCACATAATAATTGTCAGCATAAATAAATGAGCAAAAAAATGCCTTACGATCTAACTTGTAAACAATCTGGACATGCATAACTTGATCCGTATGTGACAACACCATGACATCCACAGTCTCCGAATTCCACCCTAAAATGATCCTAGTGCCCTTATTACATGAACTGGCATTGGAAGACCAATCCCAGGTTTTAAAAACACGTTTACACACATCAAAAAGACTAGAAATATGAACATGGGACTCCAAGATAGCACATACATTTATGTTATTCTCACTTACCACCTGACGAACCTCCTTCTGTTTAAGGGGTCGGTTCAAA
>CM067175.1:23569026-23679228 GCA_034093135.1 Erigeron breviscapus | reverse complement strand
TTTTTATTTGGGTAATTGAATGTATAGAAGTGTACATCTGTCGTGTAATTGTGAAGAGTTGCAAGAAGTAAGACCCATGGAATTATGATAGGTATATGGATAAGTTGAGATAAGACCATATGGGATATGGCTATGTGAATTGATTGTTGGCTAGTGTGATTTTATATTGTTGATTGATTTCATGGTGTCACTTAGCGTGTTGATGTGAAGGTATATTTTGAATGAGGTGTTATTGTGGTAATGTAGGTTATCCTATCCTTATGAGTTGTTTCAAAATGTGCATATTTGTATATAAACGTACTCACTAAGCGTAAAGCTTATTCTTTTAGTTGTTCATCTTTTTATAGGTTCCGGAAGACGGAACTAGTGTTGTTAAATTGAAAGTCTTGGTGTAGAGCTTGAAGTGTTGTTGGAAGACTTGAAGGTATTAGGTCATTCTCGAATGAATGACAACTTTGGTTTAGAGGCTTAGAAATCCCCTCCTCATGGCTCTTGGTACATTTTGATTTGATGGTCATACTTTTGTTAAAAATTATGTAAACGATCAGGTGTAAAGCTTTTGGGAAAGTTTGTGAATTTGTATATTTGGTCGAAAATAGTGTCAAAGTGGGTAAATGACCCATTTGATGGTGTTCATGGGTTTTGAAACAAGATGATGTTGTATTATATGTTTAAAAGGTGTCCATGAAGTTGATGTCAATCTCTGGAATGTGTTTTAAGATGTTGTTTTGAAATTGGAAGGTTACAAGTTTGTTCAAGTGTTGAAATGGTCTTAGGTTTGCTGTGCTGATGCTCACTGCGGCGCAGTGGGGGTGGTTTTGCCCACTGCGGCGCAGTGGAATCCCACGGCCTTAACAGTTTTTCCTCCCACTGCGGCGCAGTGGGAGAGTGTCAAACCCACTGCGGCGCAGTGGGGCTTTTCTGGACTTGAGTCCGAGATTTCCCACTGCGGCGCAGTGGGGGAGTTCTCCACCCACTGCGGCGCAGTGGGGTATATATATATAAAAAAAAAAAAAAAAAAATCTTGTGTTTTCGGTTTATCGAGTTCAGTTCTTTCAAATTTCTGATTTTGGAAACATGTAGATAATTATTTGAAGCTGTCGACATTTTAGCTTTGAACATAGGGGGGTCGGCCACTAAAATAAACAACCAACCAAATTTTAGTATAATATATACATAGGTTTTTTTTTTTTTTTTTTTTTTTTTTTTTTTTTTTTTTTTTTTTTTTTTTTTTTTTTTTTTTTTTTTTTTTTTTTTTTTTTTTTTTTTTTTTTTTTTTTTTTTTTTTTTTTTTTTTTTTTTTTTTTTTTTTTTTTTTTTTTTTTTTTTTTTTTTTTTTTTTTTTTTTTTTTTTTTTTTTTTTTTTTTTTTTTTTTTTTTTTTTTTTTTTTTTTTTTTTTTTTTTTTTTTTTTTTTTTTTTTTTTTTTTTTTTTTTTTTTTTTTTTTTTTTTTTTTTTTTTTTTTTTTTTTTTTTTTTTTTTTTTTTTTTTTTTTTTTTTTTTTTTTTTTTTTTTTTTTTTTTTTTTTTTTTTTTTTTTTTTTTTTTTTTTTTTTTTTTTTTTTTTTTTTTTTTTTTTTTTTTTTTTTTTTTTTTTTTTTTTTTTTTTTTTTTTTTTTTTTTTTTTTTTTTTTTTTTTTTTTTTTTTTTTTTTTTTTTTTTTTTTTTTTTTTTTTTTTTTTTTTTTTTTTTTTTTTTTTTTTTTTTTTTTTTTTTTTTTTTTTTTTTTTTTTTTTTTTTTTTTTTTTTTTTTTTTTTTTTTTTTTTTTTTTTTTTTTTTTTTTTTTTTTTTTTTTTTTTTTTTTTTTTTTTTTTTTTTTTTTTTTTTTTTTTTTTTTTTTTTTTTTTTTTTTTTTTTTTTTTTTTTTTTTTTTTTTTTTTTTTTTTTTTTTTTTTTTTTTTTTTTTTTTTTTTTTTTTTTTTTTTTTTTTTTTTTTTTTTTTTTTTTTTTTTTTTTTTTTTTTTTTTTTTTTTTTTTTTTTTTTTTTTTTTTTTTTTTTTTTTTTTTTTTTTTTTTTTTTTTTTTTTTTTTTTTTTTTTTTTTTTTTTTTTTTTTTTTTTTTTTTTTTTTTTTTTTTTTTTTTTTTTTTTTTTTTTTTTTTTTTTTTTTTTTTTTTTTTTTTTTTTTTTTTTTTTTTTTTTTTTTTTTTTTTTTTTTTTTTTTTTTTTTTTTTTTTTTTTTTTTTTTTTTTTTTTTTTTTTTTTTTTTTTTTTTTTTTTTTTTTTTTTTTTTTTTTTTTTTTTTTTTTTTTTTTTTTTTTTTTTTTTTTTTTTTTTTTTTTTTTTTTTTTTTTTTTTTTTTTTTTTTTTTTTTTTTTTTTTTTTTTTTTTTTTTTTTTTTTTTTTTTTTTTTTTTTTTTTTTTTTTTTTTTTTTTTTTTTTTTTTTTTTTTTTTTTTTTTTTTTTTTTTTTTTTTTTTTTTTTTTTTTTTTTTTTTTTTTTTTTTTTTTTTTTTTTTTTTTTTTTTTTTTTTTTTTTTTTTTTTTTTTTTTTTTTTTTTTTTTTTTTTTTTTTTTTTTTTTTTTTTTTTTTTTTTTTTTTTTTTTTTTTTTTTTTTTTTTTTTTTTTTTTTTTTTTTTTTTTTTTTTTTTTTTTTTTTTTTTTTTTTTTTTTTTTTTTTTTTTTTTTTTTTTTTTTTTTTTTTTTTTTTTTTTTTTTTTTTTTTTTTTTTTTTTTTTTTTTTTTTTTTTTTTTTTTTTTTTTTTTTTTTTTTTTTTTTTTTTTTTTTTTTTTTTTTTTTTTTTTTTTTTTTTTTTTTTTTTTTTTTTTTTTTTTTTTTTTTTTTTTTTTTTTTTTTTTTTTTTTTTTTTTTTTTTTTTTTTTTTTTTTTTTTTTTTTTTTTTTTTTTTTTTTTTTTTTTTTTTTTTTTTTTTTTTTTTTTTTTTTTTTTTTTTTTTTTTTTTTTTTTTTTTTTTTTTTTTTTTTTTTTTTTTTTTTTTTATGTTTTTGTATATTTTGAAGAATATATTTCTGAGATTTTTCATTAAAAAGATGTTTTTATGCTGTTGAAAGTTAGATCTATAAAGATTGGTAGTGAAAAGTGTTGATTTGAATGAATGCATGTTACATCTAAGAAAGTTGAATCTTGTTGTTGGATTATGAGATGGATGAACTTGTATTAAGTGAAAAATATGTTAAAAGAGGTATAATAATCTAGAAATTTGATGTTATGAGGTACAAAAATAAAGTATTAATCTTGTAAATGATGAACTCAAGTGTTAATAAAGCAAGAATGGTCATTGGTGAGTTGTTTGGACCCAAATACTTTCTGGCAGAATTATTCTTCTGTCTTTGAACGGATAAACTGGGAATGTGAGGGCCGTTTCAAGCAAAACTTTAAAATAAAAGTTGTAGATAAAAGAGTTACGTTTAACCTCCAACTGGAATCACTCAAAAACACTAAACCAAACCAAAGATATGATTTTTCTACCAAAAGTGGTCAAAACTGGATTTTTGTCTTAATGTTGAGTCAACTTTGACGATTTTTAATTTCTTAAATAATAGGTTTCAGAAGTTTAAACCTGGTGTGAACTGAGTTCAAAGTGTCCCTAATGTAAAATAAAATTGGGGGATTTTTCTTAAATGTTCATCATCGAAATCTTTTATAAAATATTTCGGGTCGCATAGCAGCAAGCATTCTGACCAACTTTGGTTTGGTAATTTTTAGAGGTAGTAAACAATGTCTAAAAATTTAGAAAAAATTCACATAAATATAGGACACATATATGTCTCTGTGTAAAAATCACCAACGTCCAAATAATTCAACTTAACCAAGAATGACTACTCAACATTTTATGAAAATAAGTGTTAAAACAGAAAATTCCAAGTAAAAGTTCTTCACAACAAAATAAGCTAAAAGTCACTAGATTGCAAATTTAACCAACTCCAACAATCTCGTAACAAAAAGTATTATAAACCTACTGAGAATATGCCAAATAAAAGTTATAAAACTTAACTTGGTTATTAAATGGCAAAGACAAGCCTACAAATCACTAATTCGGTTCATATAAGCACTAACCGAAAGCTTTAATTTGCAAATATCACACCACCACCACGATCACGACTTAAGACACCAAAATATAATGAACATTCTGTAAATAATTGAATAAGGATGAAAATCCATTTTGACGCATTCGAATTGCTTGGAAAATGAGGCTAAAATCACTATTTCGGTAAACGATTCATAAGCTTAAAATCCTCAAAATGAGCGAGACACAAGAGAGGTTGAATTGATATGATTTTTCCCATGATAAAAGTTGCCTAAAAGGCCTGGGATTTTTAGCCAAAAAGTTGTGTGGTGATTTCTAAGAATTTCTATTAATTATTAAATCTAAATGATAGTTAAAAAGGTAAATAAATAAATAAATAAATTATATAAATCATGAAATTGGTTAAATAATCACAACCAATGATGAAAGTGACTAAAACCTACTGAGTAAAATCATTTTAAGTCAAAGAACAAATGTCATATAATTTAGAAATAATTAAGTAAGTGAGAATCACTAATTAATAACTATTTTTAAATTAATAGAAAAATTACATAAATAAATATATATATCACAATATTCTAAGTTAAAAAGCATAAAAATCAGAATATAACCCAAATATAATTAGCCACGAATTATAAAGGCAAGTGAGGTACTTAAAAGTATTTTTGAAGAATTATTTGGTTAATAAATCAAGGAACTGAATAAATAATTAATTAAATAATATTAAATTAAATAAATAGTTATAAATCAGAAAGTATTCATAAATATTAATATTATGAAGTTACTAATGTCAAATATTATAATCAAGCAAAGCACGCAATGGGAACCATGATAATCAAAGGCAAGTTACCGAAATTCTAACAACTTATAACTACATGTATAATGAAAGTGACCCTTTTACACCAACACTCTCTACAACCAAAAAGATGCAAATATTAACAATATACTTGGATCCAAAAATTTATGACAACATAATGAAAGTGGCATTTCTTAGTGATGGCTTAAGATAGGGACTCACGTATATTAGTCCTATCGTAGGGATAGTCTTGGCTTGGAATGTGATTGAGGAATATGACGGATATATGATCAAGGAAGCGATAGGTGGGAAGTACCCATTTTGGATAAGTGAATATAATATGCGGCATATCAAGGTGAGTCATAGCCCCCTTTCAAATTCTTTTATGTGTTTTACTTTCGGGGTGAAAAGCATGATAAATAAAATGGCTTTATATATATGAAATGATTCTTGAAAGAATGATTATGAAATGGGATATTGTATGTTCAATGTGTTATATGTTATGCGATGAGCTTGAGTTCTGTCAAACTGAGATACTTCAGTACACTACTATTAACTCCGATAGTGGAGGCCTGTAGTTAGAGGGTTGCGCAACTAGAGTCGTCCACTCACCACTAAATAGGTAACGGTGGAATGTTTGGTCTACCTTGGTGGCCACCTTCATTGCCAGTCCGACCCGAGCGGTGCTCTAACTATCTTGTTATATTATTGGTCGTTTCCATGGCACGACCCCAATTGTGATTAAAGCACTTGATTGACAGCTTGTGCTCTGAAATGAAATATTATGTTGTTTGGGACATGTAAAATGGTCGTAGTAGTGGCTCAAGCATATACTCATCGAATTGTGCCTTTGGGCTGAATGGAAATCATTATTATTGCGGTGGATGGAAATTATTGATTGAACATACGGTTTGGGAATCTTGAAAGTTGTTGAATTTGGCAATATTGAAGTATTGAATGACCAAATGGTTTTGGTATGATGAATGATTAATCGATTGATATATTTTTCTCTCACGATAAATGAGACAAACGAAAACTTTATAATTTACCATGGATTTCTCAACTATTTTGAAATGGATATGTAATGAGATTTACTTGCAAACCTATGCACTCACCAACTACGTTTTCGTAGTTGACACTTTTTCTTCATGCTTTTCAGGAATTAGCGTAAGCTTTGAGGAATTATATGCATCATGGTTATTTGTATTGCACTCTGGAGTCAAAGATCAAACCTTGTGACGGGCAATGGAATCCGCCCTGATCATTGTAGTATACCATCTCATGTATTTGTTATTTGTTTCGTGGACTCAATATCCAAGTATGGTAGACGTATTGTACTTGGGAATTGGTTCACATGCTTGTGCATTGTAAATTTACTTTTATCAAATAAAGCTATGGTGAATGTTATCTATTATCCTTTGTTTTGAATACTCGACTTTCTGTACATCTCAACGTTCCGCCTTAGTTGGGGTGTTACACCAACTTAGTAGCCAGCATACTCAGCCCGTCTTCAGTATACGTAGCAAGTGGCACATCATACAATTTCATCCACACAGGATCCGAGGAAAGATCATGTTTAGTTAAGCAAATATTCGGGGACCATTCATTCAAAAATACCGGGGTGGATCTGATCATCCAAGGCCCCTTTTCTAAAACTTGCTCCAGTCATTTCTTTGAATCAAATTGAAAAAAGAAAAATCCAGCACTATTCATCATTACCTTCCTCAAACCAAATTTAGTCCAGAAGTTTTTCACATAATTTTCCACAACTGGATAAGCCAATCGATCTCCAAGAAAGTAACCATACAAAGAATTTGAGAAGCGACTGTTTACCTCTAAAATAGACGTAAGTGGTATAAGCAAGTCCACTCCATCTACATCATTATCAACTGATAAAGTTCTAAAATTTACTTTTCTTGTTGCATTATCCGACTTCACAACAGAAGCATATGAGATTGGCGATTTCATACTAGCTTCAGCCTCCATATGACCCTTATTCACGTTAGGATCATCATGACGAAAAGCATGATCACCATTCAATGTCGACTCTGAAGTGGCATGTTTAGAAAAATTAGGGTTTTCAGAAACCCCAGGAACATGATTGTTCTTGTCATCACTCCTCGCTTCATCAGAAAACACATGTGTACCAGCAGCAAAGCCAGCCGTCCCATCAGCCTTGGGAAAATCAGCTGGAATATCATCATTCGACTTAGGGTTTATAGAAACCCTAACCAGGTTATGAACCCCTTCTTCCTTATTCATACGATCACTAGCACGACTTTTAATATTATCAAATCTATTAAGAATATCAGATAAATCAATTGAAAAAGCTCTCTTCATAAATCAGGTCACCATAATATCATGAATGAAAACCAAGAGAAAATAAACGAACAGAAACCCTAATTAAGCTACCCCTTTTAATCCGTTAGCAAGATATCAACGATCTAGCTAAACTACAGATGTAGCCGCGATCAAATACACTTGCTAAAAGATCAGAAAAGGTATGAAACTAGGAATCTGAAGCAATCAAACAGGAAAAAGAAACCCTAAATGAATACGAAAAAAGTAATCTCAAACATGCACATCAACCAATCCGGAGATTAATGAGAGGGACACATTTACAAGATCAACTTAGATCGATTCAAAAAGAGAAGAAGAAGAAGAAGGAAACGTTGATCGTCATAGGGTAAGGAGAGAGCCCTGTATATTTTCTGAATTTTATCCAATTTATAATACGTTGTTTTTCACACTTATTATGAAACCTTAGATGTTATGACTTTAACTCAATCAGATCAGGTTATTCATGCTCAAGTTGTCATTAAAGCGATGAGAAAAGTTGTCATGTGTTCTTTCATTTATGCTCATAACTATTATATTTCTCGGCGTTCGTTATGGGAGGATTTATTGAAACATAAATTGTTTGTCGGTCATTGTCCTTGGGTTTTATTGGGAAATTTTAATGTTGCTTTAAATCTTGAGGATAAGTCATCGGGTTCTTCTACTGTGGATATTGCTGTGAGAGAATTTAAAGATTGTGTCGAAGGATTGGGTGCTATTGATGTGAATATGCTCGGATTACAGTATACTTGGAATCAAAAGCCTAAAGGTACTTCTGGGATTCTAAAAAAGATTGACAGAGTGTTAGCTAACTTGGAGTTCTTTGATCAATTTGTTGGTGCTACAGCAGTTTTCCAACCTTACAGGATTTCGGATCATGCTCCTGCAGTGCTGCGAATTCCTATTCCTATGAAGTTTAAACCCCAGCCGTTTAAGTTCTCTAATTTTCTCATTTATAACAGCAGGTTTAAAGATACTGTGTCAGAAATTAAAAGCAACAAAAAAGCCTCTTCGAAAACTTCTTCGTGACTGTGGTAATATACACCAGCGTGTTATTTCTCTTCGTGGTGAATTGGATGAGGTCCAGATTGCACTTGATAAGGATCCTGATAATAGGGTTCTTAAAGAAGATCATGCAGTTTCGTTACAAGCATATAATGATGCCTTACTTGATGAAGAACGCTTTCTCAAACAAAAAGCAAAAGTGGATTGGTTACAAGTAGGTGATTCTAATTCTGCTTATTTTCATAAAGTGGTTAAGACTCGAACTGCTAGAAAAAGGATTGATTCTATTTTTAATGCGGAAGGGGTGCTTGTTGATGGTGATGATGTTGGTATTCGGAAGAATGAGCCTTTTAATATCACTTTGATGGCTGCTCATATTTGGAGATTGCTAACACTTAAACAATCTCTATGGGTACGTTGGATTCATACTTACAAGATTCGAGATAAATGTTTCTGGTCAATTCAACCGACGGGGAGCCTTTCTTGGAGTTGGCATAAGCTTCTTCAAATTCGCTAAGTTATTATAAATCATTTTTGGAACCAGATGGGAAATGGTAAGTCTACTTTTGCTTGGTATGATAATTGGTGTGTTAATAGTCCTTTAATTGATAAGTTATCTCCAAGAATGATTGCAAATGCTGGATTTGATTAGAATGCAAAAGTTTCTGATGTTGTAATGGATGGAGATTGGTCGTGGCCACTTAGTTGGCATTCTCGTTTCTCTGCTGATGACCCCCCGAATTTAATCTCAAACAAGGAGGATGTGGTGTTATGGAGAGATCGCCATGGTAATTTGGATGAGTTTTCTGTTGGATTAGCGTGGGAAGATATTCGTCCTCGTGATCAGATTGTACCTTGGTATCATATAGTTTGGTTTGCTCAATGTATCCCAAAGCATTCGTTTGTATTATGGCTTGTGGTTAAGAGGAAATTAAAAACTCAAGACCTTCTTCAACCTTGGGATGTTGCTGCTGGTACTAATACCAGTAGGCTGTTATGCTTACTGTGTGAAACGACTCAGGATTCACATGCTCATTTATTTTTTAAGTGTCCTTATTCTATGCAGGTGTGGGATCTGGTTCGATTAAAGGCTGATTTTCAAATCTCTTCATGCCGATGGGATGATATTGTTAATGAGGTATTGATGTTTGCCCATAAGAAATCGGTCAAAAGCATTGTTACGAAATTAGTTTTTGCTGCGGCTGTTTACTTTATATGGCAAGAAAGAAATGCAAGATTATTTCGCCAGAAGAAAAGAATTTCAGGGCAGCTTGCTGATGCTATTGTTCAAACGGTTCGTCTGAAGCTGTTTACAGTTCGTTTTAAGAAATCCAGAAGATTGGATGAGCTGCGGATTGCTTGGGATTTGCCTGCTTAATCTTCATGCTCTTTGTTTTTGTATTGATGGTATTTGTAATGTAGGAAAGTAGTTTACTTTTCTTTTCCTGAATAATGCTTTTATGACATGTGGTGTAATAGTCGATCTAGTATTCAGCTAGATTGCCTGATCTTTATTGATATTTATAATATAACCAGGGGTGACGGCCTTTTACCGAAATGATGTTGCTCATGTTTTTGAGTCACATTACACACTTTCTTGGTCAGCCTGGCTTAGTGTCTAATCTGGACCAGAATGATTTATTTTCATCTCGCCTGGCACCGGATAAAGCACTTGCTATGATTTTTGCGGTTACTGATGAAGAGGTTAAAAATGTAATTTTTTCTATGGGTGATGATAAGTCTCCTGGCCCTGATGGGTACTCTGCTGCTTTTTTCAAAGGAGCTTGGGATATTGTAGGTTTTGATGTTACTTTGGCCGTGAAGTATTTTTTTGCGTGTGGCAAGCTTCTTAAAGAAGTGAATCATACGATTATTTCTCTATTACCTAAAGTTGCTGCTCCTACACGTGTCAATGATTTTAGACCTATCTCGCTTTGTAATACTATCTTTAAATGTATCACAAAGATTATTGCCAATAGGATCAAAGATTGCTTGGATGATATTGTAAGTGTCAATCAATCTGCGTTTGTTCCAGGTAGAAAGATTACGGATAATATTCTCCGTACTCAAGAGCTTATGCACAATTATCATCTTGATAGAGGTACTCCTCGAGCTGCTTTTAAAGTTGATATTCAAAAGGCATATGATACAGTCGACTGGGGCTTCTTGAAGTGCATTCTATTGGGTTTTGGATTTCACGATCGTATGGTGCAATGGATTATGGAATGTGTGTCTACTACATCTTTTTCTATCAGCATCAATGGCTGCCTACATGGTTTCTTTTATGGTCGACGCGGGTTAAGGCAGGGTGATCCTCTTTCTCCTTATCTTTTCACGTTGGTAATGGAGATTCTTACTCTTATTATCAATAAGAAGATTAGGAATGCTGATTCTTTCAAGTTTCATCCGCATTGCGAAGGTATTAATATTGTTAATTTGTGTTTTGCTGATGATCTTTTTATCTTCATGAGGGGTGATGTTGAGTCGGCTAGGGTGGTTATGGAGTCTCTTGATGAGTTTAAATCAGTTTCGGGTTTAACTCCAAGTCTTCCTAAAAGTACCGCCTTTTTCTGTAATGTTTTGAATCATGTTAAAGTTTCAATTCTTGATATTCTACCGTTTGAAGAGGGTAGACTGCCAATCAAATATTTGGGAGTTCCTTTAGTCTCCTCTAGATTGATGCTGAGGGATTGTAAAGAATTAATCGAAAGGGTTAAGAAGAGAGTCAATGATTGGAAAAGTAAGTTCTTGTCCTTTGTGATCAATAGCTTTTGCGGGTTTTCATAATGGTACTACTGTTGCACAATTGTTTTGTGAAGGTGTCTCTATACCATCACATTGGAATCATGTCTTTTCTAACATTCAGGTGCCGCATTTTAATGATAGTCCTGATCGGTTAGTAATGAAGGATTGTAATGGAGTCATTCAGGAATTTCCGGTTTCAATGGTTTGGGATTGTATTCGACCTAGAGCTTTGGAAGTGAACTGGTATCCTTTAGTTTGGTTTACTAATTGTATACCGAAGCATGCTTTTCATCTATGGTTGGTTATGAAGGGAAAATTAAAAACGCAAGATTTGCTTCGAGCTTGGGATGTTCATGCATCATCTTCAACAAGTTTATTATGTCCTTTATGTGAGCTGCAACCGGATTCCCATGAACATTTGTTTTTTGATTGTTCTTTCTCATCGCAGGTTTGGACTAGTATATGTACTATGGCTAATATTGATTTTGTCTCGTGTGATTGGTCTGTTGTTATTTCGCACTTGGTGTTGTGTGCTAAGAAGAAAAGTGTGGATGTGATTGCTAGAACGCTTATTCTAGCTGCTGCTCCTTACTTCATTTGGCAAGAAAGAAATAATCGTCTTTTCAGTAGTTCTAAAAGATCAGCTCAGCAAGTGAGTGAAGTAATCTGGTCTACAGTTCATCTCAAGTTCTTATCTATGCGCTTCAAACAGAATAACCGTGTTGAGAAGCTGGTTCAAGTTTGGAAGTTACCTATTTCATTAGTTAGTGGAATGTAATTAGGTTGCATATCAGTTTTTTATGTAATTAGTTATTTGGTTGTTAGTGCTTGGAATGCATGTATTCCTTGCACATTGGTTGTGGTTGTTGATGGTTGGCATTCTTTGTGTTATGTCGGTTTGGTATTCAGCCTTACCGCCAGAACTTATTTGATTTTTATAAATTTAATCAGGGGTGACGGCCTTTTACCAGAAAAAAAAAGTTCTTGTTGGAAGGAATGTGGAAGCGTACGTGGATGACATTGTGATAAAGAGTAATGCAGAAGAGATGATGTTAGCAGACGTACAAGAAACCTTTGACACCCTGAGAAGCATCAATATGAAGTTAAACCCATCAAAGTGTAGCTTCGGAATGGAAGAGGGAAAGTTTCTTGGACACATAGTCACTCCTAAAGGAATCAAGGCAAACCCAAAGAAAATTCAGGCAGTACTAGAACATGCCATCCCCTCGAACCAAGAAACAAGTTCAAAGTCTTAATGGGAAGTTGGCGGCCTTAGCAAGATTTCTGTCAAAGTCTGCTGAAAGATCTTTACCTTTCTTTAGAACACTGAAGGGGTGCATAAGGAAGCAAGACTTCTCTTGGTCAGCCGAGGCAGAGGAGGCATTCAAAGATAGGAAGAAATTCCTTGTGGATCTCCCGACTCTCATGTAGGTCCTTGTGGACTGATCGTCAACGAGAACGCTTATAGTTATGACGAGAGTGCGGAATCCTCTCGTGATAACCTGTTTGGTTAATTAAATTATCGTCTTTCGTTGTTAATACAACCTAAGACCTTAAACGCGCGCGGGTTTGCAATTTGACAGAGTTTAGTCGTAATCTCTTAATTAATTGTTACTAATTACGTATTAAGTGTGAGTATTTATACTTACTGTTCATAAACGCGTGCTAATTATGGACCGTATTCCTTAAAGCCCAAAGCCCATTAGCAAACGCGTGTTTTATATGTAAACACGTGATGACCACGTATTTAGACAAACTCGTGTTACTGTAGCACGAGTTTAGTCAAACTCGTGTTACTGTAGCACGAGTTTGTACACACTTTCTTTTGTCATCTTTTAAGTATACTTTAATTACTTAAAACGTGACTAGTTTATCACTTGTATCTGTATGTTACTTATAATCACATTCATACAAGTCGTAAACATTAAACATACCAAAACTCTGATCAATATGTAATCATTCACATTACTTAAGTCCAAATAACAAGTTTAAACATAACATAAGTCTATGATTACATATTACAAAACATAAACATACTGATCAAATCGATGTTGCTGTTGTCAACAGAATCATGCACTTACAGTCTCCCCCTTGACATCAGCTACACGATTTCTTCAGTCTTGTAAAAACATTATCCATCAAATAACAATCTCCTGCTATTTGCATGAATATTAGCATGTAAACAAATACGCAAAATCTTCCTATATCTGCTTTCCTCAGTGGTCCATGAAGGAATAAACAGACATTGAGTGTCGTATAACCTTCGTTGATCATCTCTGGAAAGGTTCACTATCTGCATAGGATCATATATGCGCAACAAAATAACTCTCTTATTTTTATCTCCATACATCAACGCTTCACCAGTATTCTTGTGAATCTCCCAGTGATCAAGTGTACTCAAAACATCTTGAGGCCATTTCTTTACCGGGACCTTCAATACACGCTTAATCGATCTTTGAACAAATTCAATAGTGCCATCATCCTTTGTAACTTTCTTTAAGGATCTTGGCGTTATGAACACACTGGTTTTATCAAAATCATCATCTTGAAGAACATTAGTCCAGTCCAAATCAGGAATCATTTCACCTTCTTCCAAACTTTCATCATTTTCAGAATCATCATTTTGAACCTCAGATGTACCTGCACCTATCTTTTGAAGCTTATCTGAAATTTAAAAGTTCAAATATTTCAAATATGCAAAGACAAACAACATTAAGACATAAAAGATAGCATAAATAAAATAAACTATATCATAAATATAATGTAACAATTAAGTACACCAATATTTATCTTATAATTTTTATCTTATTTACATCTAAAGTACACAAATCATTAATCTCTTAAGGTTCAAAATCAAAATCTGAATCCGAATCCGACTCTGACTCTGAAGATGTACAAGTTAACCCTAACTGCTCTTTTATTTGATCCTTATATGATCCTGGATCATAATAATCATCAGGATCCATAAAATCTGCCATAGCTCTCAAATGAGCTTGTGAATCATATCCCAATCTCTTCTCTAGTCTATGCACTATTAATGGGTGCAACTCTGACTCTGAAGATGTACAAGTTAACCCTAACTGCTCTTTTATTTGATCCTTATATGATCCTGGATCATAATAATCATCAGGATCCATAAAATCTGCCATAGCTCTCAAATGAGCTTGTGAATCATATCCCAATCTCTTCTCTAGTCTATGCACTATTAATGGGTGCAACTCTGACTCTGAAGATGTACAAGTTAACCCTAACTGCTCTTTTATTTGATCCTTATATGATCCTGGATCATAATAATCATCAGGATCCATAAAATCTGCCATAGCTCTCAAATGAGCTTGTGAATCATATCCCAATCTCTTCTCTAGTCTATGCACTATTAATGGGTGCAACTCTGACTCTGAAGATGTACAAGTTAACCCTAACTGCTCTTTTATTTGATCCTTATATGATCCTGGATCATAATAATCATCAGGATCCATAAAATCTGCCATAGCTCTCAAATGAGCTTGTGAATCATATCCCAATCTCTTCTCTAGTCTATGCACTATTAATGGGTGCAACTCTGACTCTGAAGATGTACAAGTTAACCCTAACTGCTCTTTTATTTGATCCTTATATGATCCTGGATCATAATAATCATCAGGATCCATAAAATCTGCCATAGCTCTCAAATGAGCTTGTGAATCATATCCCAATCTCTTCTCTAGTCTATGCACTATTAATGGGTGCAACTCTGACTCTGAAGATGTACAAGTTAACCCTAACTGCTCTTTTATTTGATCCTTATATGATCCTGGATCATAATAATCATCAGGATCCATAAAATCTGCCATAGCTCTCAAATGAGCTTGTGAATCATATCCCAATCTCTTCTCTAGTCTATGCACTATTAATGGGTGCAACTCTGACTCTGAAGATGTACAAGTTAACCCTAACTGCTCTTTTATTTGATCCTTATATGATCCTGGATCATAATAATCATCAGGATCCATAAAATCTGCCATAGCTCTCAAATGAGCTTGTGAATCATATCCCAATCTCTTCTCTAGTCTATGCACTATTAATGGGTGCAACTCTGACTCTGAAGATGTACAAGTTAACCCTAACTGCTCTTTTATTTGATCCTTATATGATCCTGGATCATAATAATCATCAGGATCCATAAAATCTGCCATAGCTCTCAAATGAGCTTGTGAATCATATCCCAATCTCTTCTCTAGTCTATGCACTATTAATGGGTGCAACTCTGACTCTGAAGATGTACAAGTTAACCCTAACTGCTCTTTTATTTGATCCTTATATGATCCTGGATCATAATAATCATCAGGATCCATAAAATCTGCCATAGCTCTCAAATGAGCTTGTGAATCATATCCCAATCTCTTCTCTAGTCTATGCACTATTAATGGGTGCAACTCTGACTCTGAAGACTTATTGGTAGTAGGATCAGAATTTGAGTTACCTGAATTGGAATCACTATCATCATCATCAGTAAGAACTACATCTGGAGCAACCATCACAGCTTTTCCTGAATCTTTCTGAGTCCCAGACGTACTAGCACCAGCTGTACCAGCAATCTCTGACTCTCTTTGTCTTGGTGTCTCCCCCTGAGTCGATGCTTCTGCTTGAGCTTCAGTTCTTGGCTCACCATCAGCATTCGCATCATCATCATGATCTTCATCCTCTTTCCTCTTCAACTCAGTTTCCCTACAACCATCTCCCCCTTGAGCCAATAACTGTCTAAGCTGTTCTCTGAGTTCAGCACTTTGACGCTTTTCATCTTCCAAATCAGCAACTAACTTCCCAACTAACCCTTGCATTGACTTCATTTGAGCTTCCAATGTCATAACTCTTGTCTCCAAATGATTCACCTTAAATTGAGTTGACATGATATGCGCAGGTTCAACTGTTGGTCTGACTCCAAAAGGTCTAGTAGGAGATTGTGTAGAAACTGGAGGTCGTCCGATCAAAGGCGGTTGTAGTGGACGTAGAAGTGTTGTAAACACAGTGCTTATAGGAACAACAGGCCTAAACGAAGCACTCTGTGTAGCTTGAGGAACTGACACTTGAATTGATTCAGATTGAGTTACTGCAACTGAAGGTCCACGAATCCTTTTCCTTCTATAAAGCAGAGTACCCTGTGTTTCATCAGATTCATCAGCAACAACAGATTCAGTAGCAACAACAGGTACCTCTGATCGTACATGTTCATCAGGAACTGATCCTTCCGTCACCTCATCTCTCTCAGACTCTTCTTGTTGTCTATAAGTCTCAAACGCTTCAGCCAAATGAGCAGGTAGAACCTTTCCCGATCTAGGCGCTTTCTTGCGTCTTATCAAAGGAATCTCCTCTTCCTCTGGTTCACTCTCCTCTTCAGTGCGAACTCGTTTCAAACCTCTCTCAACAGAAGAAGAACCACTTGCACGAGCAACATCAGCCCTAACATAGTTCAGATGATCATCTACATCCTCCAATAAGCGATCCAGCTCTTGATCTCTTTCAGCATTAGATTCTACAAACAACTCCAAATTATCCAACGGTTGGAAATTATCCACTTGTGCAATAACATCATCTGGATCCAATGCAGCATGTACAAAAGCTTCACCAACTTCAGGGTTAGCACCTTCTGCCTGATCTAACAGATCTTCCATCGCTTCATTATCTGCCTGAACATCTTCAGCAGCAGCTTGTACTGGCCTAACTTCAGGTTGAGCCTGTGGTGCCACTTGAGGATGAACTCGTGGACGAACCCGTCGTTGAACTTGTCGTCGACGTGGGACCGCATGTGGAACTTGAACTTGAGGTCGTGGTGGTGGTGGTGGAGGTGGTGTATAAGCTGGTGGTGGTGACAAGTGGTGGTGGTAGGTGGTAGTGGTGACAAGTGGTGGTGATGGCGGAGGTGGTGGTGGTGGTGGTGGTGGTGGTGGTGGTGGTGGTGGTGGTGGTGGTGGTGGTGGTGGTGGTGGTGGTGGTGGTGGTGGTGGTGGTGGTGGTGGTGGTGGTGGTGGTGGTGGTGGTGGTGGTGGTGGTGGTGGTGGTGGTGGTGGTGGTGGTGGTGGTGGTGGTGGTGGTGGTGGTGGTGGTGGTGGTGGTGGTGGTGGTGGTGGTGGTGGTGGTGGTGGTGGTGGTGGTGGTGGTGGTGGTGGTGGTGGTGGTGGTGGTGGTGGTGGTGGTGGTGGTGGTGGTGGTGGTGGTGGTGGTGGTGGTGGTGGTGGTGGTGGTGGTGGTGGTGGTGGTGGTGGTGGTGGTGGTGGTGGTGGTGGTGGTGGTGGTGGTGGTGGTGGTGGTGGTGGTGGTGGTGGTGGTGGTGGTGGTGGTGGTGGTGGTGGTGGTGGTGGTGGTGGTGGTGGTGGTGGTGGTGGTGGTGGTGGTGGTGGTGGTGGTGGTGGTGGTGGTGGTGGTGGTGGTGGTGGTGGTGGTGGTGGTGGTGGTGGTGGTGGTGGTGGTGGTGGTGGTGGTGGTGGTGGTGGTGGTGGTGGTGGTGGTGGTGGTGGTGGTGGTGGTGGTGGTGGTGGTGGTGGTGGTGGTGGTGGTGGTGGTGGTGGTGGTGGTGGTGGTGGTGGTGGTGGTGGTGGTGGTGGTGGTGGTGGTGGTGGTGGTGGTGGTGGTGGTGGTGGTGGTGGTGGTGGTGGTGGTGGTGGTGGTGGTGGTGGTGGTGGTGGTGGTGGTGGTGGTGGTGGTGGTGGTGGTGGTGGTGGTGGTGGTGGTGGTGGTGGTGGTGGTGGTGGTGGTGGTGGTGGTGGTGGTGGTGGTGGTGGTGGTGGTGGTGGTGGTGGTGGTGGTGGTGGTGGTGGTGGTGGTGGTGGTGGTGGTGGTGGTGGTGGTGGTGGTGGTGGTGGTGGTGGTGGTGGTGGTGGTGGTGGTGGTGGTGGTGGTGGTGGTGGTGGTGGTGGTGGTGGTGGTGGTGGTGGTGGTGGTGGTGGTGGTGGTGGTGGTGGTGGTGGTGGTGGTGGTGGTGGTGGTGGTGGTGGTGGTGGTGGTGGTGGTGGTGGTGGTGGTGGTGGTGGTGGTGGTGGTGGTGGTGGTGGTGGTGGTGGTGGTGGTGGTGGTGGTGGTGGTGGTGGTGGTGGTGGTGGTGGTGGTGGTGGTGGTGGTGGTGGTGGTGGTGGTGGTGGTGGTGGTGGTGGTGGTGGTGGTGGTGGTGGTGGTGGTGGTGGTGGTGGTGGTGGTGGTGGTGGTGGTGGTGGTGGTGGTGGTGGTGGTGGTGGTGGTGGTGGTGGTGGTGGTGGTGGTGGTGGTGGTGGTGGTGGTGGTGGTGGTGGTGGTGGTGGTGGTGGTGGTGGTGGTGGTGGTGGTGGTGGTGGTGGTGGTGGTGGTGGTGGTGGTGGTGGTGGTGGTGGTGGTGGTGGTGGTGGTGGTGGTGGTGGTGGTGGTGGTGGTGGTGGTGGTGGTGGTGGTGGTGGTGGTGGTGGTGGTGGTGGTGGTGGTGGTGGTGGTGGTGGTGGTGGTGGTGGTGGTGGTGGTGGTGGTGGTGGTGGTGGTGGTGGTGGTGGTGGTGGTGGTGGTGGTGGTGGTGGTGGTGGTGGTGGTGGTGGTGGTGGTGGTGGTGGTGGTGGTGGTGGTGGTGGTGGTGGTGGTGGTGGTGGTGGTGGTGGTGGTGGTGGTGGTGGTGGTGGTGGTGGTGGTGGTGGTGGTGGTGGTGGTGGTGGTGGTGGTGGTGGTGGTGGTGGTGGTGGTGGTGGTGGTGGTGGTGGTGGTGGTGGTGGTGGTGGTGGTGGTGGTGGTGGTGGTGGTGGTGGTGGTGGTGGTGGTGGTGGTGGTGGTGGTGGTGGTGGTGGTGGTGGTGGTGGTGGTGGTGGTGGTGGTGGTGGTGGTGGTGGTGGTGGTGGTGGTGGTGGTGGTGGTGGTGGTGGTGGTGGTGGTGGTGGTGGTGGTGGTGGTGGTGGTGGTGGTGGTGGTGGTGGTGGTGGTGGTGGTGGTGGTGGTGGTGGTGGTGGTGGTGGTGGTGGTGGTGGTGGTGGTGGTGGTGGTGGTGGTGGTGGTGGTGGTGGTGGTGGTGGTGGTGGTGGTGGTGGTGGTGGTGGTGGTGGTGGTGGTGGTGGTGGTGGTGGTGGTGGTGGTGGTGGTGGTGGTGGTGGTGGTGGTGGTGGTGGTGGTGGTGGTGGTGGTGGTGGTGGTGGTGGTGGTGGTGGTGGTGGTGGTGGTGGTGGTGGTGGTGGTGGTGGTGGTGGTGGTGGTGGTGGTGGTGGTGGTGGTGGTATATCTCGCAAATCAGCCGCAGTAAATGAAAACATGTGACCAGCCACAGTTGTCTGAAACCTAACACTTCGAGGGACAGCAGGTCTATCTTGTCGTGCAGGCTGTGCTTGAACCACTCTTATAGAAGCATTATTCCAAAATTGATGCAGATATCCTTGATATAGCACTGGATTGTGAGTTAGCACGAAATGAATACGTGAGCGTTCCAAATACTGAAGCAATCCATTAAATTCCACATTTCTTCGATCTCTTGACAAATCGATCAACTGATTGTGAGTTGAGAAAAAATTTCTCGGATTTCCTGCCATTTCTGAAAAACAAAAACAATAGTGCAATAACGAAAATTTAGCAATAATAAATCTGCACAATAAAACTTAGAAAATTTGGAAACTGCTTGTAAACGCGTGTGATCAATGGTAAACGCGTGCAAACAAAGGTAAACGCGTGACGAAGGGTAAACACGTGGTACAATGGTAAACACGTGAAGAAGGATAAACACATAAAGCATGGGTTTGTAAACACGTGTTTTGCCAAACGCTGTGGACAAGGTTTTGTAAACACGTTATTTGCCAAACGCGTGTGGACAAGGTTTTGTAAACACGTTATTTGCCAAACGCGTGTGGACAAGGTTTTGTAAACACGTTATTTGCCAAACGCGTGTGGACAAGGTTTTGTAAACACGTTATTTGCCAAACGCGTGTGGACAAGGTTTTGTAAACACGTTATTTGCCAAACGCGTGTGGACAAGGTTTTGTAAACACGTTATTTGCCAAACGCGTGTGGACAAGGTTTTGTAAACACGTTATTTGCCAAACGCGTGTGGACAAGGTTTTGTAAACACGTTATTTGCCAAACGCGTGTGGACAAGGTTTTGTAAACACGTTATTTGCCAAACGCGTGTGGACAAGGTTTTGTAAACACGTTATTTGCCAAACGCGTGTGAAAGTTAAAAAACTTGTGTTTTTGATGTAAAAATTCCTAAACACGCGTAAAATTCAAACCCGTGACACTGTTCATCTTCTCAAACGCAGGTTTAACATGCATTAGTCTCAAGATTTGTAATGAAATGAATTTCGATTAAACCCTGCATGATAAATCATACCTGTATAATAATCACGAAAAAGATCAACGAAGAACAAGGTATCGAGATGAACAGTTACCGATCACAATCAATGAGAATATTGCACGATTTTAATCTAAACGCGTGAAGAAGGTAAAACGAGAGTAAAAAGTGAAAAAGAAAATTTAGAATGAAAAAAGAACGAGTTTGGTCATAGTATATATACTCGTGACCCAAACTCGTGTAACTTAGGTCAAACACGTGGTATAACATCCAAACGCGTGATATAATGGCAAACACGTGGTGGTCATCCAAACACGTGAGGAAAACATCAAACGCGTGTAGCCAGCCAAACACGTGAAGGAAATTCCAAACACGTGGAGTAGGATACCATATGCTTAAACGCGTGTGTCCTGTAGCATCAACCACATTTTCAAACTTCACTTAAATAAATTTCATACACTTTACCTTCAAACCTGAAAAAAAACCAGCTAATACACAGGAAAGCAATAATCTGTATGAAACTCAATGATTTACCCCTCTGAAAAACAAGTCATCATTAGCAGATAAAATTTTAACAATCAAACCTGATAATCTTGACTTTACGATATACCTGTATCAACTGAACAACCATTACATAAACTTTGGTAAACTTACACAACAAATTAATGTCCATATCAGAAAACAAACTTTTAACATAATACTTCAAGCAATAAAAACTCATATAATCCAGTTAAGGATCATATAGCTGAACAATAGAATCATTAGATGATTATTAACTCTCTCGTGCAATAAGAACTAGTTTTGACACAACTACTTGACACATAAGATTGAAATACAAAAATGAAAATTAAAAGACAAAATAAACTTTAAATTTAAACCTCATTATTTATTTACAAGAAATTCTAAGTTTCTGCGGATTAGATCAGATTAGCAATTACATAAGCCTGCAGGTGAGAAATAGTTCTCTTATTATTAGTTATGAACAGTGACTCGACAACGATTACCGGTATAGTTGTCCTCTTAAACACTCGGTACTTCCAGTTTCCTTTGGTTTGTGACACTTTCGTATTACTTGAGCCAAGGACAGTCACCATGTAACCTAGTAAGTTACTCATGTCACATTATTATTAATGTAAATGTGTATCCCACAGTCAAACATACACTTAAGATCGACAGAGCATTAAAGTCCTTAACCAGATGTGTTTATAAGCGTTACAACTTTGAAGTCACCATGGTTAATGATCTTACGATCAAGGGTCAGAACAAACACATTTGATGTATAGTGCATGATTCGAATTGGCTATTCTTCATTGCTTCTTTGAAATTAACTTCATTGATGTGCAGCAATTTGATACTTCGGAAATATTCGATGATATTTCTTGACTATTCTTCATTATTTCTTTATTCTTCGGTACTTTGTTTTAGCCAATCGAGATCATGATGGTTTTAATAGTTGCTTTAGAAGCTAAAACCCATTTTGTTCTGTTTAGATTGACATACACGAATGCATGCGAATCCCCCCTATGGTTTACAAACACATCCAATCGCAAACCAAATGCTAAATCTTTCTCAAGTTTTAAGGATGGCACAATTCACTTGAAAAGTCCATATTCAAGGCCATATGCTGACGTGTTACCCACAAATACGGTTATTGAACAATTAATATTCAGGGAAACCTTCGGTACTTTGTGTCTACCGATACATCCTTAGAAGTAGTCACTGAACTAAGCAGTTATATTACTATTAAGCAAGCTTAAAAGCTAAAATATCCTCACTTCTAATCGTTAGAGCATCAACTTAAAACTCTATTTTTTTTTTTTTTTTTTTTTTTTTTTTTTTTTTTTTTTTTTTTTTTTTTTTTTTTTTTTTTTTTTTTTTTTTTTTTTTTTTTTTTTTTTTTTTTTTTTTTTTTTTTTTTTTTTTTTTTTTTTTTTTTTTTTTTTTTTTTTTTTTTTTTTTTTTTTTTTTTTTTTTTTTTTTTTTTTTTTTTTTTTTTTTTTTTTTTTTTTTTTTTTTTTTTTTTTTTTTTTTTTTTTTTTTTTTTTTTTTTTTTTTTTTTTTTTTTTTTTTTTTTTTTTTTTTTTTTTTTTTTTTTTTTTTTTTTTTTTTTTTTTTTTTTTTTTTTTTTTTTTTTTTTTTTTTTTTTTTTTTTTTTTTTTTTTTTTTTTTTTTTTTTTTTTTTTTTTTTTTTTTTTTTTTTTTTTTTTTTTTTTTTTTTTTTTTTTTTTTTTTTTTTTTTTTTTTTTTTTTTTTTTTTTTTTTTTTTTTTTTTTTTTTTTTTTTTTTTTTTTTTTTTTTTTTTTTTTTTTTTTTTTTTTTTTTTTTTTTTTTTTTTTTTTTTTTTTTTTTTTTTTTTTTTTTTTTTTTTTTTTTTTTTTTTTTTTTTTTTTTTTTTTTTTTTTTTTTTTTTTTTTTTTTTTTTTTTTTTTTTTTTTTTTTTTTTTTTTTTTTTTTTTTTTTTTTTTTTTTTTTTTTTTTTTTTTTTTTTTTTTTTTTTTTTTTTTTTTTTTTTTTTTTTTTTTTTTTTTTTTTTTTTTTTTTTTTTTTTTTTTTTTTTTTTTTTTTTTTTTTTTTTTTTTTTTTTTTTTTTTTTTTTTTTTTTTTTTTTTTTTTTTTTTTTTTTTTTTTTTTTTTTTTTTTTTTTTTTTTTTTTTTTTTTTTTTTTTTTTTTTTTTTTTTTTTTTTTTTTTTTTTTTTTTTTTTTTTTTTTTTTTTTTTTATCCACAAGTGTATCATTAGAATTAGAAACTCCTAGACCATGATTCAACTGAATAGGAGTACCATAAGTCTTGGATTCTAACATTTGAAACCTTTCCAAGATGTCATTGACATACTTAGTCTGGTGAATGAAGAAACCATCTTTTCGTTGATCAACTTGCAGTCCAAGGAAAAATTTTAATTCCCCCATAGCACTCATTTCAAATTCCTTCTTCATACTCATTTCAAAATCCTTGCACATCTTAATGTCAGATGAACCAAAAATGATATCATCTACATAAACTTGCACAAGTATATAATCTTGCTTCTGCCATTTGATAAACAATGTGCTGTCTATCGATCCTCTTGTAAATCCATTTGTCAACAGATGTGTTGACAACTTCTCATACCACACTCTTGGAGCTTGATGTAATCCATAAAGAGCCTTATCCAGTCGATATGCCCTTCTTGGATAATTTGGATCTTCAAACCCCGGTGGTTGACGAACATACACTTCTTCCTTAACTTCTCCATATAGGAAGGCACTCTTCACATCCAACTGATACACCTTGATTCCTTTGAAACTAGCATAAGCTAAAAATAATCTTATAGCTTCAATCCGAGCAACTGGTGCAAAAGTTTCATTATAGTCATAACCTTCTCGCTGTGCAAAACCCTGAACAACTAGACGTGCCTTATTTCTTGTAACAATCCCTTTGTCATCTCGTTTGCATTTAAAAACCCAACGAGTTCCAATTGGTTCGATACCTCTAGGCACATCAACTAATTCCCATACTCCAAGTTTTTCAAATTGGGCCAATTCTTCTTGCATAGCCTCAACCCAAAACGGATCTTGAAGTGCTATCTTAACATTCTTGGGTTCTTCTTGTGAAATAAAACATGAGTATAAACACTCAGTTATTAAACCTGTATCCTTCACTTCACAGAATAAGCTAGTCATCTCCTTATTTAACTGATTTCGAGTTCGGACAGATGCTGAAGCTTCAGCAAGAATATTTTCTGGCAGTCTCGATCAAGGTCCTGTTCTTTCTCTCAGCAACTCCATTTTGCTGAGGTTCATACGGAGCACTAAATTGATGTTGAATTCCTTTAGACAAACAGAAAACATCCATCACCGAATTTTTAAACTCCGTGCCATTGTCACTCCTGATTCGTTTGATCTTCGTGTTGTAGAGATTCTCAGCTTCAGTGAAAAAGTTAATTAGAATCTCCGTAGTCTCATCTTTGGTAGCTAAGAAGAAAACCCATGAAAACCTTGAATAATCATCAGTGACAACCAAGCAGTAGTACATTCCCCCTCTACTCCTAACATTTACTGGACCAAAGAGATCCATATGCAGTAACTCAAAAGGAGCGGCAATTGAATTTTGTGTCTTGGGCTTGTGAGGCTTTTTCTGTTGTTTGCCTTTCAAGCATGGAACACATCTATCTTCCAATTCAAACTTCTTTTTAGGAACACCTTGAACCAGATCATTCTTCACGATGTAATTCATCTTTCGGAAATGTAGATGTCCCATTCTTCTATGCCATAAGAGAGAATCACTTTCGCTTGCCTTAGACAACAAACAGACTTCCTTCTGTACATTCTTGGTTCCTAACATTAAACCATAAATGTCTCTTTTACGAGGAGCAGTCAACAATATCCAATCATCTGGAATAACAAAACCCGGTTTCAAGACGAATGCAGCTTTGTCGTTGAAGAAAACTGAATTTCCTCGGTCACAAATTTGTGATACACTCATCAGATTATGAGTAAGTTCTTCCACGTAATTGACATTCTTTAAAGTAAGTTTTCCATCGACGACATCTCCTTGTCCAGTGATTTGTCCGCCCTTGGAACCAGCAAAATTTACATGTGATCCTTTAATGTTTACAAAATCAGACAGAAGTCTTCTGTCCCCTGTCATGTGCCTGGAGCAACCGCTATCAAGATACCAAATACTAATAGGAATTGGTGGTAGCCCCTGCACATGAAACAAAAACGGATCAGTTATCAAGGACAACCCAAGCCTTTATAGACTTGGGTTTACCATTCTCGTCCTTAACTAGCATTTCAGTCCAATATCCATTGCTCCCAATAGGTGCCTTGGATGATTGCTGAGCATGCTGTAAAGGTATATTCTCAACCCTTGATTGAGACCTATTAAGGGAAAATGGTCTATTCACTTGTGGAACACGAGATGTGTTACGGTCATTGTAGTTCTGTCGATGATGCCCTGATTTTGCATTTTGTGATGACTGACCAGATCTATTTCTAGGGGAAATATATCTTGGTGAATCATTTCTTTTAGCCACAGGTGGAACAAATTTACCAAAAGCTTGATTACCCATCCCATTAGAACTACTGGACACATTCTGTTGTTTACCCTTCCCTCGTTCAAAGGAAACATGGGAATTAGGAGATAATCCTCTATTTTGATTTGACTTAACAGGAGAAACTGACTGTCTAGAGAACTTCCTAATTCGGTTGGGGCAACAACTATACACATGTCCAACTTCATAACAAGCAAAACAAGATCGTTGTGCTGACTTTTTAGAAGATTGTTGAGCTAATGGTTTAGATGGAGGAGTATTCAAGATATTCTTAATCTCCTGAGTCGCTATCTCTTCCACAGTAGGAGCCTTAGTCTCAGAAGTTGAGAATGATTTGGTAACACTAGGTTCAGGTTCAGTAACATACTTAATCTCAGTTGAACTAGTCTGAATTCCTTTCTTGACAAACTTCTTACTTAGCTGTGGTATATCATGGTTTTTGGTCCTCAGTTGTCTAGGAATGAATTTGGGTTGCTTAGGTTCAGTGGAGGCGGATGACTTAGGATAGTCAGTAAGCACAGGTTTAGCAGAATCAGACTCAGCCAAATCTGGATAAACAGGGTCTAAGTTGTTGTTAAAAGGAGGTCTTACATCAGAGTAATCAGCTCCTAGTCCTGTTTTATCCTTAGGATGTCTAGGTTTACCTAAAGAAGCTACTAGATCACTTCCTCTCCATTTAGCTAAAGTAGTCTCATGCTTAGTAATGGTAACCCTAGCATCAGCCAAATCCTTCTCTTTCTTACCAATTTCACTAGAAAGAAAAACTATCTTTTCATTTGCTAGATTTTCTCTAAAAATTGATTCTTTCAGTTTGTCTTTTAAGGCAGCATTATCATTATCAAGTGACTTAATCCTACTCTTAAATTGACGTTCTTGATAGGAAGTTCCTGAATGATCATTCCATCATGCTCTGTAGCTTTGGTTGATTTGATTTGATTTCCAGCTTGCACACCTCCCTGATTGTAATTCTGACGATTAGCTGTAGAATTATCAAAACGCTTTGGTCTTTGACATTCCTTAGCAAAATGACCAAAACCGTCACAATTATAACACTTAACCTTTGACTTGTCAAATCCTCTATTCTTGTCAGATGCAAGATTTCTTCCAGTTCGTTGCATAAAACGACGAGCTTTTATAGTGAGCATAGCCATTTGCCACTTCAAGTCCATTTCCTCTAAATCATCAGGATCAACTTGTTCATAATCTTTATCAATCAAACTTGGATCTGAAATTTTGCCATTGATAAATGCCTCATGAGCAGAACACATAGCAGCAAATACTTGCATACGTCCTTCAGCAGATTGCATACTCATTGGCATCGAACGAACAGTTGTACTTCCACTGTTTCTTGATCCACTGCTATTCTTAGTTGAAGACGAATTGTCATAAACCATGTAACCTGCAATTCCATCAGGATCCATAACAGGATGAATGGTTTCAGTGGATAAAAGAGCAGTAGTTCCACTTCCAGAAGTAGAGGACGATGAAGACAATAGATTATCAGTATTAGCATGATATAGACTCGGATTTTGTTGAAAAACCGAAAGCTCATCCTTTGCTTTACGCTTCATTTCCCTGTTCTTTACTTTTGAAACAATCTCTGCCAAGGTGTAAGATTCATAATTTTTCTCTTCTTGAAGACTATGCACAAAGTCATTCCATTTGTTCGGCAGAGAATCCAAAAATTTATCTACTAGTTTATTTTGTGTAAATGTAACACCAAAATATCCCAGTTCAGTAATCAGATGATTAAAACGAGTTATTAAATCATCTAAACTTTCAGATTTCAACCCATTAAAGACTTCATATTGTCTGTTCAGCAGTTTAATTCTTCCCTTTTTCATCAACTCATCACCTTCACAGTATGCGTTTAAAGCATCCCACAAACCTTTAGAGGTCTTATGTTCTCCGAGAAGATGAATTGCATCCCGAGGTAAACACATTTCTAAGTTTGACAAGGCCTTTCCTTCAATGGCATATTCTTTCTTCAACACTTCAGACATATCCCCAATCTTGTATTGGACCTCATTTCCATGAGCATCTTCATGAGTTGGCCACTCATATCCTTCAGTAATCATCACCCATTGATTGAAATCAGTAAGGCGAATATAGGATTCAAAACGTTTTTTCCAACTCCAGAAATTTTCAAGTCTTATCAATTTTGGGGGTGAATTGGTACGACCGACTTCATGATCGTGAAGAATTAATGCATTTATGTATTGGGCCTCTTTTGATGAAACTGTAGGTATTCCAGACATCATCGAAATACGACAAAAGAAGAAATTAAAATAAATGAACAGTTCCACGTGTTTGAAATAAACACGTGATTAGAACAGAGAGTGAACAGGTGCACGTGTTTAAGATAAACACGTGTTTGAGCAGGAGCACGAGCTTAAAAGACAAACACGTGTTAAATAGCAAACACGTGTTAAGGAAGGGCTAACACGAGTTTAAAAGACAAACACGTGTTAAAAAGCAAACACGTGTTACAAAGACAAACACGTGTTTCCGATTAAAATCTTGCACGATTTTAGGCAAAATTAAGCCAAACAAAGCGATCTCGAACCTTCAGATTGAAAAATCTATTGGCTCTGATACCACTTGTAGGTCCTAGTGGACTGATCGTCAACGAGAACGCTTATAGTTATGACGAGAGTGCGGAATCCTCTCGTGATAACCTGTTTGGTTAATTAAATTATCGTCTTTCGTTGTTAATACAACCTAAGACCTTAAACGCGCGCGGGTTTGCAATTTGACAGAGTTTAGTCGTAATCTCTTAATTAATTGTCACTAATTACGTATTAAGTGTGAGTATTTATACTTACTGTTCATAAACGCGTGCTAATTATGGACCGTATTCCTTAAAGCCCAAAGCCCATTAGCAAACGCGTGTTTTATATGTAAACACGTGATGACCACGCATTTAGACAAACTCGTGTTACTGTAGCACGAGTTTAGTCAAACTCGTGTTACTGTAGCACGAGTTTGTACACACTTTCTTTTGTCATCTTTTAAGTATACTTTAATTACTTAAAACGTGACTAGTTTATCACTTGTATCTGTATGTTACTTATAATCACATTCATACAAGTCGTAAACATTAAACATACCAAAACTCTGATCAATATGTAATCATTCACATTACTTAAGTCCAAATAACAAGTTTAAACATAACATAAGTCTATGATTACACATTACATAACATGAACATATACTGATCAAATCGCTGTTGCTGTTGTCAACAGAATCATGCACTTACAGTCTCCCCCTTGACATCAGCTACACGATTTCTTCAGTCTTGTAAAAACATTATCCATCAAATAACAATCTCCTGCTATCATGAATTCAGGCTTTTTAATGACTTCGACATTAGCTAATATTGTGGTTGATGGCAAATGGAGATGGCCAGTAAGTTGGACTACTCGTTGTAATTTAGATGCACCTCCCATTCTTTCTGATTTGCGAGAGGATGAGTTGTTTTGGAGAGATCATCATGGCAGGTTAATTGATTTTTCGGTTGGGGATGTATGGGAGGATATTCGTCCAAGGGGTCCTAAAGTTCCTTGGTTTCAATTGGTATGGTTCAATCAATGTATTCCCTAACACTATTTCATCTTATGGCTGGCTATGTTGAGAAAGCTTAAAACGCAAGATATGCTTAGAGCTTGGGACTTGATTGATGGATCGAATAGTAATGGAATGTTATGTCCATTGTGTGATACACAAATATGATTCACACACTCACCTTTTCTTTGATTGTATTTACTCATCATAGGCTTGGACTTCTATTTGTACTAAACCTCAGGTTCAAGCGAGTTCTTCTAGGTGGGATGACATTGTAGCGGATATGCTTAAGTTTGCACACAAGAAATCTGTAGTAAGTGTTGTTACCAAGATCTCTTTAGCAGCTTCGGTTTACTATATCTGGAAAGAACGAAATGCTAGGCTTTTTGCTAAGAAGAAGAGAAGAGCTGATCAACTTGTTGCCGAGATCGTTCATACTATTAGATTAAAGCTGTTAACTTTTCGGTTTAAGAAGTCTCGAAAAGTGGAGGAACTTCGCATTGCATGGAATTTATCGTCTTTAATTATTCATGATAGTTAGAGTTCTGTATTTTCGCATGTAATTTTATAGTTAGTAGTTGTTTTCCTGTTCATTCTGGATGTTGCACGTAGTGCATGGTTTTAATAGTCAATCTAGTATTCAACTAGATTGTCTGCTCTTCATTTCATATTTATAATATAACCAGGGGTGACGGCTTTTTACCCGAAAAAAAATCAATATTTTAAATGTGCATGAATGTATAGATCTATGTGTTTTTAGTTCAAGAAATCAAAGATTAGTAAAGTGAGAATCAAGAGAGTTGACGCTAACAACCTTTGAAGATAAAAACAAGAAGATCAAGAGTGTTGTTGGGTCTTGTTCTTGATGGCTGCCCAAGAGTTGTTTGTTGGCTGTAGCAAGCTTGAAAAGAAGGGAATATGAGCTACAAAATGAAGGAAAAGATGATGAACAAATAAAGGAACATGTTGGGTACCCTTTGATGATCAAGAATCAAAAGAAAGGAAGAAGGTTGGGCTTGTTTTGCTCCTGTTTCTGTTGCTGTTCGAACAGCCACTTTGGGGGCTGATTTCGAGTGGTTGTTGCTTCCAAATCACTTCCAAGCTTTCACCATACATGACTCTAGTTGTTGGATGATCAATGGAACTTATTATTACATTAGATTAGTTAAATTTATCCTCCTTGTTGCCTTGTTTGAATCGAAAAAGAGGAAGAAAAGTGCAGAATTTTTTTGAGAGTAGTTGGAGAGAGTGTTTAGTGATGTGTGTGTGTTTGAAATGAGAAGTGAGAAGTATGGGGAAGGGGGAGCACGTGAATAAGGGTGTGGGGAGGTGTTGGGAGCTAGCTTATTGGAGGATGGATGTGGTGGAAGGGTGGTGATTGGTTAGGAGAAGTGGTAGTGGTGTAAGAGCTTGAATTGGTAGTGAAATAATGTCTAGATTCAAAATGAGGGTGGTTTTGATCAAGTTATGTTGTAATGGTTTGATTATGTAAATTTTAATTATACAAGTATTGGATTTGTAATTATATGTGTATGCATAGATATAAATATGTACTTGTGTTAAGTGCAAATGTTAGCTCTTGTAAGATATAAGTATATGTATGTATGTCGTGTATATATATATATATATATAAACTTTATATAAAATTTCTTAATGTACCTTCTATTATTTGAGTTATTATATATATATATATATATATATATATATATATATATATATATATATATATATATATATATATATATATATATATATATATATATATATATATATATATATATATATATATATATATATATATATATATATATATATATATATATATATATATATATATATATATATATATATATATATATATATATATATATATATATATATATATATATATATATATATATATATATATATATATATATATATATATATATATATATATATATATATATATATATATATATATATATATATATATATATATATATATATATATATATATATATATATATATATATATATATATATATATATATATATATATATATATATATATATATATATATATATATATATATATATATATATATATATATATATATATATATATATATATATATATATATATATATATATATATATATATATATATATATATATATATATATATATATATATATATATATATATATATATATATATATATATATATATATATATATATATATATATATATATATATATATATATATATATATATATATATATATATATATATATATATATATATATATATATATATATATATATATATATATATATATATATATATATATATATATATATATATATATATATATATATATATATATATATATATATATATATATATATATATATATATATATATATATATATATATATATATATATATATATATATATATATATATATATATATATATATATATATATATATATATATATATATATATATATATATATATATATATATATATATATATATATATATATATATATATATATATATATATATATATATATATATATATATATATATATATATATATATATATATATATATATATATATATATATATATATATATATATATATATATATATATATATATATATATATATATATATATATATATATATATATATATATATATATATATATATATATATATATATATATATATATATATATATATATATATATATATATATATATATATATATATATATATATATATATATATATATATATATATATATATATATATATATATATATATATATATATATATATATATATATATATATATATATATATATATATATATATATATATATATATATATATATATATATAATCTTTAGTTATTGTGGAGACATTTCTAAGATAACTAGTCATCTATGGGCAATTCATTGAACTAGAGGGAAAATATCACTATGCTTTAATGTTTAGAAGGCCAATTGTCTTAATAAACATCTAGAGATAATGCCTAGATAAGTCCGAGTAAATTGTCCTAGTAAGATTTTGAGGGTTGTTACATCATTACCCCATTAACAAGAACTTCGTCCTCGAAGTTTGATTGTTCACACGGTAGTAGGAATGAATAGATTGATGATAAGAATTTCAATACGGAGGTGTAAAATGAGTAAACGGTTCCTAATGTGAGTTACAATATAAACGGTAAGAAACGTTGGAATATCGATCGTTGGTGGCTACTCATTTTCATCTTTGTGTACTTTCCTTTATCTTTTTCTTTCCCAATTAAAGAATCGTTCAAATGGCTTCTCGCCTACTTTCATCCTTCTTTGGTTTGACGTTGGACGCGCTTGCCGATACTTGAAAATATTAACTTTGTTTGTGACTAATCACTTGTTAAGGGATTACCCCCTTAACAAGAGTGATACTAACCCATTATGCCAAGTTGCACTAAAATTGCGATGGTACATCTTCATAGTACCTCACTTTAGGGTTTTCTAGTGTTGTCTTTGTTATTTTAAGGCGTGCAAGGAAGTCATCAATTGGTTGATGATAGTTCCATCTTACTCCTCATACTCACCTTTGTCTTTCAACTTCGTCCTTAATTTCCCAAAGTAGCCTTTTTCGTTATTTGCTAAGTCACATCGTTACTAATTTCTCTTGCTCTTGCCGATACTTGAAAATATTAACTTTGTTTGTGACTAATCACTTGTTAAGGGATTACCCCCTTAACAAGAGTGATACTAACCCATTATGCCAAGTTGCACTAAAATTGCGATGGTACATCTTCATAGTACCTCACTTTAGGGTTTTCTAGTGTTGTCTTTGTTATTTTATGGCGTGCAAGGAAGTCATCAATTGGTTGATGATAGTTCCATCTTACTCCTCATACTCACCTTTGTCTTTCAACTTCGTCCTTAATTTCCCAAAGTAGCCTTTTTCGTTATTTGCTAAGTCACATCGTTACTAATTTCTCTTGCTCTTGCCGATATTGGCTTTCAAATCGTTTAATGGCACCTTAAATTTTTCCTTTTTAATGTAGAAGTACTACCATCTATGACATATTGCCGACTAAACTTCTTTTTGACATTGCACATATAACCTTTTCCATTTCTCTTCTCTTCCTACGCATTGCTCACGATGGGATTTACAAAATCCTTATACTCACAAATAATCATATCACCACCATCTTGACAACACCAACACTTCAAGTCCTCATTGGTATGAACCCTTTCTTAGAAGCAATCCTTGTTAGGTCCTTATGACCTCTACTAAACTTCCAATTGCCTTGCTCTCGAAAGCCTCATGTCCTTTTTTAGCTTTCTACGATGTGCTTCTTTTCAAATGCACTAACATAATATCCTTAGAAATAAAATAGTTTAGGTGAAACATCGGTTACTTCGTCCTTTTCTCAACCATTCGGTTCCCTCCATTTTCCTTTCGTTTTCTTATGGGTCACCATACTCCTTACCGTTTCGCCACTCGGATCCATCTCTGACTAGAGTAATTGTCATCTTTGAATGACACACGTGCAATCGCTAGTCCTTGAAGTTATCTCAGGGGTACTCGTCACCTCATATTGATACGGATCCTTTTATCCTAACTCATCACAGATACGTGTTATCCTTATCATGCTTTCGTTCAAACGTTCCATAACTATCTATTTTTGGAGTTTGTAGTTATTTGGGACTTAGGTCAGCGAACAAGTTCCTTGATCGTTGCAATGACGTGTGCCTTGACTTCTAGCGTCATGTTCCACATTTGCTTTCACAACTAACTTAGCGATTCCATGTTGTTTTCCTTCTTCACTTTTCTTGGGCGCAATTTTCCTTGGGTCAATGGTCCTTCACGGCTCACCACGCGTCACAAGATTTTTCTCACCCAACTTCATCTTGTTTTAGCTTACCTCCATTTGACCGTTGACCTTGAGGGGATAACCATCACAGGTCATCGTGCTTCCTCTACTTATCGACCATACTTCTCCTCTTTAGTAAAGCTAGCTTCCATCGGGTGTTCGGCGTATACCGCTTCCTCTCAGCTTAGTTGATATGCTCTACTAATAGTTTGTCTTTCGATAAAGGTTTTCCAATAGGTATTTAAAGTATAACGCGTGGAGCGCCATAAAGATGAACACCTTCAGAACTACATCTTGTAGATGACGTCAATACCTTCACTTTACCGTTTGGGTTAATCGCCTTCCTTTACTTTACTTTCTACTTCATATCTCTTTCAATGACGCTAGTGAGTAACTCTTCTTGAAAGATAGAGTAAAACCTTGCGTTTGATACTCCTTGTTCGAGTATCTTCCTTGTTGCGATTACCCCCTTAACATTTTTCCTCTAGAAAAATGTAAGGGATTTCATGCTCTTCGTTTCATCTCGATTTCTCCTCTAAGCAAGCTCATTAGCAACCTTCTTATCTAGGTTTGTTGAATCACCTTGCTTTCTTACGTTCTTTGGCAGTCTTCAATCCGCCAAATCTTCTTATCATTCTCGACGACCTTCAATTCGCCAGATTTCCTAATCCTACTTGTAACTACTCTTGTCCTCCAGAGTAGTCCCAAATCATTTTTCATTTATCTTCAAATCGCGGGGGTCACATAATTCTTATATTACTTCTTATCCTCCTTAATTACATCTTCGCTTCCAACGGTAACTCTGGAATTTCTTCTAATTGCCGCCGAGGCTCCATTTTTACATGGATAGAAGGACCTTCAATTCCTTCACCAATTTGAGGCCTTGGTTCAATTGCCTCTACACTCGCTCACATGTAGACCATATCCAAGGCATCGCTTTCATTGGGTATACTAGTCTATAGTATCTTCTATACTATACTTCTCTAACTCGCTAGTTTTCTGAACTTCCTTGTATCGAGTGGGTCCTTCTCTTAACGTCGTTGCGAGTGGGTGGTGTTAGTTATTTGGTCTCACCACTTTCAGGTGTTGCGTCGAGTCATCCGTGGATTAAGGGAATTGTAAATCTTTGGAAAAGAAGAAGAACCATGCTTTCATCGTGTTTGGTCCTCGAGATTGTCGAAATTCACTTGGCTAGCTTCAATGTGGAAGTGGGGAGTAAGAGTTCATAGCGAGAATAAGACGACAACTCAAATTAATATTCTTAGGTGAGTTAAACGGATTGCTTCAACGTCGCTTGTGAAAATTTGCTTCCTTGTACTTTGATTGACACACAACATATCTTCCACGTCCTACGTTATGTACGTGACCCAATAGCATCTTCTATGCTATATAGTTATCCCAAGTATTCCACGTACTGACAACTGCTGTCTGAACGTCTTTCGCATCCATTGATGTCGCAGCGAGAGCGGAGTACTACTTACTCGATTTTGTCATTGCTGAGTGTTGCGTAAGTGAGTTGTATGTTGTTAGGTTACTAACTTTTGAAGAGAAGCGGTGGTGATCATTACTTTGAATCATTAAGAATATCAAGGATATAGAATTTGGTTTCGAATGAATGAAATAGGAAATGTAAAAACAAAAGAATCATTAAGGCTCGAATCAAACTCCTTACGCGAGTTAGGGAAATCTCTTCTATGTTGTTCGTTGCCCACCGGACTCCAACTTTCAATGACATCGATATATGTCGCACCGACTTAGATAATATAGATAGTTGTTCGCGTATACGTGTTAGAATAGAAATATCGCACCGAATTTCGGAGTTTCAATCCCTAGAATGTGTCGTCTAGAATGTGTATCGTAATGTGTTCTACCAGCGTCGTCGAATCGTAATTTGGCTTTAATACCACTCGCCCTTCACAAGTCTCCAATTTCATCCGACGTTTCCATATGTTTTGCACTATCCCAGATCGAATACAAAGGTTATGCGTAGTATCTAAGAGGATAGAGTCGCGTCATATCTTGGGACTACAATTCTTAGAGTATATCGTCCAACGTTCGTGAGAAGATGCTCCACTGGTGATATCGCGTTGTCGTATGTAAATAATGAATAGCGGTGTCATAAGAAATAGGATGTGGGATAATTTCAAAAGAGCTTGAGTGAACGAATAATGGAGGGGTACTGTTAGGTCGGAAATCGACCAAGTATAATTTGTTCAGAAATAGCTTGAAGTTTAGTGAAGACGTTTGTACAGAATTATGAGGTATCTCAGAATTCCTTCACTGAAGCTTCACTTCAGTTCAGATCAAGGCAAATCTGAAGCATTCATTCTGAAGTCAAAGACTGAAGTATGAAGAAGAGAATCATCTCAGAAGCGAGCAAAGAGTGATTCTACCAGATCGAAGACTGAAGCATCTCAGTATAAAGTATTAACAATACTTTACACTGATTACGAGGAAGACTTTTTACTTTACATACCTTTACCCAGTTAATAGATTTATCTATTAATAAAAGGTACAAGGTAAAAGTATGGGTTTGGAACATAGTACTATAAGTCACATCAACTGACTTATATACTCTTCCTAGTATGAGCATGCAAGGAATTAGGTTTAATTCCTTAAATGCTCACAACCACATTTGTATGATCTTGTCCACATCATCATGGACTTGGTCTATAAATACAAAGTCTTCTCACAACTTGCAAACAACTTGAAACTTTAGCATTGCAACTTGTGAGATATACTCTAAGTAAACTTACGAGTATTTCCAAGTTATTTAGATCACTTGTTTTTCAGGATTGTTTAGATATTTACACTTGGGTGTTTATCTTTGTTCCGCAACAATCCTTGTATTTGTTTATATATATCAATAAAACAAATACATTAGAAAGGAAACAACGTGTCTCAATGCTACATACTTGATTATACATATATATATCTTATATAGTTTCAGCCATTTAGTTCTTGTTATTTACTTTAAGTCAATTGCTTCTTGTTATCCATATCTGGATCGTAAACTTAACTTGTCCATCAAGATTAGTTGTACTTGCCAGTCGGGTTTAGTTAATCATCTATATTTAGGACTCACAATTGGTATCAAAGCCTTAAGGTTGAATTATATCAATTCATTAACCTTTGATCTACATAGATGGCTGACTTTCAACAAGAACGTCCTGACCCTAATAACACTACTCCACCCCCTGTCATCAACAACAATATACCATCTCACAATGTACACGTACACTTTCCAAACAATCCTGTTCCCAAGTTTGATGGGAACAGTGAAAACTTTCAAACATGGAAAGCTTGCATGCTAAAGTATATTGCTGGTGTTGAAAGACATTTGCCCGATATCTTAAAAGAAGGACCCTTTGTCCCCATGAATGCTTCTACTGTTGTCAGAAATACCGATGGGACTCCTAGGCATTCACCTAAGGAGAAGGATCATTGGTCTGAGGAAGATCATAGACTTGTAGACCTTGACACTAAGCTACAAAATATGATTTTATATGCAGTTCCTGAAACCCTAATGCCCACTCTTGTTTTACTTGAAAACTCCAAATTAATGTGGGGGGAACTAATGACACAGTTTGAAGGCACAAATGAGACAATTGTCACAAGAAAAGTTGCTTTAAACAAAAGATATGAGTCTTTTTTTGTTGTCCCTGGGGAAACCTTAACTCAAACTTACATCAGATTCACAAATCTGGTAAATCAACTGAAAGCCCTGGGTGTAACCAAAGATAAAGAAATTTTGTTGGAAAAATTTTGTGACATTTTACCTTCCAAATGGGAAATTTTAATCTTGGTCTTGAGACAAGGCAAAACTTTGCACAGTCACACTCTTGCTTCCCTTTATGGAGCCTTCAGATATACTGAAGAGAACAAAGCTGAGAGAGCTATGGCTGAGCAAGATGCCAAGAATCATGTTTCTACCAGTTCTGGTATAGTTCAGTATTCTGAACCTCATAGCACTGCTCTACTATCTTCTGAGAGTGACATTTCTGACTCGATGAAGAAGATGGTTTCTGAAATGTTAAAAACTGGTGTCTCTGGTAATGTTACTCTTGATTGTGATGAGAATGACAATGATGATCTGGTTGCCATGCTGGCTAAAATGTTCAATCGTTTTAAGGCCAAGTCAAATCGATCTGGCAAACCCTTTGCTTCCAGTGCTTCTATTGACAAGTCCAATCTTGAATGCTTTAAATGCGGCAAGAAAGGACATTTCATGAAGGAATGCAGATCTAGTCAACCATCATCATCACAATCTGCTCCTAACCATTCTATTTTTCAGAAATCTGATGACAGCTATAAGGCCAAATACAAGAAGTTAAAGGCACATATGGCTCTTCTGGCACAAGACAACTCTAGCAACAGTTGTATGATTGCCAAAACTGAAAAATGGGAAGATTCTGATGAATCATCTAATGATGAAGAAGAAGTTAGGGACATGTGTTTCATGGCACAAGAAGATCAAGGTCATTTGGTCAAATCCGATGTTGAATCTAGTCGCTGGGTGGATATTGTAATGAAAAAGGTCAGTAATTTTGGCTTTGAAAATAATGAGGAACACAAACTGGACCTTTTGGTTCTTTTAGAGGCTGACATCTCTTTTGTTGAGACAATGCGTTCAGAAAGCCTAAAAATGTTTGAAAATAATGCTTCTGAACTGAACGCCAGTCATGCCAGACTAAAAGAACTGAAAGATGTTCAATTGGCTCTAAAATGTTATCAGTCTATGGTTGCAACTTTAGAATTGGAAAAGGAAGAATTAAAATCCATCCTTGAAAAAGAACAAGCAATTATTAAATCTTGGATGAATGCACCAAGGCCAGATGCTGCAATTAAAAATACTTTTGCATCACAAAGAGCAGCATATGAGTCTGGTGATCTTCATTTGGCATCTATAATCACTGATTTAGATGCTCTTCCAAAGGAAATAAAACCTGAAATCATTTTTCCTAAAGTTGGCAGGCAGAAAACTGTAACTAATAAAGCCCAGGAACAATCTGAGGGTAAATCTGAAACAGCTCAGACAACTGTTTCAGAAAGGAAGGCTAAATCCAAAAAGCCATTCCCTCAGACTTCATCTAAGGTTTCTAAAGACCTAAAGAAGAAGAAAAATTTCTCCCCCACTGAGCCATCTACCTCAGATTCAGGTAAGTCTCAGATGTCTAATGAAGAATCAATTTTGTTAAGGTTAGAAAGTCAATTTCAACTATTGGCTAGACAAGTGCAGAGCTGTAATGCACGTTTAAAAAATGTTGAAACTCCTCCTCTTCAACCTAAACAAAACACAAAACCTTTTTCTAAGCAAACCAAGAAGAAATCTGAAAAGAAAAAGGTTGAAAACCCCATCAAACCAACTATTTTTCTGTCATCTGAAATAATGACTGAAATCCCCTTTGATCCTTCTGTTCCTTATGAACTAAAGAAATCTGAGACTGCTAAGGGAGAGTCTAGTGAACCCATCCAAAGATGGGTTCCTAAAAAGAACTAATCTTTGTTTGTGTGCAGGGAGACCGAAAGAAGAATATATGGTTTCTGGACAGTGCTGCTGGCCGAACCATGACTGGTTATCAGACCCTGCTAGAGGAATATAGGGTGCAAGAGGGGACCTCAATAGTTTTTGGAAATGATGGTTATGGGAAAACTGAGGGATATGGTGTGGTGAATAATGGTCAAGTCAAATTCACACGTGTTGCATATGTGAACGGTTTGAAATATAACCTGATCAGTGTCAGTCAACTGTGTGATGATGGCTTCAAGGTTTTATTTGATATTTCACAAGGCACCATATTCAACAGGGATGGAAAGGTGGTACTGATTGCACCAAGGAAGGGAAACATTTATATCATTGATATGAATCCTTCTACCTCTGAACAATGTTTCTATTCAAAGGCAGATGAAGACACAAACTGGCTGTGGCACAAGAGATTATCCCATCTGAACTTCAAGAACATCAATAAGTTGTCTAGAAAACAACTTGTTGATGGGATACCCTCTATGTCTTTCAATAAAGACAAGCCATGTCCAGGTTGTGAAATGGGTAAGCAGAAAAGAGCTTCATTCAAGACAAAGCAAAGCTTTAGTATAACTGAACCTCTTCATATGCTTCACATGGACCTTTTTGGACCAGTGAATGTTTAGACCAGAGCAGGAAAGAAGTACACCCTTGTTATCGTTGATGAATATTCAAGATACTGCTGGGTGATTTTCCTCAGGTCCAAAAGTGAAGCTGCTGCTGAAATCATTGCTCTCATCAAACAAATTGAGCTCACGCACAAGCGAAAAGTTTGTCAGCTCAGAAGTGACAATGGCACTGAATTTAGAAATGCTACTTTGGAGTCCTTCTGCACTGAAACTGGCATATCTCAGAACTTCTCCTCAGCACACACACCAGAGCAGAATGGTGTTGTAGAAAGAAAGAATCGTACGCTGATTGAAGCTGCGAGAAGTATGTTAAATGAATCTGGTCTTCCCAAGAATTTCTGGGCTGAAGCTGTTGCAACTGCATGCTACACTCAGAACAGATCTGTTTATGTCAAAAGACACAAAAAGACCTCCTATGAAGTACTCAGAAATAGAAAGCCTAATATTGGATACTTCCATGTATTTGGGTGTCCAGTATACATTCTGAATGATTCAAGTCAGCTTGGAAAATTTGATGCAAAAGCTGATGAAGGATACTTCCTAGGATATTCATCAAATCGCAAAGCCTTTAGAGTCTTTAACAAGAGACTTGAAAAGGTTGATGAGTCAATTCATGTTACCTTTGATGAATCCAATTCTGCAATTTTTAAAAATTCCATTCCTGTACCACCCTCAGAAAGTCCAATAAGTTTTGGTGATTCTGATCCTATTGCTGAAACTGAACAGTCACCTGAACATGCTTCTGAACATCTCCGTTCAGAACCAGTATTAAACAAACCTAACAACATTCCATTTTATCCTCCAGTCAGTTTCAAACTACCTTCTGAACTGACTATTGGATCAGATGTACATGCTGCTTCTCCTCTGATATCAGGCTCCACTAGGCAACCTCATTCTGAAGAATTTCATGATGCAAGTCATGATCTGCAGGAAGAAGAAGAAGCTGAAAATGTATTTTCTGACGCTCCTCCTGAAGTTACTCAGAGAAGTTCTGGCACTGATATCAGTATTCATCCTGGTCAATACTCTAAATGGACAAAAGCACATCCAATCGAGCAAATTATTGGAGAGTCCAGTAGAGGGGTTCAGACCAGAAGAGCCACAAGAGATCAATGCTTAAACGTCAGCTTCTTATCTCTAATTGAACCCAAGAAGATTGACGAGGCTATGCAAGACCCAAGCTGGGTTGAAGCCATGCAAGATGAGCTCAACCAGTTTAAAAGAAACGATGTATGGGAACTCGTTCCTTGTCCCAGTAACCTGAAGAAGGAACCAATTGGGACAAGATGGGTCTTCAGAAACAAGATGGACGAAGATGGTCACATCATAAGAAACAAAGCAAGACTTGTTGTAAAAGGATATGCACAAGAAGAGGGAATAGATTTTGATGAAACTTTTGCACCAGTTGCTAGACTTGAAGCTATCAGAATATTCTTAGCTTTTGCAGCTCATCATCAATTTAAAGTCTATCAAATGGATGTCAAAAGTGCATTCCTGAATGGAGAACTAAAAGAAGTCGTTTATGTGTATCAACCACCAGGGTTCATCAATGAAGAAAAACCACATTGGGTGTACAGACTGAACAAAGCCTTATATGGTCTGAGACAAGCACCCAGAGCCTGGTATGATACTCTTACTAAACATCTTCTTAAAAATGGTTTTAAACGTGGTGCAATTGATAACACTTTGTTCATATTGCATGATAAAAGTGATATCCTTTTAGTACAAATTTATGTTGATGATATTGTGTTTGGTTCTACAAATGAGAAGATGTGTGAAAATTTTTCTAAAATCATGTCTTCTGAGTATGAAATGAGTATGATGGGTGAACTGACATATTTTCTGGGACTTCAAGTAAAACAAACTAAAGATGGTATTTTCATAAACCAGGAAAAATATGTCAGAGATTTATTAAAGAAATATCAATTTGATTCAGTCTCATCAAAAGATACTCCTATTTCTGCTCCATTAACTTTGGATTCTGATCCACATGGAAAACCAGTGGACCATACAAAATATCGTGGTATGGTTGGTTCACTGATGTATTTAACTGCAAGTAGACCAGACATAATGTTTGCAACATGCCTTTGTGCTAGATTTCAGTCTGATCCCAGAGAAGCACATGCAAATGCTGTTAAAAGGATCTTCAGATACTTTAAAGGTATCCCCAGACTGGGTCTTTGGTATCCCAAAGGCTCTAGTCTAGATCTAATGGGTTATTCAGATTCTGATCATGCAGGTTGCAAGATAGACAGGAAAAGTACCACTGGTGGGTGTCATTTTCTGGGTGGCAAATTAGTAAGCTGGACCAGTAAGAAGCAGACTGCAGTATCACTATCCACTGCAGAAGCTGAGTATATTTCTGCAGCAAGTTGTTGTGCTCAGATTTTATGGATGAAAAACCAGCTGACTGATTATGGTGTTACTTACACAAAGACTCCAATATTTTGTGATAACACTAGTGCCATTGCCATATCTCACAATCCTGTGATGCACTCGAAAACCAAGCACATCGACCTCAGGTATCATTTCATTCGCGATCATATTCTGAAAGGAGATATTGAATTGCACTTTATTCCCACTGATAAGCAACTCGCTGATGTTTTTACAAAACCTTTAGATGTCAAAACCTTTAAACATCTAGTCAGTGAGTTGGGTATGTTAAATCCTTAGACTGGTAATCTTGTTATGAACGCCTCAGTGACACTGATCTGGTTCACCAGTCTGAGCGATCCATGTAATTTTTGCTCGCCTAGCTATCGAACGCCTTTGTGATACTATCTTGACACTTATTAATTCATGGATCATCACTTCGGGGGGAATGTTAAATATTTTTCAAACGTTAAAATAAACCTTCATTTGAGGGGAAACCTTTTACTCAGAAAAACGTATTTAACTGAAGCACTTCAGAAAATCAAAAATATTTCAGTTGAATTTTATTAACTGAGATGGTTCAGATCTTTTTGGAACTGACCATGCTCAGAATTTGTTTAGTCATCACTGAAATACATCAATCTTTTCAAGATATTTTTGATACTTGGTCAATTGTGTGTACACGTGACCTACTGCATACTATGTTTTCAACTTACGTTGGTCATGCTTATGTGTCACACAAGTTGCGCCGTAAAAGAGAAAGAAATGAGTACTTTTTCTGAAAAAGTGTTGCAGGGTGGGGTCACTCAAACGTCTCTGCATTAAATGCGGACTTGACCCCAGAAATTGTTTTTAATTGGAAAATCATTTTATATTCCATCTTAAATTCAAATTCCTTTTTCATTCTTTCATTTACTTCGTTTTTCATTTACTTTCCAATCATCAATCTCTCTCTTTTTCTCTCTCAAATCCTTAACTCCTCATATTCCTTTCACTTTCATCTTTCGATTCTAAAAATGTCTAAATCATCATCTTCTTCACAACCTAAATCGCTCATCAATTTCAAATATACTCCATCGAGTGATGTGAAAACATCTGCCACTTGGCCAAAGAATTTCACTCCGTCTCAAATCCGATTTAACATGAGCAATTTTTTGGCTCAATTAAATGTGAAATCTAAAACGTTAATAGGAAGAATCAATGATTTTTGGGAGAAATCCCCTTTCCATTATGCTCTGACCGCAAATCCTCAGGCATTGTATCATCGATACTTGCTTGAATTCTGGTATACTGCTGTGGTGAGCAAAGATGAACAATCCATCTCCTTCACTCTCAATGAAGGCACCAAGCAGTGTGTTATCACTATTGAGGGGTTCAGAAATTCCCTTCATCTGAACTACCTCGAACCTTCCCAGGTGTTTGCTAAAAGACTCAAAGGAGTCAATTTCAGGGAGGTTCTAGTCGCCACCGGTCATGGCGATATGGAGGATGCTGATGGTAAATTGAAGACCTCCGGACACATTTTTATGTCTGGATTTGGCAATTGCTGGAGGTTCTTCTGGACCCAGATTGTGGAAAGTCTTGGTGGCAACCATGGAGGGTTGGACCAACTTTCACTACCCCAGGTTGAGATGGGGTATTATATTTGGAATGGGATACAGGTAGACTTTGCTGAGATTCTTTTCTCTTAGCTCATTACAAAATTAAAAGGAAAAAGAAGCCTGCATATCGCCTTTCCAAGATTTTTAAGCTTGTGTTTTATGGATATACTTGGAGAAGCTTATAATGAAGCTGGACCTGAAGCTTTTGTACCTGAATATGGCAGAGATTTCTCAAAGGCATCTACTGCTTAAAATGAGCCTGAACTCTCCTCTGCAATGCTTCAGGTATTCAATAAAACTGTCTCAGCCACACTAGCTGGTTCAGAAAGGTCACTAACTGGGCTACAAAAGAATGTAGGACCCGTTAGTCGACCTAGAGATAAGTTGCTGAACATTATCAAAAGTCTAGCTTCTATATCTATTGTCCCTGGCGATGATACTACGGTTGAGCCAATCGTTAAAACTGGTGACGATACAACTGCTTCTGCAGCTGTTGAACCAGAATCTGGTGAGGGTACTAGTGACCCAAACCAGGGCATATCTGACCAGATTGCAAAAGTGAATGCTTTCTGGGATGACGATGAGCTACCTCAGGAGAATCTTGATTCTCTTGCTGACTTTGAGTTTGACGAGGGATTATTGGAGGCGAATCAATCTGATTCTGAGCCAACCACCATCCTCGCAAACGCCCCTCCTCCTCTCCCAGAAATCCAACAAGAACAAGACAATGAGCCTTATGTTCCACCACCACCATCTCATCAAAATCCAATTTTCCACCAGGCACTACTCCTGCTTATGTCACCGATCCTTCATTTACTCCTTCACTTCAATTTCTTCACCCCCAAATTCACAACATCCCACCGCCTATCAATTATGATGCCCCAATAGAGAAGGACATGGATTCTGAAACAGAATCTGAGAGTTCAACTGATACACAACTCAATAACGTACTTAAAGGGCTTGGTAAATTGCCATTTGTTGCTCTTGCTTCTGCACAACCCCCACCTCCTTTAAATGTAGAAGCACAGTTAGAGAAAACCCAAACCGAAGTCCAGAGCCTTATTCTTAGGGTGGAGGATTTAACCAAGTCTCTAACTGCCAATACTAGTTCAGTTGCTGAACATTATCAAAAGTCCAGCTCCTATATCTATTGTCCCTGGCGATGATACTACGGTTGAGCCAATCGTTAAAACTGGTGACGATACAACTGCTTCTGCAGCTGTTGAACCAGAATCTGGTGAGGGTACTAGTGACCCAAACCAGGGCATATCTGACCAGATTGCAAAAGTGAATGCTTTCTGGGATGACGATGAGCTACCTCAGGAGAATCTTGATTCTCTTGCTGACTTTGAGTTTGACGAGGGATTATTGGAGGCGAATCAATCTGATTCTGAGCCAACCACCATCCTCGCAAACGCCCCTCCTCCTCTCCCAGAAATCCAACAAGAACAAGACAATGAGCCTTATGTTCCACCACCACCATCTCATCAAAATCCAATTTTCCACCAGGCACTACTCCTGCTTATGTCACCGATCCTTCATTTACTCCTTCACTTCAATTTCTTCACCCCCAAATTCACAACATCCCACCGCCTATCAATTATGATGCCCCAATAGAGAAGGACATGGATTCTGAAACAGAATCTGAGAGTTCAACTGATACACAACTCAATAACGTACTTAAAGGGCTTGGTAAATTGCCATTTGTTGCTCTTGCTTCTGCACAACCCCCACCTCCTTTAAATGTAGAAGCACAGTTAGAGAAAACCCAAACCGAAGTCCAGAGCCTTATTCTTAGGGTGGAGGATTTAACCAAGTCTCTAACTGCCAATACTAGTTCAGTTGCTGAAATGAAAGGTGCTCGGATGTTTCTTGGAACTGAGTTAACCAAAGTTGCTGGAAATGAAGGACTAGTAGTTGGGAAGCTGAATGAGTTGGTGATGACTTGCAATAAGGTGAGCTGCAATCAGAGAAGCCTTCAAACTAACAAAGAGAGATGTGCAAGCTTCGGTTGTTGCCAACTTGACATCTAGTGTTGAGCTGTTGAAGCAAGAGTTTATGGCTGTTGGAAGTGAAGTTCATGAGTTGGTTCAGAAGCCAAGTGTAAATGAAAAAGAACTTGGGGCTTCTATAAGTGTTGGTATTTTGGAGAATCTGAAGTCTGAGCTAACTCAGAACTTAACTGCTCAGATTTCAGAATCTATTTCTGAGAAGGTTTGTATGGAAGTTAGAATGATGATTGCTGAACTGACCAAAGACACAAATGACAAAGTGGACAAGGCTATAAATGAAGTAAAAGATTCAGTGTCCAAGCTTGACGGTTCAGTTCAGAATCAATCCAACCAGTTAGATGAAATTCTAACTCTTCTGAAGAAAGAAACTGATATTGCTCCTCCTCCCCCTACTTCTTTCACTGAAGAAGATAGAAAGATGTTGAAAGACTTAAAAGATCAAGAAGCACTGAACCTTAATTCTTCATTCAGATTAAGGGCTCAGTTTTCTACAATGACAAAGGGTATTTGTGAATGCCTAGAACAACAAAGTTGGGAACCACTAAAGGCAATTAAAACTTCAATTGACCTTTATGCTAAGATGCCTTTAGAGATTCCCAAAGGAGGAAGTGGTGTGCCTATTGGTTTGCTGGCTAGTACTCAAGAAATGATCGAAGCAACCAAGAAGCAAACTGAGGTACAATCTGGTAGCACCTCAGTTCAGGGGGAACAAGTTCAGAAACCTGAATCTGAAGCTGGAAAAAAAGATAAGGGAAAGGCCCAAGTGGTGGCAGAACCAACAAAGAAAAATGCTAAGGGTTCTGGTTTGGTTGTTGGTGAAAACGTTGATGAACAAGGCTACCCACTTCATGATCCAAATGCTGATAGCAAGAAATTAGAGACTTTGCAGAAGCAAGTCTCTAATCAATTTATTATGTGGGGAGAGAATAAGGAAAGAGAAAGGATTCAACACCAGAAAATGGAAACCCTTGATCACATTGATGCTGCAGCTCTTGGTCTCTCACTAGAAAGATATCAGAAAATCAAAAATGATCCAAGAGTGCAGAAGGCTATTGTCGAAATGCTCGAATATGAATATGGGGTAAACTACACTCCCTTAGAACAAAAGCTGGACCATCTCACTTTCAAAATGTCCATTGAGGACTTGGTGAAAAATAGAGAAAAAGAAATGGCCATAAAGAAGAAAGAGATTCTGGCTGGAGTTCTGAAGGTAGAAAAAGAGTTGTCCAGACCACCCACAAAGCCCAGAACTGGAACAAGGACTGCAAAGAAAGATTCTCGTGATGTTGTCTTTACTTCACTCAAACCAATATCTGATGATGCTGCTGAGATCCAAAGGAAACATGAAAAGGATAAGTATGATCATTATATGAACCATCGATCGCATCCAGCCAAAATCATTGATATGGAAGTTACAAAGGCTGATGGATTGAAGTTATTTGACTTGATTGTGAAAAGGGAAGGTAGGGCAGCTGAAGAATACAATCAAGTTTCAGTTCACGAGTTTGGGATTTCTGAGCATAGGGAGATGATCCAGATTCTGAAAGGGAAGCCTAAATCTACCTTGATTGGTGCATGGTTAGCAAGAATACAACAAAATGTTAGAAATATAAATTAGTGGTGTTTAATTGTAAATAGAGTTACATTTGATTTTATTGTTAAAGTACAAGAGGTCTAGGTGAAACTTATATTAGTCATATATAAACCCCTTGTAACTAATCATGTAACTAAGCCTTTAACACATAATTCCATACTTACATCTCTCTAACCTTATTTTCTCTCTCTAAACTTCATCTTCAACCTCTCTTTCACACACAAACACACTTTACACACACTAACCTAAATCCTCCATTAAACCTTCAATTAAGCTCATTTTCATTTCTAACAATTGGTATCAGAGCATAATCGGTGTATCCGAACGATCCACAAACATTTTCATAACCGATTTTGTTCATAATTTTGAGAATTTGAGCTTAATTTCTGGATTTTCTGAAAATTTTCTGTTTCATGCTGAATTCGAAGCTTAATTGTGATTCTGATCATTGATTAAGAGTGGATTAGTGTTTGATTTGATAAATCAGTAGTTAATTTCGATTTACAGGTCATAAATGGTTGTTTTCATAATTTTCTGTTTTACCTCTGCAAACAGTGATAATAAGAAAAAGTTCATTTTTAGGTTTTGTTGTCTGCTACTGTTGCTACAGTACTCTACACGTGCACAGTAATTGAATCATTCCAATTTTTCAATTCAATTTCATCAATTTTTTTTTACATTTATTAATCAGAAAAGGCAGAAAAAGAAAAATAAACAACAAAAAAAAAGTTCATAACTTCTCTCCTCAAATTCGTCTTCGTTGTTGATCATATCGAGCTGAAATTCATGAGGTTTTAATCGCGAATTCATTCTGAGCATGATGATATTTTCAATCTCGCGATTCGTTGAGTTTTGGTGACGGTTACAATTTCCGGCGAGGATTTGATTTCTCCGGCGAGGTTCAAAACTGATTTTTGTTGGTGAGGGTTTGTGCGGATTGAGATTTTGAGCGTTTTGGTGATAATTTCGTGTTCTAATTCGGTGTATCCGAACGATCCACAAACATTTTCATAACCGATTTTGTTCATAATTTTGAGAATTTGAGCTTAATTTCTGGATTTTCTGAAAATTTTCTGTTTCATGCTGAATTCGAAGCTTAATTGTGATTCTGATCATTGATTAAGAGTGGATTAGTGTTTGATTTGATAAATCAGTAGTTAATTTCGATTTACAGGTCATAAATGGTTGTTTTCATAATTTTCTGTTTTATGCTGAATTCGAAGCTTAATTGTGATTCTGATCATTGATTAAGAGTGGATTAGTGTTTGATTTGATAAATCAGTAGTTAATTTCGATTTACAGGTCATAAATGGTTGTTTTCATAATTTTCTGTTTTACCTCTGCAAACGAGTTTGGGATTTCTGAGCATAGGGAGATGATCCAGATTCTGAAAGGGAAGCCTAAATCTACCTTGATTGGTGCATGGTTAGCAAGAATACAACAAAATGTTAGAAATATAAATTAGTGGTGTTTAATTGTAAATAGAGTTACATTTGATTTTATTGTTAAAGTACAAGAGGTCTAGGTGAAACTTATATTAGTCATATATAAACCCCTTGTAACTAATCATGTAACTAAGCCTTTAACACATAATTCCATACTTACATCTCTCTAACCTTATTTTCTCTCTCTAAACTTCATCTTCAACCTCTCTTTCACACACAAACACACTTTACACACACTAACCTAAATCCTCCATTAAACCTTCAATTAAGCTCATTTTCATTTCTAACAATTGGTATCAGAGCATAATCGGTGTATCCGAACGATCCACAAACATTTTCATAACCGATTTTGTTCATAATTTTGAGAATTTGAGCTTAATTTCTGGATTTTCTGAAAATTTTCTGTTTCATGCTGAATTCGAAGCTTAATTGTGATTCTGATCATTGATTAAGAGTGGATTAGTGTTTGATTTGATAAATCAGTAGTTAATTTCGATTTACAGGTCATAAATGGTTGTTTTCATAATTTTCTGTTTTACCTCTGCAAACAGTGATAATAAGAAAAAGTTCATTTTTAGGTTTTGTTGTCTGCTACTGTTGCTACAGTACTCTACACGTGCACAGTAATTGAATCATTCCAATTTTTCAATTCAATTTCATCAATTTTTTTTTACATTTATTAATCAGAAAAGGCAGAAAAAGAAAAATAAACAACAAAAAAAAAGTTCATAACTTCTCTCCTCAAATTCGTCTTCGTTGTTGATCATATCGAGCTGAAATTCATGAGGTTTTAATCGCGAATTCATTCTGAGCATGATGATATTTTCAATCTCGCGATTCGTTGAGTTTTGGTGACGGTTACAATTTCCGGCGAGGATTTGATTTCTCCGGCGAGGTTCAAAACTGATTTTTGTTGGTGAGGGTTTGTGCGGATTGAGATTTTGAGCGTTTTGGTGATAATTTCGTGTTCTAATTCGGTGTATCGAAGGAGTAATTGAGGTTTGAAGTTTTCCGGCGAGGTGGTTACTATTTCCGGCCGTCGTGGTGGTTGTTGAAATCGTTGTTCCTGAAAAACATTAAATAAACATTCATTATCCGAGCTCGGCAAATCAACAAATCACTTGGTCAAGTTTTTTTTAATTACCTCATTTGCAGAAGTCACAAGTCTACCATTTGCCGAACTCGTTCACGAGTCGTTGTTGCCATTTGCAGAAGTCACAAGTCTACCATTTGCCGAACTCGTTCACGAGTCGTTGTTGCCATTTGCAGAAGTAACCGGTCACCAAAGTACCCTTTTGCCGAGTTAAATTCACGACTAGCATCCCTTTACCCGTATTTGCCGAGCTAACCGATCAACCAAAAAACACCAATTGCCGAAGTAAATTCTCGACCAGCAACATTTTCTCGCAGTTGCCGACTTACCTGATCACTCGTACTCGTGTTTGTAGAGATATCTTCTCGACCAGCATCTTAATACTCGCATTTGCCGAGTTGAGCGATTCAAGTCATTTGCCGAGCTCGGCAAACAATACAATCTAGCCACTATCGTGTTTGCCGACCTAATGACTCGACCAGAATTTGTGTTCTCGTGTTTGCAGACTTGACCGATCAACTAATTTGCTAAATCAACACATTGCCGAGCTAATTGCTCTGCAAATCACCAATTCGAGCATTACTTAACCAATTTTTCATCAAAACCCCCATTTGCAGAACAAACTGCTCGGCATCCTTTACGTTTATCACTTAGAAACTTTTTCGACCAAAATTTTCATTTTCAACTAATTGCCGAGCTCTGCAAACAATACAATTCATCCTAAACCTTCACCTTCATTTCAGCCAAATCAACCAAGTCTTTAAACAACCTCATTTGCCGACCATTTATCTCGGCAAACCATACAAATCATCCATTTCTCCAACACTTAACCCATTTCCAATCAAACACCTCATTTGCCGAGCAATAAGCTCGGCAAACAGTTCAAGTAAACCAAAATTTCAAAAAAAAAAAATAAAAAATAAAAAATAAAAAAAAATTTAAGTTTTTTTCCAAATTAATTTTATTCTATTTTGGGTTTTTTAATTCGTAGATGGGCTATTGTTTATTGGGCTTACGGCTAGAATTTTTTTTGCTTAATAAGATTTGTTTGGGCCAAGATTTCGCACTAGTTGGTTGTTGGACTTAATATTTTTTTTTGGGCTAATCATCAAGTTTTTGAGTCAAAATGTCAATCAAAACTTTCAAGTATAAACCATGCATGGAGGCCTATCATCTTCATGAAAGTCGAGAGTGTTCATGCCTTCAAGGTCATGCGTGTGTTATTCAATTGCTACAAAAGTTTTCAGAATTTTTTGAGAAAAACAAAGTTCTTAGGATGGAAAATGAGAGTCTTAAATGTGCAAATGACCAACTCAAATTTGAAAACCAAGAGCTCAAGTCTGCAAATGATCTAATTTTGTCCAACATGGAAAGTCTTCAAAAAGAAAATGATCATTTGCAATCAAATATTTTCAAATTAACAAATGAGTTGGACAATTCTTCCAAAGAGCTCAATAAAATTGTTTTGGACAATCAATCAAAAGAACTTGTTTTGCAACAAAAGATTTCTGAGCTTAACCATGAGTTGCGAAACAAGTCCACCATTTTTGAGAGCAAAGTTGAAGAAGAAAGAACAAAATTGTGTGCTCAAATCAATTGTCATGAAGACAAGTGTTTGCAACTTCAGTCACACGAAACATCTTTGACAAAGAAAATTTCTGACCTTGAGATTGAATTGCAAACACAAACCAAATCTGTGAAGTCTGACCTTCCCAAAGTCATGATTGATGGTTGTACTCAAACTAATTGTCCTATGGTTGTGAATTCTTCTGTGCAGACTGATTGTGATAAGGTTGAGACTGTTGAAACTTCTATTCAGACTGATCCTGATGTTCCAAAGAAGGTTTACACGGGTAAATCTTCAAAACCTTTTGAAAGAAAAGTCTCTCAGTTTACTAATTACTCCTTACAAAAGGGTAAGAAGTACACTAAGAAACCAAATTTTGATGGAACAACTACTTATGTGTCTTTTCTATCATTTGAGGATAATTCTGGACATATTTCACAAGCAAAATCTCAATTGACTAAATCTAAATGGAAACCAATTTTAAAAGATCAGTCAACTAAGTCAAAATCATTCAAATATTCATTTTCTGAACTTTTTGATCTTGCACCAAAACCTGCAAAAACAGTTGTGCAAAAAGTGAATGATTTTGCTTCGAAAAATCATTTTTCATCAAAACCCCCATTTGCAGAACAAACTGCTCGGCATCCTTTACGTTTATCACTTAGAAACTTTTTCAACCAAAATTTTCATTTTCAACTAATTGCCGAGCTCTGCAAACAATACAATCTAGCCACTATCGTGTTTGCCGACCTAATGACTCGACCAGAATTTGTGTTCTCGTGTTTGCAGACTTGACCGATCAACTAATTTGCTAAATCAACACATTGCCGAGCTAATTGCTCTGCAAATCACCAATTCGAGCATTACTTAACCAATTTTTCATCAAAACCCCCATTTGCAGAACAAACTGCTCGGCATCCTTTACGTTTATCACTTAGAAACTTTTTCAACCAAAATTTTCATTTTCAACTAATTGCCGAGCTCTGCAAACAATACAATCTAGCCACTATCGTGTTTGCCGACCTAATGACTCGACCAGAATTTGTGTTCTCGTGTTTGCAGACTTGACCGATCAACTAATTTGCTAAATCAACACATTGCCGAGCTAATTGCTCTGCAAATCACCAATTCGAGCATTACTTAACCAATTTTTCATCAAAACCCCCATTTGCAGAACAAACTGCTCGGCATCCTTTACGTTTATCACTTAGAAACTTTTTCAACCAAAATTTTCATTTTCAACTAATTGCCGAGCTCTGCAAACAATACAATCTAGCCACTATCGTGTTTGCCGACCTAATGACTCGACCAGAATTTGTGTTCTCGTGTTTGCAGACTTGACCGATCAACTAATTTGCTAAATCAACACATTGCCGAGCTAATTGCTCTGCAAATCACCAATTCGAGCATTACTTAACCAATTTTTCATCAAAACCCCCATTTGCAGAACAAACTGCTCGGCATCCTTTACGTTTATCACTTAGAAACTTTTTCAACCAAAATTTTCATTTTCAACTAATTGCCGAGCTCTGCAAACAATACAATCTAGCCACTATCGTGTTTGCCGACCTAATGACTCGACCAGAATTTGTGTTCTCGTGTTTGCAGACTTGACCGATCAACTAATTGTCCTATGGTTGTGAATTCTTCTGTGCAGACTGATTGTGATAAGGTTGAGACTGTTGAAACTTCTATTCAGACTGATCCTGATGTTCCAAAGAAGGTTTACACGGGTAAATCTTCAAAACCTTTTGAAAGAAAAGTCTCTCAGTTTACTAATTACTCCTTACAAAAGGGTAAGAAGTACACTAAGAAACCAAATTTTGATGGAACAACTACTTATGTGTCTTTTCTATCATTTGAGGATAATTCTGGACATATTTCACAAGCAAAATCTCAATTGACTAAATCTAAATGGAAACCAATTTTAAAAGATCAGTCAACTAAGTCAAAATCATTCAAATATTCATTTTCTGAACTTTTTGATCTTGCACCAAAACCTGCAAAAACAGTTGTGCAAAAAGTGAATGATTTTGCTTTGAAAAATCATTTTTCAAATCAATCTCCCAAGATTGACAAGTTTTCAAAGAAATCAAATGATTTTTCACCGTTGCTTCCACGAAAACTCTTTTCAACTAAACCACCGGGTTTTAGTTCTCCGTGGAATGCAACTTCTATTCATCAAATTGATGAGACTTACATTTGGACTTTCAAGAATTCAAAAACCATGGGACCCAATTTCAAATGGGTTCCAAAAGTGATTTCTAAGTGATTTGATGAATAGTGGCTTATGCACACATCAGTGTATAACCCGTGCTAAAACCGTTTTCGTACTTTCTTCATTTTTAGAAAAATCCAAAAAGATTTTCATTTTCTTATTTTGAAAAATCCAAAAAGATTTTCATTTTCTTATTTTGAAAAATCCAAAAAGATTTTCATTTTCTTTTTTGAAAAATCATTTTTCAAATCAATCTCCCAAGATTGACAAGTTTTCAAAGAAATCAAATGATTTTTCACCGTTGCTTCCACGAAAACTCTTTTCAACTAAACCACCGGGTTTTAGTTCTCCGTGGAATGCAACTTCTATTCATCAAATTGATGAGACTTACATTTGGACTTTCAAGAATTCAAAAACCATGGGACCCAATTTCAAATGGGTTCCAAAAGTGATTTCTAAGTGATTTGATGAATAGTGGCTTATGCACACATCAGTGTATAACCCGTGCTAAAACCGTTTTCGTACTTTCTTCATTTTTAGAAAAATCCAAAAAGATTTTCATTTTCTTATTTTGAAAAATCCAAAAAGATTTTCTCTTTTCATCTTTTTGTTTATTTACTTTGTCTTTGAGTTTCTCACAATGTTTTGGATGAGATGCAAGGCATCGAATGCCTTTGTGTACTGCCTTTGTTGTCTCATTTTTAATGTTTGTGAGCAACTTTCAAACTCTTTACTCACCCTTTATATGCAAAAACTTTGTTTATATCATGCATATATTTAGGGGGAGTTTGTTTATAAAAACAAAACTTCCAAGTGTTTAAACTCATTTTCCATTTTTAAAACATGTTGGAAGATTTTCAAACCATTTTCGATCATATTCAAAGAGGTTCGGTGTTAGATTTGCACATGAGAGTTTAGGCCACTCATAAATACTCCATGATCTTGTCATCGCCGATGAGATCTAACCCCGGAGTTCAAATCTCAATTCTTAGATTGTGAGGGTTTATGAGCATGGTGATGATGTTTGTGCAAATAGGACATGAGGGAGTAGTCGAAAAGTGAGAGGTTACGGTGAAATGATGAGAGAAAGGGCTAAAAGAATTAAAAGCCCTCCCTAAAATTCTTAAAAAGCCGGGTCAACACGTTCCTATCGGATTTCATTTGTTGATTTCTCGATATTGAAGAAGACTTCATGGACCCAGTGAAGCAATGCACATCTTTTCCTAACCACTCAAGTGTTTCTTAACAAATACTTGTTTTATTCTCACGGAGATTTTCACATTTCTATCGACTCTTCATTTGGAAGATGTTGATATTGAAAAAGGGAGACACTCTACTCCGGTCCCTGACTTCATTTGATCACTTATTGGGTCTAGAGCGTACTTGAAATATTCTTTCATTTGTCTAGGTCACAATGAGTCTTTATATGTCTTTGTGACATTGCATATCTTTGTGATATTGCCAGAACATTCGTAGTGATATCATATTATTGATATTCCACGATGATCGAATGGAAATCCTACCAATGCTAACATCTTTTCCAACGTTGAACGTAGGTCTCACATTTTCATTTTATGAACTTGTTGAGTAAACGAGAAGTCTATGTGACCTCGGAGTTATTTTCCCAAAAGTCTTTGAGGATAGTAAGACATGGTTATTGAACGCCTTTGTGACACTGACCATGTATTACATTCTTTAAAGCAATCTATCGGTTGAAAAGCCATAGACAGACCCATTTAGAGATAATCTTTGTGCATTTCTCGATGACAATGGGAAGTCCTAAAAATAGTAATCGTATTTTTAGGCCACACCATTAATCCTTTTGATTTTTGGTTGTGTTAACGGATCATTTTTATCCGGTTTTCATTTCTCTTCACACAAACACAAAGAACACAAACACCATATAAAAATTGTTTTTTTCCAACAACGCAACCTTACATTCTAGTTCACCAATAGGTTCATTGGGAATTGGGTTGGGTTACTTTGCTTGATTGTTGTTTGTTGGCATCTACCGTTTATGCTATCAATCATTATTGTATGATGAACACGTTTCACATATTCATCATAAGGGGGAGAAATGTTTAAATGATTGATAGATAGATTTCAAGGTTTAGGTAGAATTTGATTGATAGAATTTGTTCGAGGATGATTGTTGTGTTTGGATGTTCAAAGGATCGTAAGTTTAGGTGAAGAGAGTGAATAATTATCGTGCTAAGTTGAGAGATTGTTTCGAGAAAGTTAAAGGATTGATTCGAAATCGAGTATATTCAAGATGTTGTACATGGTCGATATTTGAAAGATTTATTGGAAATTTGACCATTGTTTGATGATTAGAAGAGTTTGAGATTGAATGGAGATTGTTCGTTTGTTGATACTTGTGATAGCTAAGTTTGTTTAATGTCTTGAGAAGATTCATAGTTTGAAGAGATTGTTAATTTGAGGGGGAGCAAATGATAATTGATCAAAGAATCAAGTGCTCCAAGATGTTTGTTGATTCAGAGACAAGTTAGACAAAGAAATGAAATTTCCGCATTCCAAAACCAAGCTTCCGCAAAACCAAAAGAAATCAGAGTTAAATCAAGCCTCCGCAATACCAAAAGAATTCAAGGAATTCAAAGTCAAAACCAAGCTTCCGCAAAGCCAAAAGAAATCAGAGTTAAATCAAGCCTCCGCAATACCAAAAGAATTCAAGGAATTCAAAGTCAAAACCAAGCTTCCGCAAAGCCAAAAGAAATCAGAGTTAAATCAAGCCTCCGCAATACCAAAAGAATTCAAGGAATTCAAAGTCAAAACCAAGCTTCCGCAAAGCCAAAAGAAATCAGAGTTAAATCAAGCCTCCGCAATACCAAAAGAATTCAAGGAATTCAAAGTCAAAACCAAGCTTCCATAATGCCAAGAGATTTCAAGGTCAAAACCAAGCTTCCGCAAAGCCAAAAGAAATCAGAGTTAAATCAAGCCTCCGCAATACCAAAAGAATTCAAGGAATTCAAAGTCAAAACCAAGCTTCCGCAAAGCCAAAAGAAATCAGAGTTAAATCAAGCCTCCGCAATACCAAAAGAATTCAAGGAATTCAAAGTCAAAACCAAGCTTCCGCAAAGCCAAAAGAAATCAGAGTTAAATCAAGCCTCCGCAATACCAAAAGAATTCAAGGAATTCAAAGTCAAAACCAAGCTTCCGCAAAGCCAAAAGAAATCAGAGTTAAATCAAGCCTCCGCAATACCAAAAGAATTCAAGGAATTCAAAGTCAAAACCAAGCTTCCGCAAAGCCAAAAGAAATCAAAGTTAAATCAAGCTTCCGCAATGCCAAGAGATTTCAAGAGGTCAAAACCAAGCTTCCGCAAAGCCAAAAGAAATCAGAGTTAAATCAAGCCTCCGCAATACCAAAAGAATTCAAGGAATTCAAAGTCAAAACCAAGCTTCCGCAAAGCCAAAAGAAATCAGAGTTAAATCAAGCCTCCGCAATACCAAAAGAATTCAAGGAATTCAAAGTCAAAACCAAGCTTCCGCAAAGCCAAAAGAAATCAGAGTTAAATCAAGCCTCCGCAATACCAAAAGAATTCAAGGAATTCAAAGTCAAAACCAAGCTTCCGCAAAGCCAAAAGAAATCAGAGTTAAATCAAGCCTCCGCAATACCAAAAGAATTCAAGGAATTCAAAGTCAAAACCAAGCTTCCGCAAAGCCAAAAGAAATCAAAGTTAAATCAAGCTTCCGCAATGCCAAGAGATTTCAAGAGTCAAAACCAAGCTTCCGCAAAGCCAAAAGAAATCAGAGTTAAATCAAGCCTCCGCAATACCAAAAGAATTCAAGGAATTCAAAGTCAAAACCAAGCTTCCGCATGCTACTCAAAGTTCAAGTTACTTCTCCAAGCAACATCAAGTTGAAATCAACATTCAAAAGTTCAAGTTGTGAAAGTACAAAAGCTACAGAGATTTCAAAGATGCTTTCAAAGTATTCAAAGTTGCAAGAGAAGATCAAGATTTTAAAAGTCATCGTCAAGAATATTTGTTTGCTGAGAAGATTCAAAGTCAAGGTTGATACAAGACGTTGAAGACAATGAGAAAGCTTCAAAGTCCAATCAACATTGAAGATTTTCAACAAATGGGTTCATCATGTTATTTAAAGACCGAAGACGATGCAACATTTACAATTCAACACCAAGGGGGAGATTATTAGAAATATAAATTAGTGGTGTTTAATTGTAAATAGAGTTACATTTGATTTTATTGTTAAAGTACAAGGGGTCTAGGTGAAACTTATATTAGTCATATATAAACCCCTTGTAACTAATCATGTAACTAAGCCTTTAACACATAATTCCATACTTACATCATCTCTCTAACCTTATTTTCTCTCTCTAAACTTCATCTTCAACCTCTCTTTCACACACAAACACACTTTACACACACTAACCTAAATCCTCCATTAAACCTTCAATTAAGGTCATTTTCATTTCTAACACAAAAGATGCAGGCCAAGGTAGAAATTGAAGGAAGATTGTTTGCAAAGAAGGATCATTCTCCACTGAAGAGAAAACCTACTGAGGTACCTTCTGGTTCAAGGCCTGCCAAGAAGTAGTTTCTTTTCAGTTTATCATGTACTTGTAATATATTTACATTTGTAACAAACATTTCAGTTTGTATATATATGTTGCAAATTGTAACCAATAAGTAGATGGTAGGTTTAAGTTAGAAAACCACAAGTAAAATTCTGAGACATCAATGATCTATAAGATGTACTTAGAAAATCTTTACAACTTAAACAAAAACTTGCATTTCAGACTTACAAACATGTATAGATAGAAGTTTGAGATGCATGCACTATTTCAGAACAAATAGGGGGAATTTGTTAGGTCGGAAATCGACCAAGTATAATTTGTTCAGAAATAACTTGAAGTTTAGTGAAGACGTTTGTACAGAATTCTGAGGTATCTCAGAATTCCTTCACTGAAGCTTCACTTCAGTTCAGATCAAGGCAAATCTGAAGCATTCATTCTGAAGTCAAAGACTGAAGTATGAAGAAGAGAATCATCTCAGAAGCGAGCAAAGAGTGATTCTACCAGATCGAAGACTGAAGCATCTCAGTATAAAGTATTAACAATACTTTACACTGATTACGAAGAAGACTTTTTACTTTACATACCTTTACCCAGTTAATAGATTTATCTATTAATAAAAGGTACAAGGTAAAAGTATGGGTTTGGAACATAGTACTATAAGTCACATCAACTGACTTATATACTCTTCCTAGTATGAGCATGCAAGGAATTAGGTTTAATTCCTAAATGCTCACAACCACATTTGTACGATCTTGTCCACATCATCATGGACTTGGTCTATAAATACAAAGTCTTCTCACAACTTGCAAACAGCTTGAAATTTTAGCATTGCAACTTGTGAGATATACTCTAAGTAAACTTACGAGTATTTCCAAGTTATTTAGATCACTTGTTTTTCAGGATTGTTTAGATATTTACACTTGGGTGTTTATCTTTGTTCCGCAACAATCCTTGTATTTGTTTATATATATCAATAAAACAAATACATTAGAAAGGAAACAACGTGTCTCAATGCTACATACTTGATTATACATATATATATCTTATATAGTTTCAGCCATTTAGTTCTTGTTATTTTCTTTAAGTCAATTGCTTCTTGTTATCCATATCTGGATCGTAAACTTAACTTGTCCATCAAGATTAGTTGTACTTGCCAGTCGGGTTTAGTTAATCATCTATATTTGGGACTCACAGGTACTTAATGACAACTTTCATACTTGGAAAATTTCTAATATATAATGAATTTCTCAGGGACAATCACTAGTTCTCAAGCGGTCAAATCTCAACACGCAATATCTATCTCAGTAGTAAGAACTAACCACATTATCATCATATCTAGCAAATACTAGTTCTCAAAAGTCAAATCTTAGAGCACAATGACTATATCGATACTAAGGCAAGACTATATACCCATTACATCATTCACGCACTGATGCGTAAATCACGCAAAACCCAAGCACAGCGGAATTTCAACAACAACTTAAATGACTATTTTTGGTATTTTCTGAGTTTTTATGAAATAAACAAACAAGACAATAAAAGAAAACGGATAGATAAAAAAATCCACCACCAAGATTCGTAAAGGCCAAGCCACCAGAATCAAGGATAAAGGAAACACTCCAACCCACCACTATGTTTGATAAAGGTCTAGCAACCACAAACACAGATAAAGGAATCGAAGATTTTGGATCTCACCACTATAATTGATAAAGGACGAACCACCACAATTATAGATAAAGGGATCACTCCAAACCACCAAGATCAAAGATCTATAAAGGTAAATGAAGATTTTTAAGAAATAGAGGCTGCTCTATTAATTTCATTCAATTCAACATAATCTATATTTACAATGAGAATTGAGCCTCTATTTATAGCCACTAATGCTATTTTCTAGAATTAAAGAAATACAATACTAAATAAAATAAAAGGCTGTCAAGGACCACCACTACTTTAGACAACCAATAGGAAAAGGGCATGTGCAGCTTCTAGAATTATTCCTTTGGAAATGGTCCCCACAATTGGCACATGCAAACCGTTAGGAAAGCTGTCACATCCACATGTCCATTCTTATCCATAAGCTTCTAGAACATTATGATGTGTCCGCTTCTTATTGGATGAAAGTAACTAGATGACAACAAACTGAAGTGGATCAGATGGATTGCTACTAGAGCATCTTGACTGGAGTCGCTCACTGGTAAGCTCTACTGGAGTCTGAACTGGAGTGTCTTTACTGGAACCTCGATCTGGAGTCGCGTCACTGATGGGTCTTGACTGGAGCCTGGATTAGAGAGTCGTCACTGGAGGATCTTCACTGGAGCATGGATCTGGAGAACCTTCACTGGAGAAGTGATCTGGAGAACCTTCACTGGAGAAGTGATCTGGAGAACCTCATTGGGGTACAACTGAAACATTGCTGGCAAGTTTACTGGTGGATGCTCGCTGAAGTATAACTTAATTAGAGCACTGATCACGCATCTCTCACTAGTATCACTGATGGATACTTGCTGAGGAGCGACATGCTGAGGTAAGCTTCTCACTGAAGTGTTACTAGCTGTTCTGGACACTCGCTGATCACATCTGGGCTGTCCAGTTCATTGACGGTGACCAACTGAAGTTGTCTCAGTGAGAGATGTTGCTGATCAAGACTTATTTTGTCACTGGCGGGCAGCAAGATCAGCAAGTCTTGACTTATCACTTCAGTACTCGACTTAGTATCCAGCTTAGTAGCTTATGTTTTCTCATCAGCATGCTTTATTAGATTAGCGTGTATTTCTGGATAAGTAGACATATATGGATCAGTATGTGAAGTCGACACTTGCAACAATAAAGAGAGGTAGCTACTGATTGAGGACATGTGCCGATAAACTATCAAGTTCTTAGAATAGGCGTTTGATGCTTCATAAAGGGTCATAACTGGAAACTGAGTCAGCTGTTGATCTTTGATTAAGAAATATACAAGCCAACCCTTTTTGAGGAAATGAATCGGGGTCATTTCCGCATCACACACTAGTCCTCAAATAGCTCAACCTCAGGGTGCAATAACTATCTTAGTAGTAAGGCATGACTACCTAACTATCGCGATATTCAGCGCTAGTTTCAAATAGCTCAATCTTAGAGAGTAAAGGCTCTAATATCTATATTGTCCATGAAATTTCATATCAACTTGTCAAGCTCATACTCTCTTTCAAATCAATCATGAATAATCAACCTCATTACCCAATAATTTAAACAAGTCATATTCCAAAATGATTTCGTGCCTCATGGTAATCACATTATTTTAAAGTGCATATACTACTTAAAGTTCGACATCATGAATCACAAGGCTTTTACGCATGCATTTATCTCATAATTTCCACATTGCACATTCCAAACTTTCACATTGCATATTACAAACTTTTACATTGCACATTATAAGCTTTCACATTGCATATTACAACTTTCACATTGCACATTATAACTTTCACATTGCACATTATAAGCTTTCAAATTGCAATTAAATCATGCCCAAATTCGCATGTTATAGCATATAATAGTACGTATCAACGAATATCTTTCAATCTTAGATACATTTCAATTCTAATGTGTATAAGGGGGAATCCTACTAGACTAGCATAATCCTTACATAAAGCAAGTCTCGAATCATTATGTATGCTTAGGTGAATGTCTAAATGCAACACGTATGCTCATAAAAACGGATTTAACAAAGATCTCTTTTTTTTTTTGAAAAGGAATCCTTTTGAACATAAGTCCAAGTGGTCGTTTGAGTTTTACATGGTTCTCTCATAATTAAACGTAGATTCATGACTCTACGTTTAATTATAGTCCGACCGTGCGAAACTCAAACTAATCCGCTTAACCTTATGCTCGACTCGACTATAAAAATTCGTTTTGAAAAGTGGCTATAGTTTTGGAATTCCCGGAGGAACCCCAATGTTCTCTATAACCTTAGACTCTGATACCATTTTATGTAACACCCCAACTAAGGCGGAACAATGAGATGTACAGAAAGTCAAGTATTCAAAACAAAGGATTATAAATAACACTCACCACAGCTTTATTTGATAAAAGAATTTTACAAATTGCACAAGCATGTGAACCAATCCCCAAGTACAATGCGTCCACCGTACTTGGATATTAAGTCCACGAGACAAATAACAAATACATGAGACGATTTACTACAATGATCAAGGCGGATTCCACTGCCCATCACAAGGTTTGATCTTTGACTCCAAAGTGCAATGCAAACAATCATGATGCATATAATTCCTCAAAGCTTATGCTAAATCCTGAAAAGCATGAAGAAAAAGTGTCAACTACGAAAACGTAGTTGGTGAGTGCATAGGTTTTCAAGTAAATCTCGTTACATATCCATTTCCAAACTTAGAAAACCATATTATTACATATCAATATACCCAAACCACATGACCGACAAAATTGTCATCTCAAACTATCAAGTTCTTCCAAATACCCAAATGTCATTTCAAGACTTTGAAAATCCATGGTAAATCATAAAGTTCTCATTTATTCAAATCATCATGAGAGAAAAATATATACATCAATCGATTAATCATTTATCACACCCAAACCATGCGGTCACCAATAATATCAATAACACTTGGTCAATAGTAAGACAACCATGACTTAATTTGATGAGATTGTTCTTGAGCCACTACTAAGACCGGTTGTGTCCAAGATAATAAGAAGCACACGCCGTCAATCATGTGCAATAATAATGATAATAATAATAGAAGGGGGCGTGGCATGGGGATGACCATTGATATAGTAGTTAGAGCACCGCGTGGTCGGACTGGGAATGAAGGTCGTCACAAAGGCAACCAAACATCCCACCGTTACTCATTGGGTGAGGGGACAAGTCCTAGTTGCGCAACTCTCAAACTACAGGCCTCTCGAAGAGTTAATAGTAGTGTACTGAGGGGAAACAGTTTGACAGTACTCAAGCTCATCATATAATATATAACACATTGAATATACAATATAATTCCCATATCATAATCATTCTTTCAAAGTATCATTTCATATAAAGAAATCAATTTCAATTATTCATGCTTTTCACCCCGTAAATAAAACATATAAAAGAGTTTGAAAGGGGGCTATGACTCACCTTGATATGCCGCATATTATATTCATTTATCCAAAATGGGTACTTCCCATCTATCGCTTCCTTGATCATATATCCGTCATGTTCCTCAATCACATTTCAAGCCAAGACTATCCCTACGAGAGGACTAATATACATAAGTTCCTATCTTAAGCCATCACTTAGAAATGCCACCTTTGTTTATACTTTTAATTCTTGGTTTACATTTGTTGTGGTTTTGATTGTATCTTTTGTATCATTCGATCATTATGGTGTTTATTACCTCCATATATTTAGTGTTTATAAGTATATAATATCTTAAATTCATTTATTTAATTTAATAATGGAGCGGCTCAAAAGCCAAGTTCATCCACTGGTGTCCCAAAGAATAATGGGGCTGTTTCTTCTTCTATTAGTACTAGTAATGCCTTTTCGGTTTTGGAGGAGGCGTTTGCAAATAGGCCGATTGGAAAAGAGAATGTAAAGCTGAATGATGATTCTCAGAAGGGTGAAGTTAGCTTTAAACATGTTCAAATTGACCCAAAAAATTCTTTCTTGCAGGATAGTGATGAAGATGATTTTGATGATTCTTATGATGAGCATGGACATCCAATAACGGGGGCAAGCACTCCTGGAAATTCGGTGCCCAATGTATAACATCGCTTCTTGGAATATAAGGGGATTGAACCAAACCCCGAAACAAAAAGAGGTTCGTCAGATTATCTCTGATAATCAACTGTGCATTTGTGCTGTCTTGGAGTCCCATGTAGGTTCAGAAAAACTTCAAAACTTGTGTGCGAAGGTTTTTTAGAAATGGCAGTGGACTTCTAATAGTAATTTTTGTAATAAAGGCTCTCGTATTATTTTGGGATGGAATCCGGATTTGGTAGATGTTATGACTTTAACTCAATCAGATCAGGTTATTCATGCTCAAGTTGTCATTAAAGCGATGAGAAAAGTTGTCATGTGTTCTTTCATTTATGCTCATAACTATTATATTTCTCGGCGTTCGTTATGGGAGGATTTATTGAAACATAAATTGTTTGTCGGTAATTGTCCTTGGGTTTTATTGGGAGATTTTAATGTTGCTTTAAATCTTGAGGATAAGTCATCGGGTTCTTCTACTATGGATATTGCTATGAGAGAATTTAAAGATTGTGTCGAAGGATTGGGTGCTGTTGATGTGAATATGCTCGGATTACAGTATACTTGGAATCAAAAGCCTAAAGGTACTTCTGGGATTCTAAAAAAGATTGACAGAGTGTTAGCTAATTTGGAGTTCTTTGATCAATTTGTTGGTGCTACAGCAGTTTTCCAACCTTACAGGATTTCGGATCATGCTCCTGCAGTGCTGCGAATTCCTATTCCTATGAAGTTTAAACCCCAGCCGTTTAAGTTCTCTAATTTGCTCATTTATAACAGCAGGTTTAAAGATACTGTGTCAGAATCGTGGAAGCTAGAGGTTATTGGTTATGCCATGTATTGCTTAGTTCAGAAATTAAAAACAACAAAAAAGCCTCTTCGAAAACTTCATTCGTGACTGTGGTATATTACACCAGTGTGTTATTTCTCTTCGTAGTGAATTGGATGAGGTCCAGATTGCACTTGATAAGGATCCTGATAATAGGGTTCTTAAAGAAGATCATGCAGTTTCGTTACAAGCATATAATGATGCCTTACTTGATGAAGAACGCTTTCTCAAACAAAAAGCAAAAGTGGATTGGTTACAAGTAGGTGATTCTAATTCTGCTTATTTTCATAAAGTGGTTAAGACTCGAACTACTAGAAAAAGGATTGATTCTATTTTTAATGCGGAAGGGGTGCTTGTTGATGGTGATGATGTTGCTCATGTTTTTGAGTCACATTACACACAGTTTCTTGGTCAGCCTGGCTTAGTGTCTAATCTGGACCAGAATGATTTATTTTCATCTCGCCTGGCACCGGATAAAGCACTTGCTATGATTTATGCGGTTACTGATGAAGAGGTTAAAAATGCATTTTTTTCTATGGGTGATGATAAGTCTCCTGGCCCTGATGGGTACTCTGCTGCTTTTTTCAAAGGAGCTTGGGATATTGTAGGTTTTGATGTTACTTTGGCCGTGAAGGATTTTTTTGCGTGTGGCAAGCTTCTTAAAGAAGTGAATCATACGATTATTTCTCTATTACCTAAAGTTGCTGCTTCTACACGTGTCAATGATTTTAGACCTATCTCGCTTTGTAATACTATCTTTAAATGTATCACAAAGATTATTGCCAACAGGATCAAAGATTGCTTGGATGATATTGTAAGTGTCAATCAATCTGCGTTTGTTCCAGGTAGAAAGATTACGGATAATATTCTCCGTACTCAAGAGCTTATGCACAATTATCATCTTGATAGAGGTACTCCTCGAGCTGCTTTTAAAGTTGATATTCAAAAGGCATATGATACAGTCGACTGGGGCTTCTTGAAGTGCATTCTATTGGGTTTTGGATTTCACGATCGTATGGTGCAATGGATTATGGAATGTGTGTCTACTACATCTTTTTCTATCAGCATCAATGGCTGCCTACATGGTTTCTTTTATGGTCGACGCGGGTTAAGGCAGGGTGATCCTCTTTCTCCTTATCTTTTCATGTTGGTAATGGAGATTCTTACTCTTATTATCAATAGGAAAATTAGGAATGCTGATTCTTTCAAGTTTCATGCGCATTGCGAATGTATTAATATTGTTAATTTGTGTTTTGCTGATGATCTTTTTATCTTCATGAGGGGTGATGTTGAGTCGGCTAGGGTGGTTATGGAGTCTCTTGATGAGTTTAAATCAGTTTCGGGTTTAACGCCAAGTCTTCTTAAAAGTACCGCCTTTTTCTGTAATGTTTTGAATCATGTTAAAGTTTCAATTCTTGATATTCTACCGTTTGAAGAGGGTAGACTGCCAATCAAATATTTGGGAGTTCCTTTAGTCTCCTCTAGATTGATGCTGAGGGATTGTAAAGAATTAATCGAAAGGGTTAAGAACAGAGTCAATGATTGGAAAAATAAGTTCTAGTCCTTTGCTGGGCGTCTTCAACTCATCAACTCGGTTATATCCTCCATGCATGTTTATTGGTCTTCTGTTTTTATTTTGCCTTCTCGTATTATTTTGGATATTGAACAAATTTTGCGAGGGTTTCTTTGGAGTCAGGGCGAATTGAAAAAAGGAAAAGCGAAAGTTGCTTGGGATGTGGTATGTCTTCCAAAAGATGAGGGAGGCCTTGGTATTCGTAAGTTTGAGCAAATTAATATTGAGTTGATTGCTTCTCATGTATGGCGTCTTCTTTCTTCTCAACAATCACTTTGGGTTAATTGGATTCATATGTATAAACTAAGAGGTAGAAGTTTTTGGGAAGTAAAGGTTACGGGTAACACTACTTGGAGTTGGCGAAAGCTTCTTCAGATTCGTCAATTTATAAGGAAACATTTTCGTTTTAAAGTTGGCAATGGAAGCGCTATTTCAGCTTGGTTTGACGCTTGGTGTGATAGCTGTCCGTTGTTTGACAAATTAACTCCTCGTCTTATCATGAATTCAGGCTTTTTAATGACTTCGACATTGGCGGATATTGTGGTTCATGGCGAATGGAGATGGCCAGTAAGTTGGACTACTTGTTGTAATTTAGATGCACCTCCCATTCTTTCTGATTTGCGAAGGGATGAGTTGTTTTGGAGAGATCGTCATGGCAGGTTAATTGATTTTTCGGTTGGGGCTGTATGGGAGGATATTCGTCCAAGGGGTCCTAAAGTTCCTTGGTTTCAATTGGTATGGTTCAATCAATGTATTTGTTAGGACCAGTTCACCTGGAACTGGCCAGTCACCAGTTCACACTTGTCAGTCACCAGTTGCATCTGGAGACTAGTGAAACTGGTGACCAAGATGATTTGTCGAGAAATATATTGAAGTCCAGTTGCACCATACAGTTAACGCAACTGAAGACTTCCTCCAGTTGAGTACTGACCAAGTTGAAGAAGCATTCCAGTTGAAGTCGAAGACAACAAATGGAAGATAGAGAATGGCAATGGCAGCGAAGCCCAGTTGGCATTCTAGTCAGTTACAAACTGGAGACCATCAGTGGAAAGCCCTTAAAGCTTTACACTGATTACGAGGAATTGAATTATATGCTTTATGTACCTTTACCCGGATAATAAGCCTTATCTTATTATTTAAGTATTAAAAGGTGTTAGGACCAGTTCACCTGGAACTGGCCAGTCACCAGTTCACACTTGTCAGTCACCAGTTGCATCTGGAGACTAGTGAAACTGGTGACCAAGAAGATTTGTCGAGAAATATATTGAAGTCCAGTTGCACCATACAGTTAACGCAACTGAAGACTTCCTCCAGTTGAGAACTGACCAAGTTGAAGAAGCATTCCAGTTGAAGTCGAAGACAACAAATGGAAGATAGAGAATGGCAATGGCAGCGAAGCCCAGTTGGCATTCTAGTCAGTTACAAACTGGAGACCATCAGTGGAAAGCCCTTACAAAGCTTTACACTGATTACGAGGAATTGACTTGTATACTTTATGTACCTTTACCCGGATAATAAGCCTTATCTTATTATTTAAGTATTATAAAGTACATAAAGGTGGTTATGTAAAGTCACTTTAACACGCGACTTTACAATGCTTTTTAAGGAATTAAATGCTATTCCTTAAATGCTCCCAATCACATTTGTACGGCTAAAGTTAACATCCCAATGTTAACTTTGCCTATAAATACAAGTCATTGCACAACCAAGAATTTAAGTATTCGATCTCACAAAGTTAATTTACAAAGACGAATAACTTCACACTTTGCAAACCTGCAATATTCTTGGTGAACTTGTGCAATCTTCTCTCAATCGCTAAAAGGAACATTTCACAACTTTAAGTGTTTCGATTGTCTTGAGAAATTCCGAGTAAAGATCAATTTTATTTCATAGGTTGTTAGGATATTTACATTCGTGTATTATCTTGGTTCCGCATCAACCTTGTAATTTGTTTAATATCAATAAATAAATTACACATTGAAAAATACATATTGTCTCATCAAGTTATCTTACAAGTTATTTGTATAATGCATTGTTCTTTACTTATTGTCTTTTACATAAGTAATCTATCTAGAACTTGGTATATATACACTGCAACTGATCGTCTCCAGTTCAGTGCATATATTGCAAAGTAACTCCACCATCGACATAGAGGTGTCTTCAGTAGTACCATCTAACGAGTTGGGACTTACAAGTGGTATCAGAGCAGAAGGCTAATAAACTTGCCTAGATCTGCTAAGATGAACACTACTGAAGGTGGAGATGGTTCTGGTTCAGGTGAAAACCCCTCGAATACTAATGCACAACCTTTTCAAAATGTTAACACCAACCCTCCTCCTCCTACTGCCCCAAACCATGTCCATGTACACTACTCTAACACTCCTGTTCCAAAATTTGATGGAAACAGTGAGACATTCGGTACATGGAAGGCTAGAATGCTTTTGTATTTTGGTGGGATTGAAAGGTATATGTTGAAAATCCTTAAGGATGGACCATATATACCCATGTCCCTTGGGGTCAGTCCTCTTCTTGATCCTACTGGAAGAAGAGGTTCAAGGGAAAAGCCAGAAGACCATTGGTCTGATGAGGATCGCAGACTGGTGGACTTGGACACCAGACTGAAAAACATGATCCTTGGGGCTGTCCCTGAAGACCTAATTCCAACACTTGTGTTGTTTCCCAGTGCCAAGTCTATGTGGGATGAATTAGTGATTCAATTTGAAGGAGGTGATGACACTATTGTCACCAGAAAAGTTGCTTTGAACAAGAAGTATGAATCTTTCTTTGCCTTGCCCAATGAAAGTCTAACTGGTACATACACCAGATTTTCTAGCCTCATCAATTAGTTGAGAGGATTGGGTGTAGAGAAGGATAAGGATATTCTTCTTGAGAAATTTTGTGATATTCTTCCTTCCAAATGGGAAAACATGGTTCTTGTCTTGAGACAAGGTAAAACCTTGCACACTCATACTCTTGCATCGCTCTATGGAGCCTTCAAATTCACTGAAGATAATAATGCTGCAAGACTTGTGGCTGAGCAAGATGCCATGAACCATGCCCAGAGTCCCAAGGTTGCTAGTGTAACTGAGAGACCTTGTGCTGCTTTAATGTCTGCTGAGAGTGTCTAGGTACACTCAATGAAGGAGATGTTGAACAGTTTCTTAAACTCTGGACTGACCACTGAAAACAGTGATGGTTGTAATGAAGCTGACGATGATGATCTGGTCGCCATGATTGCTAAAACCTTTAATAGGTTTAAGCATAAATCCAAAAGATTTAATGGCCCCAACAATGCTTCCAGCTCCAGCTCTCTGGATAAGACCAATCTTACATGCTATAAGTGTGGTAAGAAAGGTCATTTTATGAAGGAATGCAGATCTAGTCAGTTGAACAACCAAACTGGCCCCCCTATCCCTAATTTCAATCGGCCTGATGATAGCTACAAAGCTAAATACAAGAAGCTTAAGGCCCAGATTGCCCTCCTGTCCATGGAAAAGAAAAGGGATCAGTGCTTAATGGCACAAACTGAGGGAAAATGGGAGTACTCTGATGACTCATCTGATGATGAAGAAGAGGAGAGGGACATGTGCTTCATGGCCTTGGAAGATCAACAACAGCAACACGTTGTGATAGAAGATGTCATCTCTGGAAGATGGGTGGACATCATACTGAAGAAGGTATGTGACTATGATAACCAGGTTGACCCTGAACTAAAACTGGACCTAGCTGAATCATTAAGTGGTGATTTGGCATTTGTGGAAACTGTAAGAGCTGATAGTGAAAGATATCTTGACACTATCCTAATTGAACTGAACAATGTTAAGCCACAACTAAATGATTTGCAAAGTGTCCAGTTGGCTCTCAAGGAGTCAGTTTTAAAGATTGAGGCTTTAGAACTTGATAATCAAAAACTATTTTTTGATCTTGAAAAAGAACAAAAGATTATCAAGTCATGGGTAAAAGCATCTGGCAAAAACTATGATGCATTTTCAAGAACTATAGATGCCCAGAAGAATGCATGGAAATCTGGAGATCTAGAGATGGCAGCTCTCATACCAGATCTTCATGCATTGCCTCCAGCTCTCAAGGTTGAAACACCTTATGATCAACTTGAAGCTGTTGAAACTGAAACCTTTGAGACCACCACCTTTGAGGTTAAAACTGGAGCCGAACAGGCTAAAGCTCCAGTCAAAAAGGCCACTGGTAACAAGCCTTTACCTCAAAAGTCTAAGGTACCCAAGACCCGACAGACTAAAGCACCAGTTGAACCAAGGTCCAAGGTTCAACTGCCTGAAGAAAATAATATTTTGGTTAATCTGGAAAGACAACTCCAACTTTTGTCTCGGCAGGTTCAGAGTTGTACTGCCCGGATTAACAATCTGGAAGGAGGTTTATTACCTCCAGTTTTCAAACAAAATATTAAAACACTCCCTTCAATACCTAAACAAAAGAATGTTCCTTCTGGAACAAAATCTGGTAAAATTAAAGGGAGTAAGTATCAAATACCAATTGTTTTTACTCCTGCACCTGGAGCTGGTGATAATGCTCCAGATGCAGCCTCCAATTCAACACCTCAACAATCAACTGTGGCTTCTGTAGAGAAGTCCAGTGGACCCATCAAGAAAAGATGGGTTCACAAAAAGAACTAATGATTTTTGTGTGTGTATAGGCGATCGAAAGAAAAATATCTGGTATCTGGACAGCGCTGCTGGCCGGACTATGACCAGATGTAAGCCCCTACTGGAAGAGTTCACTGTCCAAGAAGGACCGACAATGACATTTGGTAACGATCAATCTGGAAAGACTGAAGGATATGGTGTGCTCAATAATGGACAAGTCGAATTCAAAAGAGTTGCATTTGTGAATGGTTTGAAATGCAACCTGATCAGTGTCAGCCAACTTTGCGATGATGGCTTCAGAGTATTGTTCGATATTGCACAAGGCACCATATTTAACAAGGATTGGAAAGTGGTGATGACAGCACCAAGAAAAGGCAATGTGTACATCATGGATATGGAACCAGCTCCAAAAGAGCAATGTTTCTATACCAAAGCTGATGAGGACACCAACTGGCTATGGCATAAAAGATTATCCCATCTTAATTTTAAAAACATTAACAAGTTGTCTCGCAAGCAATTGGTTGATGGGATACCTCAAATTTCCTTCAATAAGGAAAAGCCATGTCCAGGGTGTGAGATGGGTAAGCAGAAGAGAGCCAGTTTTAAAACTAGGCAAAATTTTAGCATCACTGAACCTCTTCACATGCTCCATATGGATCTTTTTGGTCCAGTGAATGTTCAAACTAGAGCTGGAAAGAAGTACACTCTAGTTGTGGTTGATGAATTAACCAGATATTGCTGGGTGGTATTCATCAGATCCAAAAGTGATGCTCCTGCTGAAATCATCTCTCTTATCAAACGAATTGAGCTCAAGTAAACTAGAAAAGTTTGTCAGTTGCGAAGTGATAATGGTACTGAATTCCAAAACAAAGTACTTGAAACATTTTGCAATGACACTGGCATCTCTCAAAACTTCTCATCAGTTCACTCTCCAGAGCAAAATGGAGTTGTTGAAAGAAAGAATCGTACACTGATAGAAGCCGCCAGAAGTATGCTATCTGAATCTGGTCTTCCCACCAGTTTTTGGGCTGAGGCAGTTGCAACTGCTTGTCACACCCAAAACCGGTCAGTCTACATCAAGAGACATAAGAAGACTGCCTACGAAGTACTCAGGAATCGTAAACCAAATATTGGATACTTCCATGTATTTGGTTGTCCAGTTTATATACTAAACGATTCCAGTCAGCTTGGGAAGTTTGATGCAAAAGCTGATGAAGGGGTATTTTTAGGATATTCAGATATTCGAAAGGCCTTTAGAGTTTATAATTATAGACTCCAAAAGGTGCATGAGACAATTCATGTCACATTCGATGAATCAACTGAAGCAATCAACAAGAGACCAAGCCTTGATATTTCTCCAGTCATTCCAATCAATTTTGGTGAAACTGACCAAGTTCATCGGTCAGTTGTTTCACCAGAAGATGCTTCCAGTTACAACAAACTGGAACCAGTTAAGAAGAAGAACACCTCCAGTGACACATCATTTTATCCTTCTATCAACATCAACTTACCACAAGAATTGGTAATTGGATCTGATGTACGTGCCATTCCAATATCAACACCAGTTCAAACACCTACCTCTCCAGTTCTTCATGAAATGCCTTCAAATGAGGAATTTCATGATGCTAATCGAGACCTCATTGACTCTGATGAGGATGTAGAAGTTGTTTGGACTGATCCTTCTCCAGATGCTGCTGCAACTGAAGAAGATCTCCAGGTGACTTGCACTGATATTGTAGTACACCAGCCTAGTCAATACACTAGATGGACTAAAGCCCACCCAATTGAACAGATTGTGGGTGATCAAACTAGTGGGGTTCAGACTAGAAGAGCCACCAGTGAGCAATGCTTAAACGTCATCTTTTATCTTTAAATGAACCAAAGAAGATTGACGAGGCTATGTCAGACCCAAGCTGGGTGGAAGCTATGCAAGAAGAGCTCCTCCAGTTTGAAAGGAACAATGTTTGGGAACTTGTTCCTTGTCCACCAGGGTTAAAGAAAGAACCTATTGGTACCAGATGGGTCTACCGAAACAAAATGGATGAAGATGGCCATGTTGTAAGATACAAGGCCAGACTAGTTGCCCAGGGTTATTGTCAAGCAGAGGGCGTTGACTTTGATGAAACTTTTGCTCCAGTTGCAAGACTTGAAGCCATAAGAATATTTTTGGCTTATGCAGCCCATCTGCAGTTCAAGGTCTTCCAGATGGATGTCAAAAGTGCGTTCCTTAATGGAACATTGGAAGAAGAAGTTTATGTTAAGTAGACTCCAGGTTTCATCGATGAGAAGCATCCTCATTGGGTTTATAGACTGAACAAAGCATTGTATGGTCTAAAACAAGCCCCAAGAGCCTGGTATGATACTTTAACTAAACATCTTCTTAAAAATGGCTTTCAAAGAGGTGCAATAGATAATACCTTGTTTATCTTGAAAGAAAGAGGTAATATCTTATTGGTACAAATTTATGTTGATGACATTATTTTTGGTTCAACTGATGATGCAATGTGTAAAAAGTTTTCTAAAATCATGTCATCTGAGTATGAGATGAGTTTAATGGGTGAATTAACATTTTTCTTAGGTCTTCAGATTAAGCAAACTGAAAATGAAATTTTCATAAACCAAGGAAAATATGTCAGAGATTTGTTAAGAAAATACAAATATGATTCAATCCCATCAAAAAACACACCTATTGCAGCACCATTGAATTTGGACTCTGACCCAACTGGAAAACCAGTTAACATAACTGACTATAGAGGTATGGTTGGTTCACTGATGTACTTAACTGCCAGTCGACCAGATATAATGTTTGCAACATGTTTATGTGCCAGGTTTCAGGCTAACCCTAAAGAATCACACTTGCACGCTGTAAAGCGTATCTTTAGATACCTGAAAGGGTGTCCTAATCTTGGTCTTTGGTACCCCAAAGGCTCAGGATTAGATCTAATGGGTTATTCAGATTCTGAACATGCAGGTTGTAAGATAGATAGAAAATCAACAACTGGTGGTTGTCATTTCCTTGGAGGAAAACTGGTAAGTTGGACCAGCAAGAAGCAGACTTCAGTCTCTATGTCCACTGCTGAGGCAGAGTACATTTCTGCGGCCAGTTGTTGTGCCCAGATTCTCTGGATCAAGAACCAGTAACTAGATTATGGTCAGAAGTATACCAAGACCCCAATCTTTTGTAACAACACCAGTGCTATTGCTATATCTAACAACCCAGTGATGCACTAAAAAACAAAGCATATTGACATCAGGTATCATTTCATTCGAGATCACGTTATGAAAGGAGATATTGAAATTCATTTCATCCCCACTGACAAAAAGTTAGCTGATGTTTTTACTAAACCTCTCGATGAGAAAACCTTTAAACATCTCATCAATGAACTGGAAATGTTAAATCCTTAACTGGAGCTTTCTTTGTTATTGAACGCGTCAGTGACACTGATGAAGTTCTCCAGTTGAGGAGGTCCAGATAATCTTTGCTCGCCAGGCTATCGAACGCCTTTGTGATACTATCTTGGCACTAATTGATTTCAGGATCATCATTTTAGGGGGAAAGACTCAAAATAATTTTCTGACTAAAATTCGTTTTTGTTTGAAAATGCAACTGGAGAACTCTCCAGTTGGAAACTGGTACTGGACTGATCCTCCAGTTACCAGGTTCAGTCTTGTCTTATTTTTATAACGTTACAAATACTTGGTCAATATGTGTGACACGTGATGATACTCGAGTGTTTTAAACCACTTGACATCATGATCTGACATGTTTGAAACCATTTTAGTACTTGACAACTGTTTGTATTGGGAAAACAAAAAGTGAGTGGGCGCGTGGGTAAGATAAGCCGTCGTAGCATTTAATGCTGACATGGAAGCATTTAATGTTTACATGGCAAATTATTATTTTATTTCAAAATTCAAACCAACTTTTGTGAAAATATCTTCAAAAAGGGATTTTTTTTTATTAAAATATAACTTTGGTGTTTTATTGGGATCTTGAACCCTTTTTAAATACCCTTATTTACTTCGAACTCATTTACTTCTTTCTCTTACATTCCTTCATTTACTTCCAATCATCAAAATTGCTTCATTCTTCTCTTTGCTTCATAAATCAAAAACCCTAAATCCCAAATTTCATTTTCATTCTTCTATGGCTCTTAGATCATCTCGTTCAAGAGATGTAAATCTCTTGACTGTTCCATACAATCCCTCACCAGATGTCACTCAGGCACCTGGTGCCCCTAGTAGTGCTTCGGTCATAAAACTAAATCCAAATAATCCTATGGCCAGCCTACGAGGATCTCAAGGGTCCGATACCCTTATTGGTAGAATTCAAAAGTTTTTGAAGAATTCTCCAATAGGACCCTCATTCTCTCTAAACCCACGTAAGTTGTTTCACAACTACTTATGTGAGTTTTGGTACACTGCCGTTCTTTCTTCCGATTGTTCCTCCATCAGTTTCACATTAAAGGATGGAACAATCCAGTGTACCTTGTCAGCTGATATATTGAGGGATGCCTTACGCCTCAATTACTGGAGAGAGGGTGAATCTCCAGTCGTCTTGCCCCCAAATATAAACTTTCGCCAAGTACTTCTTGAAATGGGACACAGGGAGTGTTTGGAGAATGGGGTGTTGAAGACAAAAGGTGCGATGACCATGAAGGGCCTTACACCTTCATGGAGGTACTTTTTCATCCACCTGGTGGAGAGCATGGGTGGGAGTTCTGGTGGACTTGACCAGATTAACTCCTCGCAAGCAGAAATGGCTTACTGCTTGTGGAACGGATTGAGAGTGGACTTTGCAGATATTCTGTATAGAAGCCTAGTTCAAAAACTGAAAGGCACAAGGGGTGTTTGTATTCCCTTTTCAAGGTTCCTCTCACTTTGTTTTACGCAAATTCTGGGCAGGGAAGCATATAATAGTACAGATTCTCCGTACACTGCTCCAGACATGCTAAGGAATCTAGACTCACTGGTATCTGAAGCTGGTGAGGTTGAAATTCCTGAACGAATGCAACTGGCATTCGCTTCAACTGATGCACCTCTTGAAGGTGAGTCAGAAAGGCAACTGGGCGGGCCTCAAAATAATGAGGGACCCTCCAGTGTGTCTAATGTTGTGGTTGAGGATAGAGCAACCATAACTGAAGCAACACCAATCTCATCTATCCTGGTGAAGATACTTCAGTATCTGATCCTCCAACAGATGCACCCATCCAGGAAACTGGGGAAGGTCATCTGGAGACTGTCCAGGTAACTAAACAGCCCTCTGTCACATTCATGGATCTGGACATGAGTGTTAATGACGAGGAAATCCTTATAGAATCTTCGGATTCTGAAGGTACTGAAACAGACTTGGAGATTCTTGATGCTTCTGTACAAGCTCAAGACCCTTCATCTCCAGTCTTACCTCCAGACGCATCAATTTCACTTTCACCACCATAAGTAAATGTGCCTATAGATATATCTTTACCAACAAATTTCGCTCCTTTACCAACTGGGCAATTCTCACTTGCTCAAGAAATGCCACCCCCACCGTCGCCGTTGTTCACACCTGAGCATTCTCAGCATGAACAACAATTTGATTTTCCAGTCCTTTCTTCAACCACCACTCCAATAATTTCTTCAACTGCTGGCCTGACAACTGGGGAGACTTCCATCAGTTTGACTCCTCCAGTTGCTCCAGTAGTAACTGCTAGTGGTCTAGTGACACCTTCTCCTTTGTCACTGGACAGTTAAGTTGTCTCACTTCAAGCCGATCTCCAAAACCTTCGAACCAGGGTGGAGGAGATTCAGAAGACACTTGACAAAAACACCAAGTCCTTCTCCAGATACCACAAAGATCATTTGACAAACATTAAGGTGGTCGATCTGGGGATAAACAAGTTTTCATCTAATGAAGACTTGGTGTTCAAAAAGCTTAATGAGTTGGCCACTGGCTGCAACAATCTAGCTGGTACTCTAAAGGAAGCCTTTGACCTAACTCACTCCAAGGTCTCCAGTTCAATCTCCAACTTGCTAGGAAATACTGTTAGAACTTCAGAAGTTGACTTGAAAGAGATTGAAAGGCAGGTTAAGGAACTTATTAAAAGACCTGGCCTAGATGTAACTGGCCTTGGAGAGTAGTTGATGACTTCGGTTGGTCAGAAAATAGAGGATACACTGGGTGCTAGAGAAGATCATTTGACAAACATTAAGGTGGTCGATCTGGGGATAAACAAGTTTTCATCTAATGAAGACTTGGTGTTCAAAAAGCTTAATGAGTTGGCCACTGGCTGCAACAATCTAGCTGGTACTCTAAAGGAAGCCTTTGACCTAACTCACTCCAAGGTCTCCAGTTCAATCTCCAACTTGCTAGGAAATACTGTTAGAACTTCAGAAGTTGACTTGAAAGAGATTGAAAGGCAGGTTAAGGAACTTATTAAAAGACCTGGCCTAGATGTAACTGGCCTTGGAGAGTAGTTGATGACTTCGGTTGGTCAGAAAATAGAGGATACACTGGGTGCTAGAGAAGAGCATTTGATTGAAAGGGTGATGTCTGAGATCACCAAGCTGGCCACTCCTCAGGTTAATCTGGCCCCACTAACCAGTGAGATCAACCAGTTGAGAGGCAGCATAGAAAGTTTGAACACCCAGGTATCTCTACATGCTCAATCTATAGAGAAACTGACAACTGAAGTGGAAAATCTAAAGAAGATGGATGATGAAGTTAAGGATAAGGTTGTCTCCGGTTTGGATGAGGATTCCAAGATCTTGAATGAATTGAAAACTGGTCAAGACCAAGTTGTTGCAAATGTCTTGACCCAGTCCAAGGAGACGAACCATTTATGGAGGTCCTTCAGGATGATGTGTGGCATCTTCAAAGAGTGTAAGGACATGCAGTCGTGGCAGCCTCTTGACCGGTTGCCATCTCACCCCTCTGAATGGGAAGCAATTAGGGCAGGTCTAGATGCTGCCAAGGGGGAAAGAAGTTCAGTCCTTACACGACCAGTTGCACCTGGAAGGACTCCATCTGGATCTGGAAGAGAATTGGTTGTGGCTACCAGTACTGAAGCTGGTGAGCAGAGTGATAGGGGGAATGTTGGTTTGGACAAAGGTAAAGGTTTAGCTGGTGATGCATCTGCCCAGCCGGCCACTGGTGAAATGTTAGAAACTAGTAATGCTGACATACTACCTCCAGTTTCAGATAGTGATAGTAGAAAACTGGCTAGACTTGGTAATGACATCAAAGAAAGAAAGAAAATGAAACAAAGAAACCAAGTTGAGGCCAGGGCACATCTTGCTCAGATTAAGTTACTGGATATGAGTGATGCCAATCTACTGGGTATCACTAAGGATGAGTATGTTAGGGTTAAGAATGATCCTAGGATAGTTGACAAGTTGAATGAAATGCTAGATGTAGAACTGGATAGACACTATCATGAGGATGAAGCTGAATTCGATGCCAGGAGCTTAAACATTTCAGTGGAGAAGGCAAAAGAGATTAGGGCCAGTGGGATTCTTAAGAGAATTGCAAATGTTAAAAAGGTTGTGAAGGATGTATTGAATCCACCAAGAAGAAGGATTCCACAACCAAGAAGACCACTGACAAGAGATGCAAGAGATGCTGACCTTAGCACATTCGTTGAATCAACTGGCGAGGTATCCAATGAAGACATTAAGTCCGCTGTACTGGCTGCTAGTGCTGGGAGTATAAAAATCACAAATGAATCTGAAGCTAGAAACTACTACTCCCAGATCATGTCAACCAGAAGACATAGTGGTACTATTAATGGTGTCAATGTTACAATCAAGCCAGACACCAAGGTTTTTCAAATCGAAGTTAAGTATACTGGTGGGCCACTGGTTAGAACTGATGATCCTGGTGCTATGCAGTATGGGTTCAGCGAATGGGTAAAGATGGTGAATGTTTTGGATGCTAAGGCACAAAAGAATAGGTTCGAGAAAGCATGGGTTAACTTTCTAAGGGGAAAGATTCAACATAAAGAAAATCTTGAGCAAAAGTTGAATATTGAACCTGAAGATATTCTGCCTATCTCTTCAGTTGCCAAGAGAAGAAGAACTGGCGAAGGGCCATCTCATTAAGTTCTTTCTTCAGTTTATCTACTTGTAATTTGGATTTACATTCTGAAACTTGTATAAATTTCATTCCCTTGTATAAATGAAGTTACCAGTTTGTAACCATAAGGTAGATAATAGATTAAAATCTAACAAACATGAAAGAAAAACCTAAGGCATTTAATGATCTATAAAAATGCCTTAGATAACTTAGATAGATTTAAATCGAACAAGTCCTTCTAAGTTCACACTTGTACAGATACAAGAACTAGAAAAGACTTTGACTATATTTCTAGACAAATAGGGGGAATTTGTTAGGACCAGTTCACCTGGAACTGGCCAGTCACCAGTTCACACTTGCCAGTCACCAGTTGCATCTGGAGACTAGTGAAACTGGTGACCAAGATGATTTGTCGAGAAATATATTAAAGTCCAGTTGCACCGTACAGTTAACGCAACTGAAGACTTCCTCCAGTTGAGAACTGACCAAGTTGAAGAAGCATTCCAGTTGAAGTCGAAGACAACAAATGGAAGATAGAGAATGGCAATGGCAGCGAAGCCCAGTTGGCATTCTAGTCAGATTACAAACTGGAGACCATCAGTGGAAAGCCCTTACAATGCTTTACACTGATTACGAGGAATTGACTTATATGCTTTATGTACCTTTACCCGGATAATAAGCCTTATCTTATTATTTAAGTATTAAAAGGTACATAAAGGTGGTTATGTAAAGTCACTTTAACATGCGACTTTACACTGCTTTTTAAGGAATTAAATGCTATTCCTTAAATGCTCCCAACCACATTTGTACGGCTAAAGTTAACATCCTAATGTTAACTTTGCCTATAAATACAAGTCATTGCACAACCAAGAATTTAAGTATTCGATCTCACAAAGTTAATTCACAAAGACGAATAACTTCACACTTTGCAAACCTGCAATATTCTTTGTGAACTTGTGCAATATTCTCTCAATCGCTAAAAGGAACATTTCACAACTTTAAGTGTTTCGATTGTCTTGAGAAATTCCGAGTATAGATCAATTGTATTTCATAGGTTGTTAGGATATTTACATTCGTGTATTATCTTGGTTCCGCATCAACCTTGTAATTTGTTTAATATATCAATAAATAAATTACACATTGAAAAATACATATTGTCTCATCAAGTTATCTTACAAGTTATTTGTATTATTGCATTGTTCTTTACTTATTGTCTTTTATATAAGTAATCTATTTAGAACTTGGTATATACACACTGCAACTGGTCGTCTCCAGTTCAGTGCATATATTGCAAAGTAACTCCACCATCGAAATAGAGGTGTCTTCAGTAGTACCATCTAACGAGTTGGGACTTACAGTATTCCCAAACACTCATTCATCTTATGGTTGGTTATGTTGAGAAAGCTTAAAACGCAAGATATGCTTAGAGCTTGGGACTTGATTGATGGATCGAATAGTAATGGAATGTTATGTCCATTGTGTGATACGCAACCTGATTCACACACTCACCTTTTCTTTGATTGTATTTTCTCATCACAGGTTTGGACTTCTATTTGTACTAAACCTCGGGTTCAAGGGAGTTCTTCTAGGTGGGATGACATTGTAGCGGATATGCTTAAGTTTGCACACAAGGAATCTGTAGTAAGTGTTGTTACCAAGCTCTCTTTAGCAGCTTTGGTTTACTATATCTGGAAAGAACGAAATGCTAGGCTTTTTGCTAAGAAGAAGAGAAGTGCTGATCAACTTGTTGCCGAGATCGTTCATACTATTAGATTAAAGCTGTTAACTTTTCGGTTTAAGAAGTCTCGACGAGTGGAGGAACTTCGCATTGCATGGGATTTATCGTCTTTAATTATTCATGATAGTTAGAGTTCTGTATTTTCGCATGTAATTTTATAGTTAGTAGTTGTTTTCCTGTTCATTCTGGATGTTGCACGTAGTGCATGGTTGTAATAGTCAATCTAGTATTCAACTAGATTGTCTGCTCTTCATTTCATATTTATATTATAACCAGGGGTGACGGCTTTTTACCCGAAAAAAAATCAATATTTTAAATGTGCATGAATGTATAGATCTATGTGTTTTTAGTTCAAGAAATCAAAGATTAGTAAAGTGAGAATCAAGAGAGTTGACGCTAACAACCTTTGAAGATAAAAACAAGAAGATCAAGAGTGTTGTTGGGTCTTGTTCTTGATGGCTGCCCAAGAGTTGTTTGTTGGCTGTAGCAAGCTTGAAAAGAAGGGAATATGAGCTACAAAATGAAGGAAAAGATGATGAACAAATAAAGGAACATGTTGGGTACCCTTTGATGATTCTAGAATCAAAAGAAAGGAAGAAGGTTGGGCTTGTTTTGCTCCTGTTTTTGCTGCTGTTCGAACAGCCACTTGGGGGCTGATTTCGAGTGGTTGTTGCTTCCAAATCACTTCCAAGCTTTCACCATACATGACTCTAGTTGTTGGATGATCAATGGAACTTATTATTACATTAGATTAGTTAAATTTATGCTCCTTGTTGCCTTGTTTGAATCGAAAAAAAGGAAGAAAAGTGCAGAATTTTTTTGAGAGTAGTTGGAGAGAGTGTTTAGTGATGTGTGTGTGTTTGAAATAAGAAGTGAGAAGTATGGGGAAGGGGGAGCACGTGAATAAGGGTGTGGGTAGGTGTTGGGAGCTAGCTTATTAGAGGATGGATGTGGTGGAAGGGTGGTGATTGGTTAGGAGAAGTGGTAGTGGTGTAAGAGCTTGAATTGGTAGTGAAATAATGTCTAGATTCAAAATGAGGGTGGTTTTGATCAAGTTATGTTGTAATGGTTTGATTATGTAAATTTTAATTATACAAGTATTGGATTTTTAATTATATGTGTATGCATAGATATAAATATGTACTTGTGTTAAGTGCAAATGTTAGCTCTTGCAAGATATAAGTGTATGTATGTATGTATGTATGTGTATATATATATATTATATATATCTATTATATATATTTGTGTATATATATATATCTTGTATGTATATAAATACGTGCTTAACGTGTAAATTTTGTTGATGTACTTGGTTAATATTTGAGTTTTTGAATCATTTGGATCATTAGATACTTTCTTGTCTAGATCATACTTATAAAGCCGTTAGTATCTTCTCATAAACTTTGAGATTGACTTGGATAATCTTTAGTTATTGTGGAGACATTTCTAAGATAACTAGTCATCTATGGGCAATTCATTGAACTAGAGGGAAAATATCACTATGCTTTAATGTTTAGAAGGCCAATTGTCTTAATAAATATCTAGAGATAATGCCTAGATAAGTCCGAGTAAATTGTCCTAGTAAGATTTTGAGGGTTGTTACATACAATATCCCAAGTATTCTTGAAAAACGCCGAGGTGTACCCATCAGGTCCCGGGGCCTTATTTTCACCTATACTAAACATAGCTTGCTGAATTTCGGCATCTGTGACTCCACATACCATTGCATTTGCATTGTTGTGATCTAGTTTCTTCCGAAAAAGAGATGGTCCAGGTGCAATAGAAGTCACACCCTCCTTACCAATGAAATCCAGGGAATGATCAACAAAAGCCTTTGGTGCATTGCCACCATCATGAGAAGTGCCATGCACGTCCTTGATCACTTCAATGCGAGATCTATGATTCTTGCATTTTATCGATTTATGGAAGAAAGCATAATTTGAGTCTCCAAGTTCAAGCCACTCAATCTTGGATTTCTGCTTTAGAAAACATTCCTCATCCATCTGAGCTTCATTAAATTGTTTTAGGCACGCAGCTTCTTTATCACGAAGTTGTAAATCCAGTGGGTCATGGTCAATAGCAGTTTGGATCTCGTCAAGCTCCTTTCTCCATTTGTCCACTCGCAAGTGTAGGTTGCCTTGTTTAAGTAGTAGCTTGCGCATTGGCTTTTTTAAAGATTTTAGCTTTTTAACTACTTGAAACATGAAATGACCGTGCACTTGAGTTGCCCATTCATCCACAACAGCTTCCTTGAACCCTTCTTTATGAACCAGAAAGTTTGGAAATTTAAAAGGCTTCGGTTTGGATCTTGTGACCGAAGGCAGCTTTTTTTTGGTTAATGGGATACCCCTGTAAATTATATTCCATCACCAAAAACATTACAAAACAAGTGGTGGAGCTGAATGCTCACCAGTTCATACATATGACATGCCATATGTATGGAATCAAACAAGTACTAGATATCAACTATATGGACACTATAGTATTACAATTTGAAACAATGGAAATCTATCTTAAACAAATACATCAGCTGGTATCACGCTTTCATCTCTTGATGAAGGCAATCTCTCGTGGCACCTTCCAAGCTTTTAACCAATGATCAACCACCCTAGTATTCTTGAATCGGAGTGTCACTAACTTGAGTCGAATAGTAGAAATAATGTGATCAATAATCACATCAGGTGGTCTCGTCTGATGTGTGAAAAGGCGTAGATTTCTTTCTTGCCAAACAAAGTAAGCCGTAGCCGCAACAAGTAACCTCCCAATCACATTCTTGAAAGATCTCGACTTCGATTTGATGATCAGCCAATGTAGTACATCTTCCCATTTGTCAGAAACACATGGAACTTCAGCCAAGATCTTTATTTTGCTCCAAATCTGTGAAGAAAAAAAACACTCACAAAATAAATGATCATGCGAATCTGGACCTTTTTTACACAACGAGCAGCACATGAGATTGAAGTTAGCATTTCCATTCTTGTTCCATTGCATAAGCATATCCTGGGTCTTAAGCTTTTTTTTATCACAATCAGCCATACAAGAAATGCATGTCTAGGTATACATTGAGAAAACCACATAACGTTCGTCCATGGCACTTCAGCTTGTCTCGCTCTAATAGTATCCCAACATTCTTTAGACGAGTAATTCTTGAAGTTACCTTTGACATCCACCCAGCCAAGTTCATCCTTTATGTCAGATTGTAGCATTGGCCCTGGTATGCTGTCCAAAATTGGGTATTCAGTTCGCCATTGATCTGGCCATTTCCATACCCCATTATTACACAAATCAGCCACCCGAGAATTAACGGAAAACCCAACGCAAACAATCTGCCTAGACGAGATCATTGGGCTTAATAGACATTGCTCGGCCCATCTATCAAACCATACTGACGTGTCTTTCCCATTCCCAAGTTTCGACCAAACAAAAGGTCTGATTAGATGGTGTAGCTGAAGCATTTTACGCCATCCCAAAAACTCCTACCTTTAAGCCTATAAGAGTGAATCCATTTAACCCATAACGATTCCCTATTCGTTAATATGCTCCACATATGATATACCATTAGTGATTTATTAACCCCATCAAACCTTCGAATTCCCAAACCATCCTCAGATCTTGGTAAACATATAGCTTTCCACGATACCTTGGCTTTTCCTTTGGACATTGGACCTTGACACCACAAAAATCCTCTCATCTTTTTTTCCAGTTCTTTAATAATGCTCGAAGGTAGAATAAATACAGAAGCCCATTAAAGATGAATAGAGGATAATACTGACCGAATTAATTGAAGTCTGCCAGCGAAGGATAATGATTTGTTCTTCCAATCAGTAATTCTGTTTTCCAATCTTTCAAGTAATACCTTACAATCCTTATGCAGGAGACGTGAAGATATTTGACCGGTAACCTTCCCTCCTCAAAAGGCATAACAGCCAGAATCGCTTGTTTCACATGTTCTGGTACATTACAAAAGAATGCAGTGCTCTTCGGCATACTCGGCACCAATCCAGACATATCTTTAAATTCATTTAAAGCATTCATCACTGTTTTTGCTGAATTAGTTTCACCCCTTGCAAACAGAAAGAGATCATCCGCGAAACATAGATTAATAATCCGCTCTTTTTCACATTGGTTATGGAATCTGAAACTAGCTGTCGTCATGACATTATGCTGAAGTATAAGTGTTAAAACTTCCATAACTAGTGTGAAAAGATAGGGGGACATAGGATCCCCTTGTCTGAGCCCACGCCTTCCTTTAAAAAACCCATGGAGATTCCCATTAATAGCTATCGAAAATGAAGTAGATGAAACACAAGCCATAATCCACCTCGTCATTTTGGGATGAAAACCGAATCCATATAATGTGGCTTCCAGGAATTTCCAGTCAACAGTGTCATATGCCTTCTGAATATCAATCTTAAACGCACATCTTGGTGGCCCAACATCACGATGGTAATTATGCATAAGGTCCTGAGTAAGAAGTATATTATCTGAAATTCTTCTACCAGGAACAAAAGCAGATTGATTGATGTTAATAATATCCTTTAAGCTATCCTTAATCCTGTTTGTGATGATCTTACTGATGCATTTATAAATGGTGTTGCAGCAAGAGATAGGACGAAAATCAGTAACACTAGCAGGAGTTGGGACTTTGGGAATAAGGGCTATTAATGTATGATTTACCTGTTGTAGGAGCTGTCCATTACGAAAAAAATTCATGAATCGCACTACATACATCCTTTCCCACAATATCCCAAGTACCTTTAAAGAACGTGGATGTAAATCCATCAGGCGCCGGTGCTTTGTTCTCTCCAATTGCAAACATTGCAATTCTGATTTCTTCATCTGTAACATTGCGAACCATATGGGCAGCTTGCTGACCTGACATCTTCTTCGTAAATAATTGAGGTGATGGGTGGCTGTGAATTTGTCCTTCTAAACCAATAAAACGTTCATAATAACTAACAAACACTTTAGGGGTTGCACGACCTTCATGTAGCACACCATCAATATCCCGAACAACTTCAATCCTACTCCGATGATTCTTACTTTTTACAGAATAATAATAATAATAATAATAATAAAAAATCCGACAAGTTCAATCGAGATTTACCAATATACTTTATGGCTATTTTCTGGGAACTAGATTGGCATTCCCAGTCGTTGAGTATTTTGTTAAATCTGTATGGGCTAAATATGGACTATCTAAGGTTATGATGAATGGGAATGATTTCTTCTTTTTTAAATTTAGCTCGAAGGAGGGTATGGAAAATGTTTTAAAGGATGGGCCATGGCTAATTCGTAACACTCCTATCTTTCTCAAGACTTGGTCTCCAACTGAAATACCTAAAAAAGATGAAATCAAAACAGTTCCAGTTTGGGTTAAAATGCACAATGTGCCTTTGGCAGTATACTCGGATGATGGACTGAGCCTTTTAGCTTCCAAGATCGGTACACCTAAGCTACTTGATAACTACACAGCTGCTATGTGTGTAGAGTCGTGGGGTCGTAGCAGCTATGCGAGGGCAATGGTAGAATTAAATGCAGATAAGGAGATCAAGGAGAGCCTTATAGTTGCTATCCCACATTTGGAGGGAGAAGGACATGTTAAAGAAATGATAAAGGTAGAATTCGAATGGAAACCCCCCAGATGCTCCACTTGTTGTATCTTTGGACATACACTATCTTAATGTCCTAAGAGAGTGCAACCTGCACCAATAGTAACAACGAAAGTTGATGATCAAGGATTTCAACAAGTGAGAGAAAAAAGCTAAAGCTAAACAGGGTTTCCCTCAAAAGAAACCTACACAAAATTTTAAGTATCAACCTAAAGCAAATGTGACTGGGGCTAGTTTTTCGGGCACGAAACCATCTTCGACTCCTGTTTCAACCAGCAACTCCTTTGGAATTTTAAATGAAGAACATGAGAAAAATAAGGAAGGTAGCAAGCAGAAAGCAAATAACAAATACAAAGTGTATGTTGATTCGGAAGGAGATGAAGTGATTGATATCATTGAAACTGAAACCTCAAATTTCATGGCTGCGAATACGGATGTTAAAGCTACTGAGGGGGCAAGCACTCCCGGAGAAGAGGTTTCTAATGGGTAGTATCGCAGCATGGAACATTAGGGGGTTGAACCGCCCTCTGAAACAAAATGAGGTTCGTCAGGTTGTTATAGAAAATAAGTTGAATGGTGGTGCTATTTTGGAATCTCATGTGGATGTGTCGAAACTTTTTAGTGTTTGTAAAAAGGTTTTCAGATCTTGGGACTGGACATCAAATGGGTCCTTTTGTTATAAAGGTACACGCATTATTTTAGGATGGGATTCTAATCTTGTAAGTGTTATGGTTTTAGCACAAACAAGTCAAGTAATGCATGTTCAGATTATCTTCAAAGTTGATAAATAAATCGCTACTTTGTTCAATTGTATATGCTAATAATCATTATAAGGACAGAAGGGAATTATGGACGAGTTTGTGTGCTCACAAATCTTTCATTCGAGATGCTCCTTGGGTAGTTATAGGGGATTTCAACTCGTCCGTTTACCTGGAAGATAACTTCTATGGCTCGTCGACTATTAGCATTGGAATGAAAGAGTTCAAAGAATGTGTTGAAGAAACTGAACTTATGGATATAAATAGTTCTGGATTTCATTTCACATGGACACAGAAACCTAAAAAAGGTGTTGGAATTCTAAAGAAAATTGATAGAATAATGGGGAACATGCAGTTTATTACTGAATTTCCATCATCTTATGCCACTTTTCAACCTTACCGTGTTTCTGACCATACACCTTGTGTATTGAAGCTGCCTTCAGTTGCAAGAAACAGACCTAGGCCTTTTAAGTTTGCAAATTTCATTACTAGCAAACCCGGGTTTATGGAAGCTGTAGAGAAAGGATGGAAGCAAGAGTTTAAGGGGTATAAAATGTTTTGTGTTGTAAAAAAGCTGAGATCACTTAAAACTCCAATGCGCAAGCTTTTATTTGAACAAGGCAACCTCCATGCTCGTGTCACTACCTTAAGGAAAGAACTTGATGATATTCAAAAGGAAGTTGACAATAATCCAGGTGATGAATCTCTTCGTGCAAAGGAAACGATCTGTCTTGAAAAGTGCAAAGTAGCTTCTTATGATGAGGAATGCTTTCTAAAGCAGAAAGCAAAGATCGATTGGTTAAATGCAGGTGACTCTAATACAACATACTTTCATAACACTGTTAAAAGCAAGAACCACAGAAAACGAATATATATGATTAAAGATGCTAATGGGCAGGTTTGTGAGGGTGAGACTGTAAATGATTCTCTTGTTATGCATTACACTAATTTCCTAGGTGTTGCGCAGCCTGTAGAACCGATTAATACAGATTACCTGTTCACTAATGTTTTGGATCCACAAGTGGCATCTCAAATGGTGAATCCTGTTTCTTTTGAGGAAATAAAGGATGCTATGTTTTCAATCGGTGACAACAAAGCTCCTGGGCCAGATGGGTTTACTTATGCGTTCTTTAAGAAGTCATGAGGAATTATTGGTGAAGAAGTGAGTACCCCTACTACTTATGCCTTCTCCAAGAAGTGAATCATACTATCCTTGCTCTTGTTCCTAAAGTAAGTACCCCTACTACTTATGCCTTCTCCAAGAAGTGAATCATACTATCCTTGCTCTTGTTCCTAAAGTAAGTACCCCTACTACTGTGCTTGATTATCGGCCTATTTCATGTTGGAATGTGATATACAAATGCATTAGCAAAATAATTACAAATAGAATAAAGCCTGGACTTGATGATCTTGTTAGTATAAACCAGTCGGCCTTTATACCTGGAAGAAAGATATCAGACAATATCTTGCTTACCCAGGAACTCATGCACAATTACCACTTAAATAGAGGCCCGCCTAGATGTGCGTTTAAAATTGACATTCAGAAGGCTTATGATACTGTCAACTGGGAGTTCATAAGGGAAAGTTTAGTGAGGTTTGGATTCCACCCAACCATGGTTAATTGGATAATGGTTTGTGTTACAAGTGTGTCGTACTCATTGAGCATTAATGGTAATCTGCATGTCTATTTCAAGGGTAAACGTGGTTTACGGCAAGGTGATCCCATGTCACCATATCTCTTTACCCTTGTTATGGAGGTCCTTTCTTTACTTCTTCAACGAGCTTCCTTGGAGAATGCATTTAAATTCCATGCCCACTGTAACAAGCAAAAGATTATTAGTGTTTGTTTTGCAGATGATTTGTTTCTGTTTGCTAGGGGTGATGTTCACTCAGCTAAAATCCTTATGGACGTATTGGAGCATTTTCAAAGGATTTCTGGCCTTGTACCGAGTCTTACGAAGAGCACAGCATACTTTTCTAACATTGTTGATCATACTAAGCAGGCGATTTTATCTATTATGCCTTTTGATGAAGGTAAGCTTCATGCTCGTTACTTAGGTGTGCCACTTATTTCTACTAGACTGGTCTACAAAGATTGTAAGGTTTTATTTGAAAGAATGGAAAAAAGAATTGATGACTGGAAAACTAAAACCCTTTCATTTGCTGGTAGACTTCAACTTATCAACTCGGTTTTAGCCTCACTGCACATTTATTGGGCTTCGGTTTTCATTCTTCCTGCTCGAATCATTAAAGAATTAGAACAAAAAATGAGAAACTTTCTATGGGGCACTGGACCTGGTGGAAAGATTAAATCGAAAGTTTCGTGGAAATCAGTGTGTTTTCCAAAGTATGAAGGTGGGCTGGGAATAAAAAGAATTTTTGATTTTAATAAAGCGCTCATTACTAGTCATATTTGGAGCATTGTGACTGATAGGGAATCATTGTGGGTCCGATGGATACACTCCTATAAACTAAAAGGAAGAAGCTTTTGGGAGGTTACTCCTCGTGGATCCATGAGCTGGGGATGGAGGAAAATCCTTCAATTGTGGGATGCTATCCGCCCTCATATATGGAAAAAGATTGGTAATGGTGTATCTATTTCGGTATGGAGTGATACTTGGAACGATTATTGCCCATTGAGGAACTATATCTCTACTAGGGACATCATGCGAGCTGGGTTTCGATTGGATAATAATATGGCTGATGTAGTTAATAATGATCAATGGATTTGGCCTCAAGCTTGGTATAATGTTTACCCAGTCCTTATTAATATCCCTCCACCTGTGCTTAATCCTAATACCCAAGATCAAGCTGTTTGGAAGAATACAGAAGGAGCTGAACATGAATTTTCTGTTAATGAAGTTTGGAATGCTGTTCGGTATAAACAAAATGAAGTACCATGGGTAAAGAGTATTTGGTTCTCTACATGTGTGCCTAGGCATGCATTCCACCTATGGCTTTTGTTTCAGAATATATTGAAGACTCAAGATAGAATGAAAGCATCGGAAGTTGGAAGTGCCTCAAATCTCAACCTCATGTGCTGCCCATTATGCCAAAGAGGAATGGATTCTCACTCACATCTATTTTTCCAGTGTTCTTTTTCTTTGCAGGTATGGGGGCAAATTAAACATATGGCAAACATGTCTTCTGTTTCGGACTCATGGGATAGTGTTGCTGGATGGCTAATAACTCGATCTACCAGAATTCAGCTGAAAGTGTCATTGCAAGGCTCCTAGTGGCTGCTGCATCATATTTCTTATGGCATGAACGTAATTCAAGATTGTTCTCTAATACCAAGTGTTCTGAAGCTCAAGTAAGAGAAAAAATTGTGACCACAGTGCGACTTAAGCTTATCTCGCTCAAGTTTAAGGCTAACCGGAGCAATAGTCATTTATTGAAGATGTGGGACATCCCTAAGCTCAATTTATTACAAGCTTCGAATGAAGATCCAGGAGGAAATGTCACATGTCTTGGCTAGTGTTTGATTCTACAATGAGTGATTCATTGTTGATTGTAGTTTGATGTCTTGTTTATCTAGTTAATCTGTTCAAATATATGGTATACCATATATTATTGAATGTGACGTTCAGTCACATTATTTGTACCTAAACAGTGAATTTGTCAATATATCATCAGGGGTGACGGCCTTTACCGAAAAAGAAATGACCTAAATCGACTCACAAACGAAATCGAATCCCATCCAAATGTTATGACCAGAGATGAATTGATATATTTGATCAATAATACATGAAATCAATAGATTATTACCGACAATACTTGTAGATGATTGTAAGGATGCAAAAGCTTAACCAAACGGAAACCCTATTCTCCCTCTCCCTAATGGCGATCTGCTTGTTCTTCTTTCTTGCCCTATTTCGAATTGATTAATCTTGTTAATATGTCCCTCTCATAAACTATCGGATTCTTCTTGGATCTGATTGTTTATTGAAGTGCATGTTAGAGGTTGGTTTTTCGTTTTAGGGTTTTTTTTCTTGCTTATAAACGCCCGTTCCTTTTTCTTACCAGTTCTTACGGATTAGTTAGCGGATTGGGTTCTTTTGGATTGCTTTCAAAGTAGCATCTTTGAATTAACCTGGTTCTCTAATTAATTTAGGAAGGCTGGTTGATTAAGATTCGTTTTAGGGTTAGGGTTTCTTCGTTTTTGTTTCTGGTGCTTCATCTACTTACTTGTCTCATTTTTCTTGTTTTGTTTTTGGTGTGTTGATGGTTTACTAGCTATGGAGAGATCGAAAGTGGAGAAAGGTATTGATCCTGGTGGCGGTCTCGCTGCTAAGATTAAAAACATTGATGGCAAGAAAGTTCCTTCACGAACTGCTGTTAGAAACCCTGATAAGGGTGCGACACCTTCTAATCCAGCTAGGGCTTCGTTTGATGTGAATAAAGATGAAACTGGTTTGGGGAGTGGTGATTTGTTTTCTGCACCTAAGTTAGATAGTGACTCGAATGACAAAAAGAATGATGATATACCTCCTAACCAGGCCATGCAAAAACCATTGGAGGGAATTCAAGATGAGGGTATTAAGAGTTGTGAAGTTTTTCATGAGGCTGGTGCTACGGATGGGTCGAATACTACAATTTCATATGCTGCAAAATTGAAGACTGGTTCCATAAAAAAGGTGGTCAATTTAAGAAAATATGAAAACATGGTAGAGAAAGAAGGTGTTGATGTGGTTCTACCAAAGGAATCTGTTCGACAAGTGCAAGATAAGTTTGCGAATACTTTGTTTGGTTACTTTCTTGGTGATAGAATTGCATACCCGGTGGTGGAATATTTTGTAAAGACGAATTGGAAGAAGTTTGGTTTGCAGAAAGTAATGATGAATGCTAATGGCTTCTTCTTCTTCAAGTTCTTGGATAAAAAAGGTATACAAAATGTAATTGATGGAGGACTATGGATAATTCGATGTATGCCTTTGTTTCTTAAGGTTTGGTCACCAAATGTGAAGTTACAAAAAGAAGAAATAAAGGAGCTGGCAGTGTGGGTTAAGATTCATAATGTTCCTATCGCAGCTTACTCAGATGATGGTTTAAGCAGGCTTGCCTCTAAGCTAGGTAATCCGAAACTGCTTGATGCTTATACAAGTGCCATGTGTACCGAGTCTTGTGGGGTAGTAGATATGCGAGAGCACTTATAGAAATATCAGCGAGTTCTGAATTTAAAGATGTATTATCAATTGAAATTCCTGATATGGATGGTGATGGGTATACGAAGGAATTCATGCAAGTTGAGTATGAATGGAAACCTCCGAGGTGTTCACATTGTTGTGTTTTCGGGCATATTTTAAATGTGTGCCCAAACAGGTGCGTGCTGAAAAGCCAAAGACAAAAGTGGATGCTGAGGGTTTTATTGAGGTAAAGGGAAGAAAGAATCAAAACAAAACAGGTTTTAATCTTAACAAGAAAAAACAAAAGTTTGAATATAGACCTATTGTGAGTCAAAAGAAAGCTATGGATATGCCTAGCACTTCAGGATCGGCAACTAATATTTCCCAAGCAATGATTTGTTGACTGATTATGGTCCGGGTATGAATGATCCTTTGATTCAGCTAGCTGATGGAAATGATAAGGGAAAGAGTGATAAAGGTACTTCTAATGATATTCTTGATGAGTAGGATGATGAGAAGGTTGAGGATGTTTATGATGAGACAGCCGATTTCATGAAAATGGAAGTTGAGGAAAAGGTCATTTCTGAGGGGGCAAGCACTCCCGGTGGTTTTCATGGGTAGTTTAGCCTCCTAGAATTAGGGGGCTGAACCGCTCACTAAAACAAAAAGAGGGTCGACAGGTAGTTACTGATAATTATCTGAATTTATGTGCTATTGTGGAATCGCATGTAGATGTGTCTAATTTATTTAGTGTGTGCAAGAAGATAAGCAAAACTTGGTGATTGTGCACCAAACCACGTCGAGTGGCTATGAATAGGGTTCTGGGTGGAAAAGATGTTTTATGGAAAGAACCCTAAAGGGTTCTTAGGGTTTGTTGGCGATTCCCCGAAGGTAGGAGCGGTGCTCCTTTACGCCAATCTAGAATTGTTTGGTTAGTTTGTCGAATCTTGTTCGACTTATGTTGGGGTTTTGGTTCGATCCGTGATCGTACGAATATCGGTATTGTGTTGTGTATGTGATGGATGTGGAACGTGAAGAAGTCCTCTTCCTTTTATAGGAGGAGGTTCCTTGGAGAAGAAGGTTAGGGTTTTCCCTATTCCTTATTTGATATAAACTCTTATTGCCATGTTTATCCGATCTAGTTTATTTTTATCCTTCTTTGAATATTCCGGACTAGGCAAGGGATTGTATTTATCTTTGGAAAGGATTTATTTATATCCTTTTATTTATTTGACCAAGTTAGGCACCTTCGTGCTTACACTCTTCGTGAGCGTATTTTGTTATGAATGTCCTTCGTATAGTGATTTGAAGGGGTACATCGTCAAGCCCCCAGTCTAATATGATAGACTGCTAGGGATATGATTTTAGACTATCTCTGTGCCCTTTCTCGTGAACCTTGTATTTTAAGTATTGATTGCTGAAAAATTCGTTCTTGCACGTTGGATAGGTTGCCTCCGAGTTTTGTCTTTCGTTTTACTTGGATTATGTCGAAGGACCATATCTGCAGCTTATTTAATTATGAGGGGGCAAAGGGCGGTGACTATTTCTTCAAGGGGTGAAGTTGTAAAATTTGGCATAAGTAGGTAGTTGCATGTGCTTTTATTGCAACAAGTGGACGGTTCATGGCCTTCTTTGAAAATCGCTCCCTATATAGCCATAAATACCACTTTGTCTCGCTAAATTTTTCTCTTTTCCCTCCACTGTTCATCGTGTTCTCTGCTTCTTCATTCGGATAATCCATCCATTAATCCAGGTACTTTTCTACTTTCTTCCTTGTTGTTTGTTACTGCGATGGCGAAGGTAGGTATTAAGTCAACCTTTTCTTCCATCACCATTGATCAACTTAGGGATTTTGTGGACAATTTTTTTCCGGGTAGAATTAGGGCTTTCCAATTGGCTGGAAAAAAGCAGAGTATAGTGTCTCCCCCAGATGGTTATGTTGGTATATATCTAGACTCCATCGTTTATGGTAATGTTAGGTACCCATTTTCCCTTTTTTTCCTTGGTGTACTTAGTCATTATGGGAACCATTTATCACGATGGCATCCTCAAGGTCATGTGAAGATAATGGCTTTTAAGGTGATGTGTCGTGCTTGCGGAGGTGATCCCACTGTTGATCTTTTTAGGAGATTTGCGAATATTTGTGATACGGGTGATTGGGTTACCATTCAAAATAGGCCAAACAATGCTGGTTGTTTTGAGAGGGGTGGGGTGACTATCAGAGATTGGAAGGATCGATTTGTTTTTATGAATGATACTTTAATCCCCGATGTCTTTAGTATTTTGGTAGATAGGGTGAGGTTGGAGGATGTAAAGAAGTGTGTTGATCCTATCCCTCTTGATGAAGACTTGAGCCCTTTGTTTAAGGAGATTAGTGAGAATCATATAGTTGCATTGTCATACCCTGATAGTGTTCTTTTCAAAGCGAAGGTCATAGGTGTTTTGCCTACTAGTGAAGAAGAAATGGATGGTAAGCACAGGATTTGTTTTATTGTATCTACCTATTGTATTTCTGCTTTAGCTTGACTCCTTTCTCCTTTCTTTATTTGTAGATATGAGTTTTATGGACTTTGTGAGGAAAGGTGGTCAAGATGTTGTGCAATCTTTTGGTGAGGCTGTTGCTGGGTCCCTACCCATTCCTTCTGTTGTACCAAGTATGAGCCATGCTGAAGGGCTTGAATCATCTCCTTCTAGGGGGGTTGGTCCTTCTAGTGGAGGGTCTCCTCCCGTTGTTGTTGAAGAAGATGATGATGTGGAAATAACTGGTGTGAAGGCGAGTGATTGGAAGGTTCCTAAGGAAGGTATTGGTTCTCGCTTTCGGAAGAGGAAAGACACTGGGTCTCCTTCGTATCCTCTGTTAAAGCAAAAGAAAACCAAGTTGAAAGGTATATGTTTTTCCTTTACCTTTGTATCTTAATTCTTTTTCTTTTTACTTTACTCTTGTTTGATTTGTATGCAGCATATGCCATTTTTGATCGTACAGATGATACTCCCCCAAAATCTTATGATGATGAAGACGGTATTTCTCTTGACTCCCTTCGTGGTATGAGTGACTTAGGCTTCGTTCAATCATATCATAAGTATGCCCAATGTCAGAGCAAGATGAATGTGGTTGTAGAGGAGCGCTTGCAGGCTGCTTGTTCTCGTATTGAAGATTTGCTGGAACAACTGGGTAAGAAGAATCAGCAATGTGAGAATTTGAAGAAGTTCGTTGAAGATGTGAAGAGTCAATCAAGTGAAGTTCTGGTGTTGGAGAGGAAGCTGCGAGAGGCTGAAGTCGGTTGCAAGATTCGAGAGGATGAGATTGCTGAGTTAAAGCAAAAATTGACCAACTCTGTCTTGAACCTTAATTTTGAAAACGAGGTGTCTTCTGGACTAGCTAAGCAGGTGCAGGAGCATATTTCGGAGCATGCTGGTCTGATAACCGACGTAATTCCTTATGCTTGCAGGGCCTTGGTAGACAGTAACGAGTTTGGGAAGCTTGTGGCAGCAGTGATTACGACAAAAAGGGATGATGAGAGGTCACTTATTCTGAAAAAATTGAGCGATGATGGGAAGGTGGATTTGGCTTCTTGTTCTGACTTCAAAGCCAATACAGTTGAGGTTATCAATCGAGCTGTGGCTGATAACAAGAATGCTAATTTCCCATTTGTTGAGAAGATGACCTCCAATCATGTTGCTTCGTATAAAGCTCTGATGCACATTGTTCGTGACAAGATTGATCCTGTCTCAACATCTGCTTCTGCAAACATGGATTCATGTGGCCCTCCTGTAGAAACTCATGTTTCACCATCTTGCCTGGAAACCTACGCTGCTGACGTAGCTGCTCCCACTTGATTCCTCGATGAAACTGTTTCATTAGGCCTCTGGCCTTAAAACAATTTTTTACATTTGTAATCTAAACTTCATGGTCTGGATAGTATTACTGTTTTTTGATCCTGCATAGTATGCAAGTTATATGAATATTCCCATGGTTTATGTGGGCCATGGTGCTTTTGTTTTTATAATACTTCAGAATGTGAGATTTTTACGAAGCTCTCACTTCTTTACATTTAGTGTATTTCGAAGGCCTTAAAAGGTCTTTGTAAGTCATGGATGTTTTGCACAGTGTCGAGGGTATTCCCATTAGATTTTCCTGTGTCTCACATTTTGTGCATGGTTACGAAGGTTATTTTCTTCGCAATTTCCATGTCTTATGTTTGATTCCATGCTTCGCAGTAGAAGTTTACTTGCGATTAGGCTCTTATGTTATGTAGGCGTCCCTTTGAACATACATTTTTTGGCCTTAGTAGCATGTCTTTGGTTGATTAACTTGTACGTACATGGTAAGAGTAATGATAATACGATAGGGAGCGACCCTTCGTATATGTAGGAGATCATTGTGTGACCTAAAAACAAAAATCTCATTAATCAATGTGTGATTACATAAATTCCTAATAGGATTGCTATTTATTCATCTAAGGGATGTAACCTATTACATTTATCACTTTTTGTGAAAAACTTAAAGGCTACAAAGCAACCCGGGCACATTATGCCTTTTGTTTACTCATCATTCCCTGCGATCCCAAGGGATCCAGTGGATTCCTTTGAGTCACAGGTCTTTGGAAGCTTTGCTGAATCTGAGGTTGATCCTTCGCTCTCTTGGGAACCTTCCAAATCTGACGATCCTTCGTCTTCTTTGTAAATCATGAAGATTGTTTGTTCCGGAGCTTTGTTCCTCTCTTGGCTTCCTTCTTCATCTTTTACTTTAGTGTTTTGCCGAATTTCCACTAATAAGTGGCCCAGCTCTCCTTCTTTTATGGCTTTCCTTAGGTTGATGCAGTCATTCGTATCATGACCATGAACACAGTGGAACTCGTAGTACTCATCATAATTCTTCTTGTTTTTGTTGCTAAGCTTCGGAGGGGGTGCGAAGGTCTTTGCTACCTTTTCTTTTTACTTTACTCTTGTTTGATTTGTATGCAGCATATGCCATTTTTGATCGTACAGATGATACTCCCCCAAAATCTTATGATGATGAAGACGGTATTTCTCTTGACTCCCTTCGTGGTATGAGTGACTTAGGCTTCGTTCAATCATATCATAAGTATGCCCAATGTCAGAGCAAGATGAATGTGGTTGTAGAGGAGCGCTTGCAGGCTGCTTGTTCTCGTATTGAAGATTTGCTGGAACAACTGGGTAAGAAGAATCAGCAATGTGAGAATTTGAAGAAGTTCGTTGAAGATGTGAAGAGTCAATCAAGTGAAGTTCTGGTGTTGGAGAGGAAGCTGCGAGAGGCTGAAGTCGGTTGCAAGATTCGAGAGGATGAGATTGCTGAGTTAAAGCAAAAATTGACCAACTCTGTCTTGAACCTTAATTTTGAAAACGAGGTGTCTTCTGGACTAGCTAAGCAGGTGCAGGAGCATATTTCGGAGCATGCTGGTCTGATAACCGACGTAATTCCTTATGCTTGCAGGGCCTTGGTAGACAGTAACGAGTTTGGGAAGCTTGTGGCAGCAGTGATTACGACAAAAAGGGATGATGAGAGGTCACTTATTCTGAAAAAATTGAGCGATGATGGGAAGGTGGATTTGGCTTCTTGTTCTGACTTCAAAGCCAATACAGTTGAGGTTATCAATCGAGCTGTGGCTGATAACAAGAATGCTAATTTCCCATTTGTTGAGAAGATGACCTCCAATCATGTTGCTTCGTATAAAGCTCTGATGCACATTGTTCGTGACAAGATTGATCCTGTCTCATTAGGCCTCTGGCCTTAAAACAATTTTTTACATTTGTAATCTAAACTTCATGGTCTGGATAGTATTACTGTTTTTTGATCCTGCATAGTATGCAAGTTATATGAATATTCCCATGGTTTATGTGGGCCATGGTGCTTTTGTTTTTATAATACTTCAGAATGTGAGATTTTTACGAAGCTCTCACTTCTTTACATTTAGTGTATTTCGAAGGCCTTAAAAGGTCTTTGTAAGTCATGGATGTTTTGCACAGTGTCGAGGGTATTCCCATTAGATTTTCCTGTGTCTCACATTTTGTGCATGGTTACGAAGGTTATTTTCTTCGCAATTTCCATGTCTTATGTTTGATTCCATGCTTCGCAGTAGAAGTTTACTTGCGATTAGGCTCTTATGTTATGTAGGCGTCCCTTTGAACATACATTTTTTGGCCTTAGTAGCATGTCTTTGGTTGATTAACTTGTACGTACATGGTAAGAGTAATGATAATACGATAGGGAGCGACCCTTCGTATATGTAGGAGATCATTGTGTGACCTAAAAACAAAAATCTCATTAATCAATGTGTGATTACATAAATTCCTAATAGGATTGCTATTTATTCATCTAAGGGATGTAACCTATTACATTTATCACTTTTTGTGAAAAACTTAAAGGCTACAAAGCAACCCGGGCACATTATGCCTTTTGTTTACTCATCATTCCCTGCGATCCCAAGGGATCCAGTGGATTCCTTTGAGTCACAGGTCTTTGGAAGCTTTGCTGAATCTGAGGTTGATCCTTCGCTCTCTTGGGAACCTTCCAAATCTGACGATCCTTCGTCTTCTTTGTAAATCATGAAGATTGTTTGTTCCGGAGCTTTGTTCCTCTCTTGGCTTCCTTCTTCATCTTTTACTTTAGTGTTTTGCCGAATTTCCACTAATAAGTGGCCCAGCTCTCCTTCTTTTATAGCTTTCCTTATGGCTTTCCTTAGGTTGATGCAGTCATTCGTATCATGACCATGAACACAGTGGAACTCGTAGTACTCATCATAATTCTTCTTGTTTTTGTTGCTAAGCTTCGGAGGGGGTGCGAAGGTCTTTGCTACCTTTTCTTTTGCTAGGATCGCCCTTGGGGTCTTGGTGAGCTCCGGAAGGATTGCCCTTTCCTTACCTTTGTCTTCCTTACCATATGGAGAGTACTTAATTCGGTTATCTTTGTTGTTAAACAAACTTTGCTTTCTTTTTCCTCCGGAGGGCTCCCCATCTTGTGTTGGTCCTCCGATGCTATTAGCCGCTGTGTCCCTGGCGTCTAGCCATGCGTATGCCTTAGCCTTTGTATCTTTGAAATTCTCCGGGAGCTTCTCTACTAGATGCTCAATAAGGGCCCTGCTTCGGCATCCATGAATGAGGCCTGATATCCTTTGGGATTCTGGCAAAGTAGGTATCTCCTGAGTTTCATTGGTATACCTATTTATGAAGGCCCTAGTACCTTCTTCTGATCCCTGTTTGATATTATGAGCCGCGATGTGGGTCTTCTTGTGCTTTTTTTGCTGGCTGAAGTGTGCTCGGAATTTCTCTTTCAGGTCTGTGAAGCCAGTTATTGATCCCTTTGGGAGATTGTTAAACCATTCTCTAGCGTCACTTTTGAGTACCCAACCGAAAGCTCTACAAGCTACGGGGTCGTTCCATTGTTGCATAGCTGCTGCCCCTCGTATGTCCCTAGATGGGAGGGGCACTTCATATTCTTAGGTAATGGGTACTTTTGTATCCATTCAACTAAAGGTGAGATGTTAGATTCATCTTCGAGAGGGAAAAGCTGCTCTTGATTGATGTTCAATCCTTCTGTGTTGAGTGTTGCTGTTGGAATGGTGTTGGCTCCCCACGGATATCCTCCATAATATGGATACCACGGAGGGTAGATTGATTGAGGTCCCGTTCCAGCCATTGCATGTGAAGGTAGGGGCTCGGAGAGTTGAGGTTAAGTCATTGGATAGCTTTGAGGATACCCCGGAGGTCTTGGGCCGTACCTTGGAGGCATCGGAGGTGGTATTCCCCAGTATGGATAGTAATCGAATGGATGGGGGATTCCCTGGGGAGTGGTTATCGTAGAGTCAGTAACAATGGGAGCTCCGGGGATGTTCTTGTTCCCTGTCCTAGACCTAGGGATCCTTGTCAGATCAGGGAAGTTAAAGTTTGCATCATTCACGAATTCCTGAGCCCTTTGTTGTGGCTGAGGAGTAACCTCTGGGCTCCGGGGATTGCGTGCATTGTTCCCTGTTGCTCTTCCATCTTGGTCCTCCACCTCCCAATCTTTGTCAGTTTTGCTTCCAAAGTTTAACGTCCTTCCTGTTGTCCGCTGTCTGTTGATATACCTTAGGGCTTCTTCAAGAAAATCTTTGTTTCCGAAGAGTTGTTCTTCGTTTATTGGTTCTGCTTGCCTTGAAGATTCTGCCCTATTATTTCGCCTTTGGTATAGTATAGAAGGGTCTGGACGGTAAGTATGGTTCGTTGCGAACTCGGGTTGACTTTGAGTCCCATATATGGGAGTGCTGAATGATGGAGATGAGACCCCTGCCGCTTGGGAGGCGGCTGCGCTAAGTAGGGTTTTTGGGTCTGCGCTCGACATGATTTTAGTGAATCGGTGTGGTGGTTTGATGGTGGGTGTCTTGTATGGGGTCCCACGGATGGCGCCAAATGATTGTGCACCAAACCGCGTCGAGTGGCTATGAATAGGGATGTGGGTGGAAAAGTTGTTTTTTGGAAAGAACCCTAAAGGGTTCTTAGGGTTTGTTGGCGATTCCCTGAAGGTAGGAGCGGTGCTCCTTTACGCCAATCTAGGATTGTTTGGTTAGTTTGTCGAATCTTGTTCGACTTATGTTGGGGTTTTGGTTCAATCCGTGATCGTACGAATATCGGTATTGTGTTGTGTATGTGATGGATGTCGAATGTGAAGGAGTCCTCCTCCTTTTATAGGAGGAGGTTCCTTGGAGAAGAAGGTTAGGGTTTTCCCTATTCCTTCTTTGATACAAACTCTTATTGGCATGTTTATCCAATCTAGTTTCCTTAGGAGGACATCCTTGAATATTCCGAACTAGGCAAGGGATTGTATTTATATTTGGAAAGGATTTATATTAATCCTTTTATTTATTCGACCAAGTTAGGCACCTTGGTGCTTACACCCTTCATGAGCGTGTTTTGTTATGAATGTCCTTCGTATAGTGATTCGAAGGGGTACATCGTCACTTGGGATTGGACCTCCAATGGTAATTTTTGTGCTAAAGGTACGAGAATTATTATTGGCTGGAATACTGAGGTTGCTGATGTCATGGTTTTGCCACAAACGGATGTCATGTGCAAGTATTTTCAAAGAAGATAAAAAATCGCTATTTTGTTCATTTGTTTATGCTGATAATTATTATGAGAATAGACGAGATTTGTGGTAGAATTTGTGTATGCGTAAGGTTTTTGTGTGTAATAAGCCTTAGGTTATTATGGGGGACTTTAATTCGACACTTAATCTTGAAGATTCTCTCCATGGATCATCGAATATTAATATTAGCATGATGGAGTTTAAAGATTGTGTGGAATGTATAGAAGTGTTTGATATAAACAGCTCCGGTTTACATTTTACTTGGAATCAAAAACCGAAAAGAGGTGGGGGCGTGTTTAAAAAAATTGATCGGATTATGGGAAATACAGAGTTCATTGATGCTTTTCCAGCAGCTTGTGCACTATTTCATCCCTACAGAATCTATGATCACTCGCCATGCATCCTGAAACTTCCTTCTATTACAAGAAGTCGTCCTAAACCAGTTAAGGTTGCTAACTTTCTTGTTCATAAGCAGGGCTTTCTTGATGCTGTTGTAAATGCATGGAAGTTAAATGTTGAAGGCCATTATTTATTTAGAGTCAATCGTCTCAAAGCCACCAAGAGTCCTATGCACAAGCTTCTACATGATCAAGGTAACCTTCATTCAAAGGATTCTAAGTTAAGGGGGTGTCTTGATGAGCTGCTATGTGAGATCGATAAGGATCCAACCAATACGATTTTATCGGAGAAAAAGGCAGCCTGTTTGAAAGACTTTCAAATTGCTCAATTAGATAAAGAGCGTTTTCTTAAACAAAAGTCTAAAGTGGAATGGCTAGGGGTTGGTGATTTAAATTCAGCCTTCTTTCATAACTATGTAAAGAGCAAAAACCATAGAAGTCGAATAGAGGTCATCCGGGATGGCAATGGTATTATACATGAAGGTAGTGCAGCCTCTAAGGCTTTTTTTGATCACTATGAGAAGTTTCTGGGTCAGGCTAGGATTACAACTTGCTATCCTACTCCGGATGTTTTCACAAAGAAATTATCTCCTAAAAAAGCTGAAGCCATGGTTCGTAACGTCACAAATGAAGAGATAAGAAAGGCAATGTTTTCGATTGGTGAAAATAAAGCCCCGGGTCCTGATGGGTATACTTCAGCATTCTTTAAGGGTGCTTGGGATGTAGTAGGAAATGATATATGTTTTGCTATTCATGAGTTTTTCAAGAACGGGAAATTGCTCCAGCAGGTAAATCATACTCTTATTGCTATTGTTCCTAAGGTGGCGACCCCTACTTTTGTTACTGACTATAGACCAATATCTTGCTGGAATACACTTTTTAAATCTATTAGTAAGATATTAACTGAAAGGATGAAAAATGGGTTATCGGATCTTGTTAGCATAAATCAGTCTGCATTTGTTCCTGGTCGTAGAATTTCTGATAATATCCTACTTACTCAAGAACTTATGCATAACTACCATCGCAATGTTGGTCCTCCAAGATGTGCATTCAAGATTGATATACAGAAAGCGTATGATATAGTGGATTAGAGGTTCTTGGAATCGGCATTACATGGTTTTGGTTTCCATAGAAGAATGATCAAATGGATTATGGTTTGTGTTACTTATGCATCGTTCTCTTTGGCTATTAATGGGAATGTGCATGGATTCTTCAAGGGTAAGCGAGGCTTAAGGCAATGAGATCCTATGTCCCCGTACTTATTCACACTTGTTATGGAGGTGCTTACTTTGCTTCTCCAACACGCGGTTATGAGTATGACCAGTTTCAGGTTTCATAACAAATGTGAAAAGGAACGTATTATTCATATTTGTTTTGCAGATGACCTCTTTTTTTTTGGTTAATGGGATATCCCGGTGAATTTTATACCATAACCAAAACATTACAAAACAAGTAGTAAGACTAGAGTGCCATACTAGTTCATATGCACAACATGCCATGCAATGTTAACAAGCTATCATCTAGCAAACAATATGAAACAACCTATATACTATAAATTACATGACTAATGTATTACGATCCAACTATTCAGCTCCAATTAACGAACATGTACCACAATATCTTGTGGTATCTTCCAAGCTTCAAGCATACGATCCACATCATGTGTTTTCTTGAATCTCAACATTACCAACTTCAATCTAATCGTAGAAGTAAGGAGTTCTACAATCTGATCAGGGGGTCGCGCATGGTTGGAGAATAGACGATTATTTCTTTCTTGCTAAATGTAGTCACAAGGAGTCTTCCGATCACATTCTTTGTTGATCTGGACTTTGCCTTCATAGTTAGCCATTGAGTAATGTCATCCCATGAGGCAGTCATTATAGGTACACAAGCCAAGTCTTTTATTTTCTTCCAGACCTGCGAAGAGAAACTACATTCAAAAAACAAATGAGCATGTGAATCTGGTCCCCTTTTGCATAAAGAGCAGCAAAGGATGTTTAAATTAGCATTGCCGGTCGAGTTCCACTGCATCATTTTGTCTTGGGTTTTCAACTTCCGTCGCATGATCAGCCATACTAAGAAAGCATGCCTTGGTATACAATGGGAGAACCAAACAGCACCGTACCATGGCACTTCATTCTGCTTAGTACGAATAGAATCCCATACGATATTGGAAGCGTATATACTTTCTTTCCCATCCTGATCCTTCCAAACTAACACATCTCTTTGATTCAGGTTTAACACCGGCCTTAGTAGATTAATCAATACATGATACAGGTCTAGCCATGCAGTTGGCCAATTCCATTCACCTTCCATGATTGCATCAGCTACCTTGGAGTTCAGATTGAAACCAGCTTGCCTTATTTGTCTAGGGGAAACTATTTGACTTAGAGGGCATTCATCTGCCCATTTGTCAAACCATAAAGATGTAAGCCGCCCATCACCAACTTTAGACCAAATGGAAGGTCTAATTAATTGCAGGATTTTCCTCCAACTCCAGCTACAATTATGAGGGCGTGGTATGTCCCAAAAACTACGACCTTTCAGCCTGTAGGAATGTACCCACTTCACCCATAACGACTCTCTGTGTGTTAGGATACTCCAAACGTGGTACACCATTTATCCGTTTAATCCCTAACCCACCTTCAGATTTTGGTAAGCAAATCGAGCTCCAAGAGACTTTTGCTTTCCCTTTTTCATCGGTACACCACAAGAATGCCCTCATTTTCTTATCAAGATCTTTAATAATTTGGCTTGGCAGGACAAACACCGAAGCCCAATAAATATGAAATAATGAGAGAACTGACCTTATAAGTTGTAGCCGACCAGGAAATGATAGTGTTTTATTCTTCCAATTAGTGATTCGGCTCTCCATTTTCTCCACCAAAATTCTACAATCCTTGTAAAGAAGTCTGCTCGAAATTAGTGGGACGCCAAGATATCGGACATGCAGTTTTCCTTCCTCAAAAGGCATAACCATAAGAATTGCCTGTTTAACATGATCAGCAACATTGCAAAAGAAGGTTGTGCTTTTAGGCATACTTGGGGTAAGTCCAAACATATCTTTAAAATCGTTTAATGCCTTCATAATTGTTTTTGCTGATTTAGCATCACCTCTTGCAAACAGAAACAAGTCATCAGCAAAACACAAGTTTATGATGCGCTCCTTTTCACACTTGTTGTGAAACCTGAAGCTGGAAGTATTTAAAATAGAGTGATGAAGAATTAATGTTAATACTTCCATTACAAGCGTAAACAAATACGGGGACATAGGATCTCCCTGTCTCAAGCCCCTCCCTCCTTTAAAGTACCCATGGACGTTACCATTTATTACAATGGAGAAGGATGCAGATCTTACACAAACCATAATCCACTTAATCATTTTCCTATGAAAACCAAACCCGTGTAACAACGCTTCCAAGAAGTCCCAATCAATTGTATCATATGCCTTTTGTATATCAATCTTGAAAGCACATCTCGGTGGCCCCACATTACGATGGTAATAATGCATAATATCCTGGGTTAAAAGTATATTATCTGATATCCTACGACCAGGGACAAATGCTGATTGATTAATGTTGACTATGTCTTTCAACCCTGCCTTCATCCTATTCGTAATAATCTTGCTAATGCATTTGTAGATTGTATTGCAACATGAAATAGGTCTATAATCAGTAACACACGAGGGTGTTTGGACCTTTGGAATAAGAGCAATGAGGGTATGGTTTACCTCCTGAAGAAGCTTCCCATTTCGAAAGAATTCTTGAATGGCGAGGCACACATCTTTCCCCACCACATCCCACGAAGCTTTAAAGAAAGTAGAAGTAAACCCATTTGGTCCTGGTGCTTTATTTTCCCCTATAGAAAACATCGCCTCCCTTATCTTTTCGCATGTAACAGCACGAACCATACCATCTGATTGTGAGATAGAAAGCTTTTTCATAAAAAGTTCATGTGTTGGTGTGCGACTAGTTTGTCCGGTAGTCCCAAGAAATTGTTTATAATGATGCACAAACGCCTTAGGAGCTTCACCACCCTCATAGAGGATCCCTTTGACATCCCTAATCACTTCAATACCACTTTGATGATTCTTACTTTTAACTGAGTTATGGAAAAATGCTGAGTTGGAATCTCCCACCCCAAGCCATTCCACTTTGGATTTTTGTTTAAGAAATTGTTCCTCATCATGTTGTGCGCATTGATATACTTTTAAAACCGAAGCCTCCTTTTCAAGTAATTCTGCATTAGTTGGTTGCTTGTCAATTTCAGCTTGTAGCTTATCCAGAAGGCTACGCAAGTTAGCCACTTTAACATGAAGATTACCTTGTTGTTGCAATAAACGTCGCATAGGGGTCTTGGTAGCTTTTAATTTTTTAACAAACGTGAACATATGGTGCCCCTTTTCATCAGTCTTCCAAGCGTTGGTGACTACTTCCATAAACTCTTGCTTATGAACCAGAAAGTTAACAAATTTAAATGGTTTAGGGCGACTTCTTGCAACCGAGGGCAGTTTCAAGATACACGGAGAATGATCTGAGATTCTATAAGGTTTAAATAGAGCACAAGCTGCTGGAAAGGTATATGTAAAGCATATGTTACCCATAACCCGATCAATCTTTTTAAAGATACAACCTCCCTTCTTTGGCTTTTGATTCCACGTGAAGTGTAAACCCGAGCAATTGATATCAAAGACTTCAATCTGTTCTACACATTCTTTAAACTCTCTCATGCTAATATTAACATTTGAGGGTCCTTGCATACTGTCTTCCAAATTAAGCGCTGAATTAAAGTCACCAATATAACCCATGGCTTATCATGGACGAAAGCTCTATGCATACAAAGGTTGGTCCACAATTCTCTCCTATTCTTGTAATAGTTATCAGCATAAACAAAAGAACAAAATAAAGATTTATTATCCTTTTTGAATATAGCTTGAATATGAATCACCTGATCTGATTGTGAAAGAACCATTATATCAACAGCCTCGGTATTCCACCCGATAATAATACGGGTACCTTTTGAGCATAAGTTACCATTAGAAGTCCAGTCCCAAGTCCTACAGATCTTCTTACAAACGTCAAACAAATTAGACACATCTACATGAGATTCCATAATTGCACAAATAATAAGATGGTTCTCAGAAACCACCTGGCGAATCTCCTTTTATTTTAGCGGGCGGTTCAACCCCCTAATATTCCAGGAAGCTAGACTAGCCATTACAACCATCCTCACCGGAAGTGCTTGCCCCCTCAGTATTTGACTCTTTTTCCTTGTTTACCTTCATAAAATCTGATGTTTCATTATATATCTCCTTTGTTTCTGAATCATCAGATTCATCCAAAAAAATATGCGTTCCCTTTTCCTGCCTTTTATTTGGTGGTTCACTTGCTTCTGCAGCATCATTCGTTAGCTGTTTAAATGAGTTTGCAACTGGTACTGATGTTGAAGCGCTAGCCCCATCTGAACTCTCTTTAGGTTTTGTGATCGGCCTATATATGACTTTAGTCTTTTGTTTTTTCGCTGGAAATCCATGTGCCATCTTAATTTTACTCTTCACTTGCTGGAATCCTTCGCTATCAACTTTAGTATTTCCCTTGGGAACACTTTTGACAGCCTTGGGACATGTTGCTTCATTATGCCCGAAAACTTTGCATTCAGGGCATCTTGGTGGCTTTCATTCGTATTCAACCGTAATTGTCTGTTTAGTAAACTCTTTACCTTCTAGTTGAGGAGTAGCAACTACCACTTTATCTTTAAAGTCTTGATCAACATTAAGTTCAACCAATGCCCTAGCATAGCTATTTCTTCCCCATGATTCAATACACATATCTGTCATGTATGTATCTAGCTTCTTTGGGTCACCTACTTTAGATAAAAGCATACTTAAACCGTCATGCGTGTAAGCTACCATTGGAATATCATGTAGTTTAACCCAAACAGGTACATTGTTAGTTCTGTTTTTTGTAAACTAATGTTTGGATTCCAGATATTTAAAAATATTGGGGAACCACGAATAATCCAAGGGACATTCTCAACTACATGATCCATACCTGCTTTCGAACGAAATCGAAGAAATAAAATCCATTTGAGCCCATGCTTGACCCATGCATTCTTGTCAAAATTGTCAACGACAGGAAAAACAGCTCGTTTTCCAAGAAAATATCCATATAACGTGTTCTCGTATCGAGCACATACTTCTCTTATGGACTTCCTTGGTAAAACAACGTCAATTCCCTCCACAGGAGTACTAGTTTCAATTTTCCGCAAGTTAATCTTCCTCTTTCCATTGCCATCCATTCCATGTGTACCTTGTAATTTCTCAGCATAAGAGGTTGGCTTGATTGGAGGTTCGGCAACTGGAGCATTAACATCAGAATTAGATGAAGTTGGAGGATTAGGCATCGGCGTTTCTTGATCTGAAGTATTAGACTTTTGATTAATCAAGTTCCCATTCTCATCCAATTCTATACCCGGATCCATAAACCCTCCTGAAGGATGTTCATCTACATTGGAAGAAACTCTTGGTGAACTTTGTCGACTAACGTTATCATGTAACTCATCAGATTCCATGTTGGTTTCAGCATGTACTTGGCTAGTAACCTTCTCATTATCCACATCACCAGGAGTTTTTATAGTAGTATTAGCCCCACCACCTGGAGATCCAGTATTAACAGAATGCGTAGGATCACTTTTTTGTCATTAGAATCCCTTTTAGGATTTTTCAATATCGTTCGCACAGGTGGCCTGACCTTACCATCAATATTCTTGATTTTGGAAGTTAGGCCAGGGGGAACCCCTTTGGTATTAGTCGATCTCTCCATTAATCTCAGTAAATCATAATAAGCAACAGAATTCAATCAACACTTGAAGGAAAACTAAATGAAGAACAGCAAACAGAATAAACAAAACCCTAACCCTAGGCACGAAAAAACCCTAGAAAATTAATCAATCCCCTTAATCAATTAACAAGCTTAATTGATCTAACTAGACTAATCAAGTTAGCCGCGATCACAAGCCTGGTAATCAATCAGAAGAAGGAAAAAATCAACTAAGGTTTAATGACAGTAAAAAGAAGAAAGAAAACCCTAAATAATGTAAATCTAACCAAAAAATCAGTAAACTAGATATGATCAAACACCTAAAAAGATACAATGATCACAAATAGCTACCATGATCAGTTAGAAGACACGAGATTAGGGCACAAAGAGGAGCAGGTCGTAAATCGCCATAGGGTAGTGACGATGATGCGTAAAACACGCAAAACTAAGCACAGCGGAATTCAACAACAACTTGAAATGACTATTTTTGGTATTTTCTGGATTTTAATGAAACAAACAACAAAATAAGACAATAAAATAAAAGGATAGATAAAAGAATCCACCACCAAGATTCGTAAAGGCCAAGCCACCGGAATCAAGGAATAAGGAAACACACCAACCCACCACTATGTTTGTTAAAGGTCTAGCCACCACAAACACAGATAAAGGAATAGAAGATTTAAAGATCTCACCACTATATTTGATAAAGGACGAACCACCACAAATATATATAAAGGGATCACTCTAAACCACCAAGATCAAAGATCCATAAAGGTAAATGAAGATTTTGGATAAGAAATAGAGGCTGCTCTATTAATTTCATTCAACATAAAAACTGCTTTTACAAGTGAGAATGAGCCCCCTATTTATAGCCACATGCTATTTTCTAGAAAAAGAAAATACAATAATAAAATAAATAAAAGGCTGTCATGTGCTAAGGACAACCACTAATTAAATGACCAATAGGAAATGGACAAGCAAAGCTTCTAGAAAGATTCCTTCTGCACAAGGGCCCATAAACCGTTAGGATTAACGTTGTCACACGCTCCTCCCTTATCACCTTTGACAGCTGTCATTCCTTCTTTATTGGGTCCACAAACATGGGACTGAAACAACTTTATTTATTGGAAAACTGGAAACTTAAATCTGGAGCATTCAACTGGAGACTAATTGAAACCGGTCACGGGAGTGCTGCAGTGGAATTGGTCACTGACGTGTTTCAGTGGAGAACTTCACTGATGGGCTACTGCTGCTGGTTGTCACTGGAGAAGTGTTACTACTGGCGACTGGACTGGTTCAGCGAACACTTGTTAGAAATCCAAAAATAGTGATAAATTGTAATTAAGATTAGAAGACATTCTTGTTGTTAAGTCATAGATAAATGATTACTAAGGTTGAGGGGCTAATTGTGATAATTAGCATATTTGTATTGTTAGACTATATATAGCCCTCATACCTTAGAAATCATAGACAGGACATAACAAACACTTTATTTTGACACACACATTAATCCCAAGCTTTCAGTTTACTCGATCTTTCTCTCTCAAAACACACACACACACACCAAGAACACACACTATCAAACCGCCATTGTTAGATTGAATTCAGAGCTAAAATCGTGTTATAACAAGTGGTATCAGAGAAAAAC
>CM067175.1:23529884-23568026 GCA_034093135.1 Erigeron breviscapus | reverse complement strand
TCTAGAAACTGGAGCAAAAGTCTCATCAAAGTCAACGCCCCCTGCTTGAAAATAACCCTTGGCAACTAATCTGGCTTTGTTTCTGACAACATTGCCATCTTCATCCATCTTGTTTCGGTAGACCCATCTTGTACCAATAGGTTCTTTCTTTAACCCTGGTGGACAAGGAACAAGTTCCCATACATTGTTCCTTTCAAACTGGATAAGTTTTTCTTGCATTGCTTCTACCCAGCTTGGGTCTGCCATAGCCTCGTCAATCTTCTTCGGTTCAATCAATGATAGAAGGTGACATTCACGCATTGCTCGCTGGTGGATTTTCTAGTCTGAACCCCTCTACTGGACTCTCTAATAATCTGATCAATTGGATGTGCTTTCGTCCATTTAGAGTATTGACTAGGACGGTGAATAATAATATCAGTGCAAGTCACCTGAGGATCCTCTCAGTTGTTGCTTCTGGAGGAGGATCAGTCCAAACTACTTCTATATCCTCATCAGAGTAAATGAGGTCATGATTTGCATCATGAAATTCTTCATTAAAGGCATTTCTTGAAGAACTGGAGTAGTTTGAACTGGTGCTGATATTGGAGTGACACGTACATCAGATCCAATAGTAAGTTCTTGTGGTAATTTAAAACTTATTGAAGGATAAAATGGAGTGTCATTGGAGGATTTCTTCAACTTTACTGGTTCCAGTTCTGTGTGACTGGAAACATTTTCTTGTGAAACAACTGGCTGATGAACTTGGTCAGTTTCACCAAAATTTAATGGAATAACTGGAGAGATATCAAGGTTTGGCCTTTTATTGATTGCTTCATTGATTCATCAAATGTGACATGAATTGTATTCATGAACCTTTTGGAGTCTATAATTATAAACTCTAAAGGCTTTTCGAATATCTGAATAGCCTAGAAACACACCTTCATCAGCTTTTGCATCGAATTTTCCAAGCTGACTGGAATCATTTAGAATATAAACTAGACAACCAAATACATGAAAATATCCAATATTTGGTTTGCGATTCCTGAGCACTTCATAGGCAGTCTTCCTATGTCTTTTGACATAAACTGACCTGTTTTGGGTGTGGCATGCAGTTGCCACAACTTCAGCCCAAAAACTGGTGGGAAGACCAGATTCAGATAGCATACTCCTGGCAGCTTCTATCAGTGTACGATTCTTTCTTTCCACAACTCCATTTTGCTCCGGAGAGTGTGCTGATGAGAAGTTTTGAGGGATGCCAGTGTCAGTACAGAAGGATTCAAGAGTCTTATTTTGAAATTCTGTTCCATTATCACTTCTTAACTGACAAACTTTTCGAGTGTATTTGAGCTCTATTCTTTTGATGAGTGAGATGATTTCAGCAGGTGCATCACTTTTGGATCTGATGAATACCACCCAACATATCTGGTGAATTCATCAACCACAACTAGAGTATACTTCTTTCCAGCTCTAGTTTGAACATTCACTGGACCAAAAAGATCCATATGAAGCATGTGAAGAGGTTCAGTGATGCTAAAGGCCTAGCGAGCGGATATGGGTTAGAGGACAAGAGTCTGAACGGAAAAGGGTAGGCAATAGGTAGGAGGGTGGAAGCGATTATGGGGCCTGGAGTCCATGGAGGATGAGAAAATGGGTGGAGAAGGGATGCCAAAAAGATCCATATGAAGCATGTGAAGAGGTTCAGTGATACTGAAGTTTTCCCTTGTCTTGAAACTAGCTCTTTTCTGCTTGCCCATCTCACACCCTGGACATGGCTTTTCTTTATTGAAAGAAATCTGAGGTATCCCATCATCCAGTTGTTTGCGAGACAACTTGTTAATATTTTTGAAATTTAGATGGGATAACCTTTTAATGCATAGCCAATTGGTGTCCTCACCTGCCTTGGTATAGAAACACTGCTCTTTTGGAGATAGTTCCATATCCATGGTGTACACATTGCCTTTTCTTGGTCAAAGATAGTCGACAAGGGCAAGGCTTCCCTCGTGGAAAGGATCAAAAAACAGAAGACCTCATCTAGACGATCGAAAGTAATCGATGAAGGACAGCTTTTGGAAGACCCGGAGCTGTTGAAGGAAGCCCTTAAATACCTTAACAAACGGAAAGCAATCCAGAGATCTGCCAAGGTACTGAACTTTGACGAAGAGGATGAAGATGAAGCTTACAGAACCCCGAAAACCTCACTCTTTTCTTTAAAGAGGCTCACTTCGGAGAGCAAGCGATATGCCCCTCAGACGCCAGAATATCTTTCAAAGGTACAAGGTAGAGCTTCGACTAATTCATACGAAGGGGTTGCGGATGGTTGGTTACATTCCAATAGCCATTATACACCTTGGGGACCTCCGATGCCCTTCGGATATGGCCCTATACCACCTGCGTGGTATCTAGGACCTCCGTATGGCGCTACCGAAGGATACTCCGCCTATGCGTTGGGTAATTCCGCCCAATACATACCGCAACCCCCATGGTATCCTCACCATGAAAAAAGTATGTGGACTACAAGTGTCACACCATTGGCTACCCCTAAAGTTAGCCCAGCAGCAAGGGAACAAATCTTCCCGATGGAAAGCAAAGCAGATAATTCACCCTTAGCCGAATGGATACAGAAATACCCCGTACCTAGCGGCATGAAGTACCCAACCACCATAGAACCTTACGAAGGGAAGGACGACCCGGATGACTTTTTACAATCATTCGCAGGAGCTGCTGCTATGAACCAATGGAATGACCCCTTAGCCTGTAAAGCTTTTGAATGGGTACTCAAGGGAGATGCAAGAGAATGGTTTCACAGCCTTCCGAAAGGTTCAATCTCTAACTTTTCAGACTTAAAAGAAAAGTTCAAACTATACTTCTGTCAAAAAAGAGGCCCGGGTAAGGTCTTGTATCACCGTTCACAACATAAAACAAAGAGAAGGTGAAGATGTCGCAGACTACATATCAAGGTACACCAGGGAAACACAGAGAATACCTATGTTACCAGAGACACATAGGATTTCATGCCTTATTCATGGGTTCCGAAGCCCCTCAATAATCGAATACTTGGTCAGTGGGCTCCTAAAAACATATGAAGAAGCAAAAGTCAGAGCATACACATGGTTGGATACTAAAGAAATGATGAAAGGAAGTACTGAAGCTAGGACACGCTCTTACGAAGGAACCCCTTGGAACAAGAAGCAAAATATCCTTTTGCCCAGAGAAAGCTCGGACGAACACTGGTTTTATGAAGGGAAAAAGGAAGTAGAACTTCTAAGCTTTTCCCTAATCGTGACCAGGTAAAAGTAACCAAGATACCCTCGGGGAGGTTATTGGATAAAGAGGATTCTAACACATATAGGGGTATCACCGAATAGAAAAAAGCTAGACCTCGGTCGAATGATAAAGGAAAGGGGATCATGGTAGATGAAGGACCAAGAAAGACTCTGGAATCAATTAACGAAGCAGCAAACGCTCCTTTATCTAAGGGAGTTGTCATCAGAGACAAGGAGTCCAAGAATGGGAAAAAGAAGTCACCCAAACCCCCAGGAGAAAGTTGAAGAATACTCCTTAATAATATTAGGATCGCTTCAAAGTAACTTAGAAACTACTTGCATTGCGACGAATGTAATAGGTTACCCCCCTTAGGTGAATAAAGAAGCTTTCCTCTTGAACTTATGTAATCGCATTATGATTAATTCGATTTTTCTTTATAAGACATTACATGAATTGTCACTACTTACAATTACGAAGGGTCGCTCCCTATCGTATTACATTTATTTACCGCATGCATATCTATACAAAGACATGTTATTAGAAGCTAAAATGTGTGATGGGGACGCCTACACAACATAAAGCTAAAATTGTGAAAGGATTATTTTCTATCACAAAGAACATGCACCGAAAGAAAAAGACATGGAATGAACGAAGGAAACTACCTTCGACACCATGCAAGTCACAAATAACCACCAAAGGCATGGAACGATCAAGTGGCAGAGCCCTTGAAACCATGCAAACATATTTAACGGTCCCCAAGGGGATCCATGGGGAACCAACACAATCAAATCATTAAAATACTGTTTCATACTCTTGAAGACGAAGGGTATGGGTGGCCAACACAAACCATAAACGAAAAACATAATTGAAAACATTGTTTAAAGGAACGCAGGCCAAACGAAGAATTGTTTGGAAAATATTTCATATGACTACAAACAAAATCATTCAAGAGGCAGAAGCACCTTCGGGCTGAGATTGAGATGTATCAACGGCAGAGGCTTCATTCGCAGGTGGAATAACAGCAACAGAAGTAGGAGCAGTTTTCTCTGGTTGAATTTCAAGAAGCGATTCAAACGAAGCCATGGGATTGCTTGCAAGCTTGTCAAGAAAGGGAAAATGGGCGCTTCGGTAATTTTCTATTGCCACATTAATGACGTCAACAGTGTTTTCTCTGTATTCCGAGCGCATTGACAAATCAATTAAACCTTCCTCACTCAAGCTACGAAGCACAGAGGCCCTCTCGTCATCTCTATTGGCAGAAATCACCTCCGCAAGTAGTCTCCCAAACTCCTCGCTGTCCACCAAGCTCCTACACGCATAAGGAATCACCTCAGTAACCAGGCCAGTCCGCTGCGTAACATGCTTCCTGATTGAGGCCGAAAGATTCTGAGAAACCCCCTTCTCCATATTACACTCAGCCATAGTCTTTGAAAGTTTAGACCGAGAAGTTCAGAAAGTGGGTGAAAGAGGGGATGGTTGACGAGACGCCATCAGCCATGGTGAAAGTTTTGACCTCAAGTCAGCAAGTTCATCCTCTTGAATCTTCACCCTAGCCTCTGCCTCCATAAGTTTTCCCTTCAGCAACTTCACCTCCTCTAAATCCTTGATGGTGTCATTCATTGACTCTTGGAGCAAAGCACATTCTGCCTTCTTCTCTTCCAACATCTTTTTAGTTTCCAGCTGCACATCCAGAAGATGGTTCAAACGAATGAGTATCTCCGCATCGTGTTCCTCTTATCCAAGCGCTCCTTGTAAAACTGGGCAAAAGCTCTTGTCTCCATGCGACAGACATAAACGGCAAAAGAAGAAGAATTAGAGGAGTACATTATGATAATCAAACACAGAAAAGAGAAAATGGTCATTACTTGTAGCTCCGGTCCTCTCCTCTTCAGTCTTCTTCTTCTTCCTTTTAGGTGCAGCAGCCTCCGAAGCCGTCTCCTTACCTCTTTTACGAAGGCGAGATGCAACACCCTGCACCGGAGCAGTACTCTGCTTCTTCTTCTCTTCACCAGTTATAACGACCTCATCTTCCAAATTCTGGCTAGGAGGCTCAACAATATCCTCCTTAGGCAACACATAAGTACCGGAGGAAGAACCAAGGCTAAATGGAACACTTCCAACAGCCTCCGGGGTACGCTCAACATCAGAAGGAACATGAGAAGAAGAACTGGAGGGGACATCACCGAATCGGCCACCTTTTCTGACAAAATTTTGAAAAGACATATCTGAAAAAACATAGAACAAGGAAGAGTCAAGTTACAAAGATGAAGGGGTTGGATATAGATATATATACAACTTACCATCAAACTCCTCTTCCCCAGCAGGCAAGGCATCAATGACTTTAGCTTTGAACAAGACACTATTGGGATATGACACAACTAAAACAGCGTGCCTAATGATCTCCTCAAATAAAGGCCCAGATTCCTCAACATCGGGCACCGGATCTACACTTTTCCTCACCACACTCAAATTCTCCTTGTTAATCAACACATCGTAATCCCGATGGAACAGATTAGCGCTCACAAAAATAAACTTACTTTTCCAATTCCTTATATCTACCCCACCCGGCCCCTTGACAAAACAAGAATTATCCTTAGATCTAGTGGCAATGGTAACCCAATCACCCGCATCACAAACATATGCGAATCTCCTAAACAGATCTAACGAAGGTTCACCACCGTAGGCACGACAAAAGACCTCAAAAGCCACAATTTTTGAATGAGCCTGAGGATGCCATCGGGAAAAATGATTCCCATAGTGCTTTAGAACGGATAGAAAGAAAGGAGTAAAGGGATACCTAACACTACCATGGGTAAAAGATCTTACATAAATCCCAATGAAGCCGTCAGGGCGGGAGAGTATATTTTGTTTGCGATCGGGTAACCTACAAGATTCAACCCGACCCTGAAAATACCTACCCACGAAATCATCAAATTGATCTCGTGTGACATTTGAAAAAGTAGTTTCTATACCTACTTTATCCATAGAATGAAGGAAAGCGATGAAAAGAAAATATTACCTGGAGTGAGAGATCGGACGATGACGATGATTGGAGAAGGAAAATTTGAAGATCTAAAATGATAAATTGGCAAAATGGGAAGAAAGGAGTGGTGAATTAAAAGAGGAAGACAAGGAGGAAATAAAGGAAAGAAGGGAAACCATGTCTATATAAACCCCTTGAAAACCCTCATAATTCATACAATTCAAGAAAACCCTAAAAAGACACACAAAGGAATTCTCTTTTTGTGTGGGTCGAAATCCACTAGCCAAAGAAACCAAATCACAAAATTTTTTAGATTTAATTATTTGGGGTTTTACTTAAACCCTAAATTAGTTTCAACAAAAGGTTTCTTGCTTTTTGTGTTTGGTAGGTGTCGAACTCAAGAACCCTGAAAGGGGAGCTCGAATTCGACACTCTTTGATGCAGAAATGACCCCGAGTCATTTTTACAAAAAGGCTTGGCTCGTATATTTGCTAATCGAAGTTCAGCAAGCAACCAATTATCTTTGGTTATCCTTTATTAGCATTATACTACTGATATATGTTGATCTTAATACTAAATCGAGTATTGGAGTTTTGCAACCAAGACAAAAGTTGTTGGTCTTAAAGTTCATCAGTGAAAATCCTCCAGTTTCCAGGCTCCAGTTGGATCCTCCAGATCACTTCTCCAGTAAAGACTCTCCAGATTACTTCTCTAGTGAAGATTCTCCAGGTTACTTCTCCAGTGAAGACTCTCCAGATTACTTCTCCAGTGAAGGTTCTCCAGATTACTTCTCCAGTGAAGATTCTCCAGATTACTTCTCCAGTGAAGATTCTCCAGATTACTTCTCCAGTGAAGATTCTCCAGATTACTTCCTCAGTAAAGGTTCTCCAGATTACTTCTCCAGTGAAGATTCTCCAGATTACTTCTCCAGTGAAGATTCTCCAGATGCATTCTCCAGTAAAGATTCTCCAGATGCATTCTCTAGAGAAGATCCTCCAGATCCAAGCTCTAGTGAAGATCCTCCAGGTGCATTCTCCAGTAAAGATTCTCCAGATGCATTCTCCAGAGAAGATCCTCCAGATCCAAGCTCCAGTGAAGATCCTCCAGGTGCATTCTCCAGTAAAGATTCTCCAGATGCATTCTCCAGAGAAGATCCTCCAGATTACTTCTCCAGTGAAGATTCTCCAGATCCAGCTCCAGTGAAGATCCTCCAGATCCGCTCCAGTGAAGATCCTCCAGATCCACTCCAGTGAAGATTCTCCAGATTACTTCTCCAGTGAAGATTCTCCAGATTACTTCTCCAGTGAAGATCCTCTAGATCCATTCTCCAGTGAAGATCCTCCAGATCCGCTCCAGTGAAGATCCTCCAGATCCATTCTCCAGTAAAGATTCTCCAGATGCATTCTCCAGTAAAGATCCTCCAGATGCATTCTCCAGTAAAGATCCTCCAGATGCATTCTCCAGTCAAAGATTCTCCAGATTACTTCTCCAGCAAAGATTCTCCAGATGCATTCTCCAGTAAAGATTCTCCAGATGCATTCTCCAGTAAAGATTCTCCAGATTACTTCTCCAGTGAAGATTCTCCAGATTACTTCTCCAGTGAAGATCCTCTAGATACTTCTCCAGTGAAGATTCTCCAGATTACTTCTCCAGTGAAGATTCTCCAGATTACTTCTCCAGTGAAGATTCTCCAGATTACTTCTCCAGTGAAGATTCTCCAGATTACTTCTCCAGTGAAGATTCTCCAGATCCATTCTCCAGTAAAGATTCTCCAGATTACTTCTCCAGTGAAGATTCTCCAGATCACTTCTCCAGTGAAGATTCTCCAGATTACTTCTCCAGTGAAGATTCTCCAGATCCATTCTCCAGTGAAGATTCTCCAGATGCATTCTCCAGTAAAGATTCTCCAGATTACTTCTCCAGTGAAGATTCTCCAGATTACTTCTCCAGTGAAGATTCTCCAGATGCATTCTCCAGTAAAGATTCTCCAGATGCATTCTCCAGTGAAGATCCTCCAGATCCATTCTCCAGTAAAGATTCTCCAGATTACTTCTCCAGTGAAGATCCTCCAGATCCATTCTCCAGTGAAGATTCTCCAGATTACTTCTCCAGTGAAGATTCTCCAGATTACTTCTCCAGTAAAGATACTCCAGATCACTCCAGTGAAGATTCTCCAGATTACTTCTCCAGTGAAGATTCTCCAGATGCATTCTCCAGTAAAGATTCTCCAGATGCATTCTCCAGAGAAGATCCTCCAGATCCAAGCTCCAGTGAAGATTCTCCAGATTACTTCTCCAGTGAAGATTCTCCAGATTACTTCTCCAGTGAAGATTCTCCAGATGCATTCTCCAGTAAAGATTCTCCAGATGCATTCTCCAGTGAAGGTTCTCCAGATTACTTCTCCAGTGAAGATTCTCCAGATTACTTCTCCAGTGAAGATTCTCCAGATTACTTCTCCAGTGAAGGTTCTCCAGTTACTTCTCCAGTGAAGATTCTCCAGATGCATTCTCCAGAGAAGATCCTCCAGATCCAAGCTCCAGTGAAGATTCTCCAGATTACTTCTCCAGTGAAGATTCTCCAGATTACTTCTCTAGTGAAGATTCTCCAGATTACTTCTCCAGTGAAGATTCTCCAGATTACTTCTCCAGTGAAGGTTCTCCAGATTACTTCTCCAGTGAAGGTTCTCCAGATTACTTCTCCAGTGAAGGTTCTCCAGATTACTTCTCCAGTGAAGATTCTCCAGATGCATTCTCCAGTAAAGATTCTCCAGATTACTTCTCCAGTGAAGATTCTCCAGATTACTTCTCCAGTGAAGATTCTCCAGATTACTTCTCCAGTGAAGATTCTCCAGATTACTTCTCCAGTGAAGATTCTCCAGATTACTTCTCCAGTGAAGGTTCTCCAGATTACTTCTCCAGTGAAGATTCTCCAGATTACTTCTCCAGTGAAGATTCTCCAGATGCATTCTCCAGTGAAGATTCTCCACATCACTTCTCCAGTGAAGATTCTCCAGATCACTTCTCCAGTGAAGATTCTCCAGATTACTTCTCCAGTAAAGATTCTCCAGATTACTTCTCCAGTGAAGATTCTCCAGATCCATTCTCCAGTAAAGATTCTCCAGATTACTTCTCCAGTGAAGATCCTCCAGATCCATTCTCCAGTAAAGATCCTCCAGATCCAGGCTCCAGTGAAGATTCTCCAGATTACTTCTCCAGTGAAGATCCTCCAGATCCATTCTCCAGTGAATATTCTCCAGATCGCTCCAGTGAAGATTCTCCAGATCATTCTCCAGTAAAGATCCTCCAGATCCATTCTCCAGTAAAGATTCTCCAGATTACTTCTCCAGTGAAGATCCTCCAGATCCATTCTCCAGTGAAGATTCTCCAGATTACTTCTCCAGTGAAGGTTCTCCAGATTACTTCTCCAGTGAAGATTCTCCAGATTACTTCTCCAGTGAAGATTCTCCAGATGCATTCTCCAGTGAAGATTCTCCAGATTACTTCTCCAGTGAAGATCCTCCAGATTCTCCAGTGAAGATTCTCCAGATTACTTCTCTAGTGAAGATTATCCAGATTACTTCTCCAGTGAAGATTCTCCAGATTACTTCTCCAGTGAAGATTCTCCAGATTACTTCTCCAGTGAAGATCCTCCAGATCCATTCTCCAGTAAAGATTCTCCAGATCCCTCCAGTGAAGATTCTCCAGATTACTTCTCCAGTGAAGATTCTCCAGATTACTTCTCCAGTGAAGATCCTCTAGATCCATTCTCCAGTGAAGATCCTCCAGATCATTCTCCAGTGAAGATTCTCCAGATCATTCTCCAGAGAAGATCCTCCAGATTACTTCTCCAGTGAAGATTCTCCAGATTACTTCTCCAGTGAAGATCCTCCAGATCACTTCTCCAGTTAAGATTCTCCAGATGATTCTCGGCAAGGAAATATTTTCCAGCCTTGTGTTTGTTATGTTACTAGCGAAAGTATTGGAGCTGCTGGTGATAAATTATCACTGATCAAAGAAGCCCAGCAAGCAGTACATTCAACTGGGACTCTCACTGATGAAGTCCAGCGAAAAATGTACTCCAGTAAAGCTCCTACTGATGAAACTCCAACTGAAGAGCCAACTGAAGCTCCAACTGAAGAGCCAATTGACGATCCAACTGAAGAGCCAACTGAAGCTCCAACTGAAGAGCCAACTGAAGCTCCAACTGAAGAGCCAACTGAAGCTCCAACTGAAGAGCCAACTGAAGCTCCAACTGAAGAGCCAACTGAAGCTCCAACTGAAGAGCCAACTGAAGCTCCAACTGAAGAGCCAACTGAAGCTCCAACTGAAGAGCCAACTGAAGCTCCAACTGAAGAGCCAACTGAAGCTCCAACTGAAGAGCCAACTGAAGCTCCAACTGAAGAGCCAACTGAAGCTCCAACTGAAGAGCCAACTGAAGCTCCAACTGAAGAGCCAACTGAAGCTCCAACTGAAGAGCCAACTGAAGCTCCAACTGAAGAGCCAACTGAAGCTCCAACTGAAGAGCCAACTGAAGCTCCAACTGAAGAGCCAACTGAAGCTCCAACTGAAGAGCCAACTGAAGCTCCAACTGAAGAGCCAACTGAAGCTCCAACTGAAGAGCCAACTGAAGCTCCAACTGAAGAGCCAACTGAAGCTCCAACTGAAGAGCCAACTGAAGCTCCAACTGAAGAGCCAACTGAAGCTCCAACTGAAGAGCCAACTGAAGCTCCAACTGAAGAGCCAACTGAAGCTCCAACTGAAGAGCCAACTGAAGCTCCAACTGAAGAGCCAACTGAAGCTCCAACTGAAGAGCCAACTGAAGCTCCAACTGAAGAGCCAACTGAAGCTCCAACTGAAGAGCCAACTGAAGCTCCAACTGAAGAGCCAACTGAAGCTCCAACTGAAGAGCCAACTGAAGCTCCAACTGAAGAGCCAACTGAAGCTCCAACTGAAGAGCCAACTGAAGCTCCAACTGAAGAGCCAACTGAAGCTCCAACTGAAGAGCCAACTGAAGCTCCAACTGAAGAGCCAACTGAAGCTCCAACTGAAGAGCCAACTGAAGCTCCAACTGAAGAGCCAACTGAAGCTCCAACTGAAGAGCCAACTGAAGCTCCAACTGAAGAGCCAACTGAAGCTCCAACTGAAGAGCCAACTGAAGCTCCAACTGAAGAGCCAACTGAAGCTCCAACTGAAGAGCCAACTGAAGCTCCAACTGAAGAGCCAACTGAAGCTCCAACTGAAGAGCCAACTGAAGCTCCAACTGAAGAGCCAACTGAAGCTCCAACTGAAGAGCCAACTGAAGCTCCAACTGAAGAGCCAACTGAAGCTCCAACTGAAGAGCCAACTGAAGCTCCAACTGAAGAGCCAACTGAAGCTCCAACTGAAGAGCCAACTGAAGCTCCAACTGAAGAGCCAACTGAAGCTCCAACTGAAGAGCCAACTGAAGCTCCAACTGAAGAGCCAACTGAAGCTCCAACTGAAGAGCCAACTGAAGCTCCAACTGAAGAGCCAACTGAAGCTCCAACTGAAGAGCCAACTGAAGCTCCAACTGAAGAGCCAACTGAAGCTCCAACTGAAGAGCCAACTGAAGCTCCAACTGAAGAGCCAACTGAAGCTCCAACTGAAGAGCCAACTGAAGCTCCAACTGAAGAGCCAACTGAAGCTCCAACTGAAGAGCCAACTGAAGCTCCAACTGAAGAGCCAACTGAAGCTCCAACTGAAGAGCCAACTGAAGCTCCAACTGAAGAGCCAACTGAAGCTCCAACTGAAGAGCCAACTGAAGCTCCAACTGAAGAGCCAACTGAAGCTCCAACTGAAGAGCCAACTGAAGCTCCAACTGAAGAGCCAACTGAAGCTCCAACTGAAGAGCCAACTGAAGCTCCAACTGAAGAGCCAACTGAAGCTCCAACTGAAGAGCCAACTGAAGCTCCAACTGAAGAGCCAACTGAAGCTCCAACTGAAGAGCCAACTGAAGCTCCAACTGAAGAGCCAACTGAAGCTCCAACTGAAGAGCCAACTGAAGCTCCAACTGAAGAGCCAACTGAAGCTCCAACTGAAGAGCCAACTGAAGCTCCAACTGAAGAGCCAACTGAAGCTCCAACTGAAGAGCCAACTGAAGCTCCAACTGAAGAGCCAACTGAAGCTCCAACTGAAGAGCCAACTGAAGCTCCAACTGAAGAGCCAACTGAAGCTCCAACTGAAGAGCCAACTGAAGCTCCAACTGAAGAGCCAACTGAAGCTCCAACTGAAGAGCCAACTGAAGCTCCAACTGAAGAGCCAACTGAAGCTCCAACTGAAGAGCCAACTGAAGCTCCAACTGAAGAGCCAACTGAAGCTCCAACTGAAGAGCCAACTGAAGCTCCAACTGAAGAGCCAACTGAAGCTCCAACTGAAGAGCCAACTGAAGCTCCAACTGAAGAGCCAACTGAAGCTCCAACTGAAGAGCCAACTGAAGCTCCAACTGAAGAGCCAACTGAAGCTCCAACTGAAGAGCCAACTGAAGCTCCAACTGAAGAGCCAACTGAAGCTCCAACTGAAGAGCCAACTGAAGCTCCAACTGAAGAGCCAACTGAAGCTCCAACTGAAGAGCCAACTGAAGCTCCAACTGAAGAGCCAACTGAAGCTCCAACTGAAGAGCCAACTGAAGCTCCAACTGAAGAGCCAACTGAAGCTCCAACTGAAGAGCCAACTGAAGCTCCAACTGAAGAGCCAACTGAAGCTCCAACTGAAGAGCCAACTGAAGCTCCAACTGAAGAGCCAACTGAAGCTCCAACTGAAGAGCCAACTGAAGCTCCAACTGAAGAGCCAACTGAAGCTCCAACTGAAGAGCCAACTGAAGCTCCAACTGAAGAGCCAACTGAAGCTCCAACTGAAGAGCCAACTGAAGCTCCAACTGAAGAGCCAACTGAAGCTCCAACTGAAGAGCCAACTGAAGCTCCAACTGAAGAGCCAACTGAAGCTCCAACTGAAGAGCCAACTGAAGCTCCAACTGAAGAGCCAACTGAACTTCCTACTTAGGGACAGATTTGTTGGCTGATCTTAAATTCAATCAGCAACACTTCTTATTTGGTCTTGTAGCTGATCGGGAGGTTGAGTACAAGGTGAAAATGAAGTTATATGTGTCTGGTCTTATAAGAGGTAGTGAAGAGCAAGTCGAGAATGAGTATGGACTTAATTGTAGGATCAATTGTAAGAAAAAAGGGAATCAGTATATAGTGTTTTTGGAAGTGTGTTCTGGTATTTCAAGACAAATTTATGTCACTCTAGGGAATCATGAATTGCTTAGTAGCCCAGGAGTCGAAATGAAAAGCAATCTGGTTGGTATATGTACTGGGCGATACTTGATCTTTCCAGTTCTAATCCTTGTTACTTTGAAGAAACGTGATTTGTACGAGTGGTTAGAAAAATGTAATGTCATGGTAAACGAGCTTATAACTCTTGGAAGTATTGAAGCAAACAATATGATCCATGCTTATGTTTATCCAGTCTCTGCTGATGTTTCGAAGATTGAAAATGTCAATCTCTTGCTACAATCTGAAGGTTCAATTGTCACCACCAGATGGGTGTTAGCAAAAGAAATTCACGTGCTGGAAATGTTTAAGGAAGAAAACTTAAGGCCTTCCTTTAAGGACTTGAGGGCAAGTCCCAAAAAAGAGGGAGAGATTGATGCAGAAATGACCCTGAGTCATTTTTACAAAAAGGCTTGGCTCGTATATTTGCTAATCGAAGTTCAGCAAGCAACCAATTATCTTTGGTTATCCTTTATTAGCATTATACTACTGATATATGTTGATCTTAATACTAAATCGAGTATTGGAGTTTTGCAACCAAGACAAAAGTTGTTGGTCTTAAAGTTCATCAGTGAAAATCCTCCAGTTTCCAGGCTCCAGTTGGATCCTCCAGATCACTTCTCCAGTAAAGACTGTCCAGATTACTTCTACAGTGAAGATTCTCTAGGTTACTTCTCCAGTGAAGACTCTCCAGATTACTTCTCCAGTGAAGGTTCTCCAGATTACTTCTCTAGTGAAGATTCTCCAGATTACTTCTCCAGTGAAGATTCTCCAGATTACTTCTCCAGTGAAGGTTCTCCAGATGCATTCTCCAGTAAAGATTCTCCAGATTACTTCTCCAGTGAAGGTTCTCCAGTTTACTTCTCCAGTGAAGATTCTCCAGATGCATTCTCCAGTAAAGATTCTCCAGATGCATTCTCCAGAGAGATTCTCCAGATGCATTCTCCAGTAAAGATTCTCCAGATGCATTCTCCAGTAAAGATTCTCCAGATGCATTCTCCAGTAAAGATTCTCCAGATGCATTCTCCAGTGAAAGATTCTCCAGATGCATTCTCCAGTAAAGATTCTCCAGATGCATTCTCCAGTGAAAGATTCTCCAGATGCATTCTCCAGTAAAGATTCTCCAGATGCATTCTCCAGTGAAGATTCTCCAGATCACTTCTCCAGTAAAGATTCTCCAGTGAAGATTCTCCAGATACTTCTCCAGTGAAGACTCCAGGAATCTCCAGATTACTTCTACAGTGAAGATTCTCTAGGTTACTTCTCCAGTGAAGATTCTCCAGTAAAGTTCTCCAGATTACTTCTACAGTGAAGATTCTCTAGGTTACTTCTCCAGTGAAGATTCTCCAGTAGTTCTCCAGATTACTTCTACAGTGAAGATTCTCTAGATTACTTCTCCAGTGAAGGTTCTCCAGATTACTTCTCCAGTGAAGAATCTCCAGATTACTTCTCCAGTGAAGATTCTCCAGTTTCTCCAGATTACTTCTCCAGTGAAGATTCCAGTTACTTCTCGAGTAAAGACTCTCCAGATTACTTCTACAGTGAAGATTCTCTAGGTTACTTCTCCAGTGAAGACTCTCCAGATTACTTCTCCAGTGAAGGTTCTCCAGATTACTTCTCCAGTGAAAGATTCTCCAGATTACTTCTACAGTGAAGATTCTCTAGGTTACTTCTCCAGTGAAGATTCTCCAGATTACTTCTCCAGTGAAGATTCTCCAGATTACTTCTCCAGTGAAGGTTCTCCAGATTACTTCTCCAGTGAAGATTCTCCAGATGCATTCTCCAGTAAAGATTCTCCAGATGCATTCTCCAGATCCATTCTCCAGTAAAGATTCTCCAGATTACTTCTCCAGTGAAGATTCTCCAGATTACTTCTCCAGTGAAGATCCTCCAGATGCATTCTCCAGTAAAGATCCTCCAGATGCATTCTCCAGAGAAGATCCTCCAGATCCAAGCTCTAGTGAAGATTCTCCAGGTCCAGTCTCCAGGCTCCAGTAACGATTACCAGTGAGCGACTCCAGTCAAGATGCTCCAGTAAGGTTCTCCAGATTACTTCTCCAGTGAAGATTCTCCAGATTACTTCTCCAGTGAAGATTCTCCAGTAGATCTCCATATTCTCCAGTGAAGATTCTCCAGATTACTTCTCCAGTGAAGATTCTCCAGATTACTTCTCCAGTGAAGGTTCTCCAGTTTACTTCTCCAGTGAAGATTCTCCAGAGAAGATTCTCCAGATTACTTCTCCAGTGAAGATTCTCCAGTGAAGATTCTCCAGTATTCTCCAGTGAAGATTCTCCATGTTCTCCAGTGAAGATTCTCCAGATTACTTCTCCAGTGAAGATTCTCCAGATTACTTCTACAGTGAAGATTCTCAGGTTACTTCTCCAGTGAAGATTCTCCAGTATCTCCAGATTACTTCTCCAGTGAAGATTCTCCAGATTACTTCTCAGTAATTCTCCAGTAAGATTCTCCAGATTACTTCTCAGTGAAGATTCTCCAGTGAAGATACTCCAGATCACTTCTCCAGTGAAGATTCTCCAGATTACTTCTCCAGTAAAGATTCTCCAGATTACTTCTACAGTGAAGATTCTCCAGATTACTTCTACAGTGAAGATTCTCCAGATTACTTCTCCAGTAAAGATTCTCCAGATTACTTCTCCAGTGAAGATCTCCAGGCTCCAGATACTTCTCCAGTAAAGACTCTCCAGATTACTTCTACAGTGAAGATTCTCTAGATTACTTCTCCAGTGAAGATTCTCCAGATTACTTCTCCAGTGAAGATTCTCCAGATTACTTCTCCAGTGAAGATTCTCCAGATTACTTCTCCAGTGAAGGTTCTCCAGATTACTTCTCCAGTGAAGATTCTCCAGATTACTTCTCCAGTGAAGGTTCTCCAGATTACTTCTCCAGTGAAGATTCTCCAGATTACTTCTCCAGTGAAGATTCTCCAGATTACTTCTCCAGTGAAGGTTCTCCAGTTTACTTCTCCAGTGAAGATCTCCAGTGAAGATTCTCCAGATTACTTCTCAGTGAAGATTCTCCAGTGAAGATTCTCCAGATTACTTCTCAGTGAAGATTCTCCAGTGAAGATTCTCCATACTTCTCCAGTGAAGATTCTCCAGATTACTTCTCCAGTGAAGATCTCCAGATCATTACTTCTCCAGTAAAGATTCTCCAGATTACTTCTCCAGTGAAGATCCTCCAGATCCATTCTCCAGTGAAGATTCTCTAGATTACTTCTCCAGTAAAGATCCTCCAGATCACTTCTCCAGTGAAGTTCTCCAGATTACTTCTCCAGTGAAGATTCCAGGATTACTTCTCCAGTGAAGATTCTCCAGATTACTTCTCCAGTGAAGATTCCAGATTACTTCTCCAGTGAAGATTCTCCAGATTACTTCTCCAGTGAAGATTCTCCAGATTACTTCTCAGTGAAGATTCTCCAGTGAAGATTCCATTACTTCTCCAGTGAAGATTCTCCAGTGAAGATTCTCAGATTACTTCTCCAGTGAAGGTTCTCCAGATTACTTCTCCAGTGAAGATTCTCCAGATTACTTCTCCAGTGAAGATTCTCCAGATTACTTCTACAGTGAAGATTCTCTAGGTTACTTCTCCAGTGAAGATTCTCCAGATTACTTCTCCAGTGAAGATCTGTCCAGATTACTTCTACAGTGAAGATTCTCTAGGTTACTTCTCCAGTGAAGATTCTCCAGATTACTTCTCCAGTGAAGGTTCTCCAGATTACTTCTCCAGTGAAGATTCTCCAGATTACTTCTCCAGTGAAGATTCTCAGATTACTTCTCCAGTGAAGATTCTCCAGATTACTTCTACAGTGAAGATTCTCCAGATTACTTCTCAGTGAAGATTCTCCAGATTACTTCTCCAGTGAAGGTTCTCCAGATTACTTCTCCAGTGAAGATTCTCCAGATTACTTCTCCAGTGAAGATTCTCCAGATTACTTCTCCAGTAAGATCTCCAGGAATTCTCCAGATTCACTTCTCCAGTAAAGATCTCCAAAGCTCCAGATTACTTCTACAGTGAAGATTCTCTAGTTACTTCTCCAGTGAAGTTCTCCAGATTACTTCTACAGTGAAGATTCTCCAGATTACTTCTCCAGTGAAGATTCTCCAGATTACTTCTCCAGTGAAGATTCTCCAGATTACTTCTCCAGTGAAGGTTCTCCAGATTACTTCTCCAGTGAAGATTCTCCAGATTACTTCTCCAGTGAAGATTCTCCAGATTACTTCTCCAGTGAAGGTTCTCCAGATTACTTCTCCAGTGAAGATTCTCCAGATTACTTCTCCAGTGAAGATTCTCCAGATTACTTCTCCAGTAAAGATTCTCCAGATTACTTCTACAGTGAAGATTCTCCAGATTACTTCTCCAGTAAAGATTCTCCAGATTACTTCTACAGTGATTCTCCAGTGAAGATTCTCCAGATTACCTTCTCCAGTAAAGATTCTCCAGATTACTTCTCCAGTAAAGATTCTCCAGATTACTTCTACAGTGAAGATTCTCCAGATTACTTCTCCAGTAAAGATTCTCCAGATTCTCCAGTATTCTCCAGTGAAGATTCTCCAGATTACTTCTCCAGTGAAGATTCTCCAGATTACTTCTACAGTAAGATTCTCCAGATTCTCCAGATTACTTCTCCAGTGAAGATTCTCCAGATTACTTCTCCAGTGAAGATTCTCCAGATTACTTCTACAGTAATTCTCCAGTGAATTCTCCAGATTACTTCTCCAGTGAAGATTCTCCAGATTACTTCTCAGTGAAGATTCTCCAGTGAAGATTCTCATTACTTCTCCAGTAAAGATTCTCCAGATTACTTCTACAGTGAAGATTCTCCAGTAACTTCTCCAGTGAAATTCTCCAGTGAAGATTCTCCAGATTACTTCTCCAGTAAGACTCTCCAGAGTTACTTCTCCAGTGAAGATTCTCCAGATTACTTCTCCAGTGAAGGTTCTCCAGATTACTTCTCCAGTGAAGATTCTCCAGATTACTTCTCCAGTGAAGATTCTCCAGATTACTTCTCCAGTGAAGATTCTCCAGATTACTTCTCCAGTGAAGGTTCTCCAGATTACTTCTCCAGTGAAGATTCTCCAGATTACTTCTCCAGTGAAGATTCTCCAGATTACTTCTCCAGTGAAGGTTCTCCAGATTACTTCTCCAGTGAAGATTCTCCAGATTACTTCTCCAGTGAAGGTTCTCCAGATTACTTCTCCAGTGAAGGTTCTCCAGATTACTTCTCCAGTGAAGGTTCTCCAGATTACTTCTCCAGTGAAGGTTCTCCAGATTACTTCTCCAGTGAAGGTTCTCCAGATTACTTCTCCAGTGAAGGTTCTCCAGATTACTTCTCCAGTGAAGGTTCTCCAGATTACTTCTCCAGTGAAGGTTCTCCAGATTACTTCTCCAGTGAAGGTTCTCCAGATTACTTCTCCAGTGAAGGTTCTCCAGATTACTTCTCCAGTGAAGGTTCTCCAGATTACTTCTCCAGTGAAGGTTCTCCAGATTACTTCTCCAGTGAAGGTTCTCCAGATTACTTCTCCAGTGAAGGTTCTCCAGATTACTTCTCCAGTGAAGGTTCTCCAGATTACTTCTCCAGTGAAGGTTCTCCAGATTACTTCTCCAGTGAAGGTTCTCCAGATTACTTCTCCAGTGAAGGTTCTCCAGATTACTTCTCCAGTGAAGGTTCTCCAGATTACTTCTCCAGTGAAGGTTCTCCAGATTACTTCTCCAGTGAAGGTTCTCCAGATTACTTCTCCAGTGAAGGTTCTCCAGATTACTTCTCCAGTGAAGGTTCTCCAGATTACTTCTCCAGTGAAGGTTCTCCAGATTACTTCTCCAGTGAAGGTTCTCCAGATTACTTCTCCAGTGAAGGTTCTCCAGATTACTTCTCCAGTGAAGGTTCTCCAGATTACTTCTCCAGTGAAGGTTCTCCAGATTACTTCTCCAGTGAAGGTTCTCCAGATTACTTCTCCAGTGAAGGTTCTCCAGATTACTTCTCCAGTGAAGGTTCTCCAGATTACTTCTCCAGTGAAGGTTCTCCAGATTACTTCTCCAGTGAAGGTTCTCCAGATTACTTCTCCAGTGAAGGTTCTCCAGATTACTTCTCCAGTGAAGGTTCTCCAGATTACTTCTCCAGTGAAGGTTCTCCAGATTACTTCTCCAGTGAAGGTTCTCCAGATTACTTCTCCAGTGAAGGTTCTCCAGATTACTTCTCCAGTGAAGGTTCTCCAGATTACTTCTCCAGTGAAGGTTCTCCAGATTACTTCTCCAGTGAAGGTTCTCCAGATTACTTCTCCAGTGAAGGTTCTCCAGATTACTTCTCCAGTGAAGGTTCTCCAGATTACTTCTCCAGTGAAGGTTCTCCAGATTACTTCTCCAGTGAAGGTTCTCCAGATTACTTCTCCAGTGAAGGTTCTCCAGATTACTTCTCCAGTGAAGGTTCTCCAGATTACTTCTCCAGTGAAGGTTCTCCAGATTACTTCTCCAGTGAAGGTTCTCCAGATTACTTCTCCAGTGAAGGTTCTCCAGATTACTTCTCCAGTGAAGGTTCTCCAGATTACTTCTCCAGTGAAGGTTCTCCAGATTACTTCTCCAGTGAAGGTTCTCCAGATTACTTCTCCAGTGAAGGTTCTCCAGATTACTTCTCCAGTGAAGGTTCTCCAGATTACTTCTCCAGTGAAGGTTCTCCAGATTACTTCTCCAGTGAAGGTTCTCCAGATTACTTCTCCAGTGAAGGTTCTCCAGATTACTTCTCCAGTGAAGGTTCTCCAGATTACTTCTCCAGTGAAGGTTCTCCAGATTACTTCTCCAGTGAAGGTTCTCCAGATTACTTCTCCAGTGAAGGTTCTCCAGATTACTTCTCCAGTGAAGGTTCTCCAGATTACTTCTCCAGTGAAGGTTCTCCAGATTACTTCTCCAGTGAAGGTTCTCCAGATTACTTCTCCAGTGAAGGTTCTCCAGATTACTTCTCCAGTGAAGGTTCTCCAGATTACTTCTCCAGTGAAGGTTCTCCAGATTACTTCTCCAGTGAAGGTTCTCCAGATTACTTCTCCAGTGAAGGTTCTCCAGATTACTTCTCCAGTGAAGATTCTCATATAAATGAATAATGTAATGGGTCCATTTATATACTTTTAAATTAAACTAATGTATTGTCTTGTAATTTTCTCTTTACTTTGTTATGTTGGGAACTAGGAGTGGTTAGTCACTCATTTGAGGTTGTCGCATGTGATGCGAGGTCATTGTAATTTGCCATTCTATCACTCAGATAGAATGTCATAACTTCATTTTCCATTTATATATGAACCAGGGGTGACGGCCTTTTACCGAAAAAAATTTGGTTAATTATTTAGTTGAAATAATTGAATCTTGAAATAAATACTTATATGAGATGTGGATATATATAAATTTGTGTATAAAAGGATTTTCGAAAATCATATATATATCCATAAAAATATTGTGTATTCGTTTAAAGATTTAAATTAATAGTTAATTAGTTACCTTGTATGCGATAAGTAGGTTATATAAGTGTTTATATATTGCATGCAGATTTAATTGTTAGATTATGTGAACTATTTATTGCATGTATTTTAGTTTTATATATATTTGCATTAGGGTTTAATGCATGTCTCAAAATATATATTTGAAAGATTAAAATACAAAAGGAAAGAGTTTTAATTTGGATAAATAAAACTCGTTGAGTTTTTGAAATTAGATTTTTAGAAGAACTCAAAAGGTATTATATTTTACGAAAATTAAAAGTGATTTTATTAATTAAGGACATGCATTAAGTTTTAAATAGGACATTAATCTTGCCTTGTTAGATGTCTTAGCTGTTAAACGAATTAGAACATTAATTGCATGTGCCTTTACGTAAAATAGAAGTTAGAGACTTGTTAGTTGAAATCTAGGTAATTGAATAAATCATTTATTAAATGGATTTAATATTAGGGTTTCTAAAGTTAGATTAGAATTTCGATATTAAATGACATACCCTAATTATCTAGATGGACACTATTTTTCGACTAAGTTAAAAGTGGTTTAACGAGATGTTAATTTATTAACATTTTTAAGTTGAAAATAAACTATCTTTTTAATAGTTTAAAACAAGAATAGGAATGCTAGTAATTTCGATCCATTCATTTATTGATGTTGATAGAGTTATTAGCGCATTATTTGATTAGAACAAATAATTAAATATACCCACTTAAGTAGTCATGTCATCCTGTAAGTTGAGCACCTACCTGCTACACTCTCTGTCGCTCTGGATAAGTTGCCTAAGCCATAGTGTTTAGCCGTAGGGTGGTCCTTCGTATCTGCCCATCCCAGTTACCGGATACGGACAGCCACATGCGTCCTTTGTAGGACGACTAAGCTAGGTCGTCCGGATAAGTTGTCGGATACTAGCTGGCAAAGATGATATTAATTATATATGTATATGGAGAACTCCCCATCTCCTATGAATCTCAAAAAGATCTATGTTTGCAATAGAAGATAACAAGACCCCGGGACCTGATGGCTACACATCGGCCTTCTTTAAGAAGGCATGGAGTGTGGTGGGCCATGAGACTTGTCTTGCTGTCCACGAATTCTTTAGAAATGGTACTATCCTTCGACAGCTTAATCATACTATTATTGCTCTAATTCCGAAGGTAACTACTCCTTTCTCGGTTAATGATTATCGTCCTATATCTTGTTGTAACACTATTTATAAGTGTATCAGTAAAATCATTACGAATAGAATTAAGGAGGGCTTGAGTGATATTGTAAGCTTAAATCAATCAGCTTTTGTTCCCGGTAGGAAAATCTCTGATAATATCCTTTTGACTCAAGAGCTAATGCACAATTATCATAGGAGTTCCGGTCCTCCCAGATATGCTTTTAAAATTGATATTCAAAAAGCTTATGATACAGTTGACTGGAAGTTTCTGGAGATGGTGTTGAATGGATTTGGTTTTCATCCAATTATGATTAAATGGATTATGGAATGTGTCTCGACTACCTTTTTTTCTATATGTGTCAATGGTAATCTTTGTGGTTTCTTTAAAGATAAGAGAGGGTTGAGACAAGGTGACCCTATGTCACCGTATTTATTTACACTGGTTATGGAAGTGCTCACTCTTATTCTGCAGAAGTCGGTCATGAATACACCAGGCTTCCGATTCCATAAACAGTGTGATAAATTTGTGTTTTGCAGATGACCTGTTTATTTTCTCTCGAGGTGAAACTGGATCTGCAAGAGTTATCATGGATTGGTTAAAAGAATTTAGTGATATGCCGGGTTTGCTACCGAGCCTACCAAAAAGCACTGCTTTTTTCTGCAATGTTCCTGACCATACTAAGCAAGCGATCCTAGCAATCATGCCTTTTGCTGAAGGCAATCTTCCTGTAAGATATCTCCGTGTACCACTTATCTCTACTCGATTAGTGTATAAGGATTGTCAAATCTTGGTGGAAAGAATGGAGAAAAGAATCACTGACTGGAGAAATAAGTCCTTGTCTTTTGCAGGCAGACTCCAACTTATCAGGTTTGTGCTTTCATCGTTTCATATTTTTTGGGCTTCAGTTTTTATTCTACCACAAAGAATTTTGAATGACTTAGAAGCAAGAATGCGGGGATTCCTCTGGAATCAGGGTAAGTTTATTAAAGGCAAAGCTAAAGTGTCTTGGAAGAAACTGTGTGCTCTTAAGTTAGAAGGGGGGGCTTGGGATTAGGAGGATTCGGATGTTAATAAAGCACTGATGGTTACTCATATTTGGAGTATTTTGAATCATAGGGAATCGCTTTGGGTAAAATGGATTCATTCATATAGATTAAAAGCAAGAAACTTTTGGGACGTCCAAATTCCATCTAATTGTAGTTGGGGTTGGCGTAAAATGCTACAACTTAGGCACCAAATTCGTCCATATATTTGGTCACAGATTGGTAATGGCCTCAACACATCAGCTTGGTTCGATAAATGGGCGGATGCTTACCCAATTCGAACATTTGTGACAAATAGACAGGTTATTCAGGCCGGCTATACTTTGAATACTAAGGTTGCTGATTTGTTCTATGATGGAGTGTGGCAATGGCCGACTGCCTGGCTGGACTTATTTCCAGTTTTAATTTCGATTCCAGCCCTGACCATGGTTCCAACTAAACAAGATTATCTGTATTGGAAAGACTCTAATGGGGAAGAAGTTGAGTTCTCATCATTTGTAGTATGGGACACGTTAAGGGAGAAAAAAAGTGAAGTTCCTTGGTACAAGATTGTTTGGGTTCCACAAGCTATCCCACGACATTCTTTTTTGATGTGGCTTATTTTTAATAATAAGTTGAAGACCAAGATATAATGATGCAATGGCATGGTGGAAGAAATATGAACTACAACCTTGTTTGCTGCCCCTTATGCAAACAAGGACCGGACTCACATAACCATTTATTTTTTGAATGTGGCTTTTCTTCACAGGTTTCGTGTCATGTGTGTCACTTAGCACAAATGGAGCATGTTGATTCAATATGGGATGATATTTATGATACGTTACGGATACATGCTACTTCAAATTCAGCAAGAAGTGTTATTCAAGGACTTTTAGTAGCGGCTTCAGCATACTTTATTTGGCAAGTGCGAAATCAAAGATTGTTCACTAGTAGCACACGTCCTCCTGTTCTCATTGGGGATCTTATTGCTGCTACAATTCGGCTCAAGTTAGTTACTTTGAAGTTCAAGAAGACTACTCAAGTTGATCGCTTTGTGCAAGCTTGGAACTAACCACAAGATGTGGTGGTGTTTGACTATACTCGGCGCAACTAGAATAATATCTTCTTAATCTATTTCTCATATTAGTTGTATTGGGCTGATATGTAGTAGGATTGATTATTTGTTTGCGGTTGCTTGATCGACGTATGTATGGTATGTCATACATATGAATTAGTATGGTATTTCAGCCATACTACTTGTTTTGTATTGTTTTTGGTGATGGTATAAAATTTACAGGGGTAACCCATTAACCAAAAAAAAAACTAGTGTAAAAAGATAGGGTGAAATTGGGTCACCTTGCCTGAGATCCCTTTTACCTTTAAAATAACCATGTAGCTGGCCATTCACACTTACCGAAAAAGAAGTAGATGATACACAGACCATAATCCACTTAACCATAGTCGGATGAAACCCAAACCCCAGCAAGACAAGTCGCAGAAAATTCCAATCTACTGTATCATAAGCCTTTTGGATATCAACTTTAAACGCACATTTTGGACGACCAGCCTCTCTATGATAATTATGCATGATTTCATGTGTAAGAAGTATATTATCAGAAATTCTCCTATCATGCACAAATGCAGATTGGTTAATACTAACTACCCCTTTCAACCCCTTTTTAATCTGATTAGCAATAATCTTGCTAATACATTTATATAACACATTGCAACATGAAATGGGACGATAATCATTAATAGAAGAAGGGGTAGATGCCTTTGGAACTAAAGCAATAAACGTATGGTTCAGTTCCTGCAATAACTTCCCTTTTCTAAAAAAATAATGAACCGCACTAATAACATCATTCCCAACAATGGATCAAGAGCTCTTAAAGAAAGCCGAAGTGAAACCATCCAGACCTGGAGCCTTATTTTCGCCTATAGAGAACATAGCAGATTTAATTTCTGCATCCGTCACCTCACTTATCATATCAATAGCAACTTGTTCATCCAAGGTATTCATGAACAACTAAGGTGTGGGACACAATATCACCTTCACATCCCAAAGAATTCTGATAATGATTAACAAAAGCTATATGAACATTCCCTCCTTCATGAACCACACCTTGTACATCCTTTATAATATCAATACGACTTTTATGGTTCCTGCAATTAAGAGAATTATGGAAATACGAAGTATTAGCATCTCCATCAGCTAGCCATTCCATCTTAGATTTTTGCTTTAAAAACCGTTCCTCGTCTAGAATAGCTTCTTGGAATTTCTTGTGACATTCACTTTCTTGCTCACGTAACAAGGCATTAGACGGATATTCATCAATCCTTTTTTTGTAATTCGTCCAGCTCATCTCTTAGTCTATCAACTCGTCTATGCAGATTTCCCTGTTTAAATAAAAGACTTCGAAGTGGTGTTTTGAGTTGCTTTAACTTTTTTACCACACAAAATTGATTTACCCCATATACATTAGTATCCCAAGCCGTCTCAACCAGTTCCTGCAAGCCAGCCTTATGTACCAAGAAATTAGCAAATTTGAAAGGTTGCGCACGTACTCTAGCAACACTAGGGAGTTTCAAAACACATGGAGAGTGATCCGAGACTCTATAGGGTTGAAAAATAGCACATGAAGCTGGAAAAAGGTCCGTGAACTGAATATTACCCATAACACGATCAATTTTCTTGAGAATACCCACCCCTTTTTTGGGTTTCTGGTTCCATGTGTAGTGCAAGCCCATGCTATTTATATCAAACAATTCTAACTTTTCAACACACTCCTTAAACTCCCTCATGCCAATATTAATAGAAGAAGCTCCAAAAAAACTATCTTCAAGATTTAAAGACGTATTAAAAACACCCAGGATAACCCATGGTCTATCTTTTACAAACGTCTTATGCAAGCATAGGTTCTGCCATAAATCTCTTCTTGTTTTGTAGTGGTTATCAACATATATAAACGAGAAGAACATAGCTCTTTTATCAATCTTAAAGATTATATGAACGTGCATAACTTGGTCCGTCTGAGATAACACCATCACATCCACAACATCAGAATTCCATCCAAGTATAATACGTGTTCCTTTACTACATAATCCACCATTAGATGTCCAATCCCATGATCTACATATCTTTTTACAGACATTAAATAACTTGGACACATCCATATGCGACTCCAAAATGGCACACACATTAAGCTGATTCTCCTTAACTACTTGTCGAACCTCACTTTGTTTCAAGGGCGGTTCAACACCCTTATATTCCATGAGGCTAGACTATCCATTAGAAACTTTAGAAGCAGGAGTGCTTGCCCCTGTTGTAGTTTCCGAGGGTTTAGTACCAGATGTCATAAAGGCTGCAATCTCATTATCCATAACTTCAATCACCTCCTCACCATCTGAGTCGACTGTAATATTAAATGATGAATTAAAATTAGAATCTTTGCTACCCATGTTACCAGCACTATTTTCTTTAGTCTCGTCCTCCATGTTCAACACACCAAATGTGTTACTGGTATTAACAGTCGCTTGAGACGTACTAGCACCCATTTGTGAAGAGGAGGGAGCATCCTTAGAAGGATTCTGAACAGGCCTATATACAACCCTTGTTTTTTGCTTATTCATATGAAATCCAGGTTTTATCGGACCCTTCTTCCTTCCTTTCACCAGATGGCGTTGTGTTATTTGAAGTCCCACTTGAAGAAACCCCTATAGGAATGGAGCTATCCGTTATATCCTTTGCAGAATCAATGCCATCTAGATTACCATCTCCTTCATTCACAGAATTCTCCGTTGAAGGAATGTTCACAGCACTACCTTCCATATCATTTTTCTTACTGTTCTCAGCCCGGCCACTACCCTGGTTGTTTTTCAATATCGATCAACGAGGAACATGATTACCATCAGTATTTTCAATACGATCTGCAAGCTCAGCCACAGGCTTGCTAATACTTTCTTTCTTTTTCATGAAACCAGTTCTCACAAAAGCACCCAAAACTAATAAACCATGCAAACCTAGAACCAATGAAACCACCAAACAAAAAACGAACAGAAAACCCTAATTCTAAAAAACCCTAAAATCAGCTGCAATTTGAAAATCAATTAGTAGTATAGGTACGTTCAAGGTATAATTCTCGCAGGACCAAGCAACCCACACCACTAATCAATCAGAAGAACAACAGGGAATTAAGGTTTATGACGAAAAAGCAAAGAAAAAAAGGAAACCCTAACCGGACAAACACTCAACACGTAATTAATTAAAACCAGGAACAAGCCCTAGAATTAATTAACCAACATGTAGTATGATCGGCCGATTAAAGAAATCAAGAAGGAACAAGATCGCCATTTTCGCCATGTTATAGAGACAACATTAGGGTTTTTTTAGTGAACACTAATAACATGAACAAATCTTCTTAGTACTTAACTCACTCGATCGACACTATGAACATTTCGCCATGAATTTTCTTATGACTTGCAAGCACAAGTTACTAGATGCTCTTGAAAAATGGCTTCGTGGGGTATATCCAAAGTGGGGTGGACAAGGAAGAAAGAATAAAGGAAAATTTGTAAGGAGAAAGATAGTCTTGAAATAAATGCTTTGGCATTCATTTTAGAAATACATTTTATTTGATGTTTTAGTTGAAAACATTATTACCCTTTTTATTTTCGTTCTTGGAATAATATTAGATTATTAAGGGTTTGGAATATTTCACTTTGAATATTTAAAGAAGAAAAACCCATTTGCATTCATCATCACTTTTTGTAAACCAAACTTTGTCCAGTTACTCTTCACATAATATTCCACAACAGGATAAGCTTGTCTTTCCCCTAAGAAGTAACCAAACAATGTGTTTGCAAATCTATCTTGAACAACACGTACAGATTCTATTGGTAATATCACATCTATACCATCTTGTGACTCCTTATTCTCAAGTTTCCTGAAATTTACAGCCTGTTTAATCGATCCTGTTTTTAATTTTGCTGCATATGATTGTGTTTCTTTATCTTTCCCAACACCTTTGTCCTCATTTAGGTCAGCTCTATCATCCAAAGGAGGAGGTTGAAAGGGTGCCGAGAAGACACCTTTATCCCCATCAGTAGCCTTTGTATCTTCCTTCCTTTCACCAGATGGCGTTGTGTTATTTGAAGTCCCACTTGAAGAAACCCCTATAGGAATGGAGCTATCCGTTATATCCTTTGCAGAATCAATGCCATCTAGATTACCATCTCCTTCATTCACAGAATTCTCCGTTGAAGGAATGTTCACAGCACTACCTTCCATATCATTTTTCTTACTGTTCTCAGCCCGGCCACTACCCTGGTTGTTTTTCAATATCGATCGACGAGGAACATGATTACCATCAGTATTTTCAATACGATCTGCAAGCTCAGCCACAGGCTTGCTAATACTTTCTTTCTTTTTCATGAAACCAGTTCTCACAAAAGCACCCAAAACTAATAAACCATGCAAACCTAGAACCAATGAAACCACCAAACAAAAAACGAACAGAAAACCCTAATTCTAAAAAACCCTAAAATCAGCTGCAATTTGAAAATCAATTAGTAGTATAGGTACGTTCAAGGTATAATTCTCGCAGGACCAAGCAACCCACACCACTAATCAATCAGAAGAACAACAGGGAATTAAGGTTTATGACGAAAAAGCAAAGAAAAAAAGGAAACCCTAACCGGACAAACACTCAACACGTAATTAATTAAAACCAGGAACAAGCCCTAGAATTAATTAACCAACATGTAGTATGATCGGCCGATTAAAGAAATCAAGAAGGAACAAGATCGCCATTTTCGCCATGTTATAGAGACAACATTAGGGTTTTTTTAGTGAACACTAATAACATGAACAAATCTTCTTAGTACTTAACTCACTCGATCGACACTATGAACATTTCGCCATGAATTTTCTTATGACTTGCAAGCACAAGTTACTAGATGCTCTTGAAAAATGGCTTCGTGGGGTATATCCAAAGTGGGGTGGACAAGGAAGAAAGAATAAAGGAAAATTTGTAAGGAGAAAGATAGTCTTGAAATAAATGCTTTGGCATTCATTTTAGAAATACATTTTATTTGATGTTTTAGTTGAAAACATTATTACCCTTTTTATTTTCGTTCTTGGAATAATATTAGATTATTAAGGGTTTGGAATATTTCACTTTGAATCTACCAAGTTTATCTTTCCTTGATTGGTTGTTTGATTAATGTTTTCTTATATATATATCTTGCATGTAATTATAGCTAGAGATTGAATTCACAAAAGGATTTATGAAATAACAACAAAACATTTGACACTTTGCAAAATGATTTGTGAAATGAAATAAAAGTCGTACATAAAGTAATTTACAAAAAAAAATCCAAGAGATGTACTTTTAGGAATACTAAAAGGTCTTTGTTATGATTGTTTTGTCTTAATATAAGAATCGTTGCTTCACCAAGTGTTGCCACTTGAAATACTTAATTCGGTAAGTTAAGTGAAAGCAAGATCCGTGATATTAAAGGACATATAGAGAGTCGAAATCTTCACTAAGTGTCACTACTTGAAATACTCGATTCAAAGAGTAAGTGGGAGAGAGAGAGACTCGGAATTAATTCTCTATCAAGTGTGTGATACTTGAAAGATATGGTTCTAGGAATCAGTGGGAGAATTTTGATAACAAGAAAAGACAACATCTTTACTAGTAACCTATTCTAGGTTTGTGATCAAAATAATGAATGTGTGTTGAGCATTTATTGTTGATTACAAAGTTAGATTATTTATCGAATAGTAGAACTCGATAAATTGAATGTTTGAAAAGTTAAATGTCATCATCCAAACTAGATTGGATTAGAGACAAATTGAACTTAGTAAAACATGGTTGAAATGAATTAAAAGAGTTTAAATTCTATTACTAGTTGTATGATATCTAGTTGAGATATTCATAGCATGGATTTAGGTTGTAAATGAAAGCAAATTAAGGAAATATTAAGACACCCCTAAACTACATATTTGAGGAAAGTTTTAATGGATGTCTTAATAAATATTTAGTCATTAATATAGAATCTAGGACTTGATGAAGGGTAAGACTATGCAATCGTACAATCATTGTACTCATTGTTAGGTCCATATTTACTGGACTCGCTCCAGACGCGACTACTAGAGGCTCACTAAAGATCTGACCAGAATCGTGTTCTACTGGACCTACTCCAGACTTGGAATCTGGAGTCCCTCTGAAGATTTGTCCAGAAATAATGGAAGACCAGTGAGTAAATACTTGTATAGGAAATCTGGAGTATTCTCCAGATTAGCTCACTGGACTTCACCCCAGTCCAGATCTATTCTACTGAAGACATTCTCACTGAAGTCTGAAGAAAGAAGACTTACAAATGGCGGAGTCCACTGGAAGTCTTACCAGATCTGCACACTGGAGGATTTTCAGTGTTCTAGACCTTACAAGTCTAAACACTGATATCGAGGATTTGACTTTAAGCCTTTACACACTTTCCAAAGAACAACCCTCTTGTTCTTTACCAAAGTTTATACGTGTGTAAAGGTGGTCGGTTAAAAGAATAAAGTCATATTGATGTGACTTTATCCTTGTACCATTAACCAATGCATTTAATGTTCTTGTCGGATCATTAAATGCATGCAACCATATTTGTACGGCACAAAATTCACTGGTGAATTTTGTTGCCTATAAATACAAAGTCATTTATTTGAGAAAATCACTTTTTAACAAATTGGTGAACTTGCTTAAATACTCTCGATCTAAATAGTTATACTTTACAACTTTAAGTATATCGACCAAAGGAGTTTATTTAACAAGTATAGATCACTTGTAATTCAAAGATTGTTTAGATACTTACATTCGTGTAATATCTAGGTTCCGCAACGATCTTGTATTTTTTTATACATCAATAAAGAAAATACACTTGAAAACTACATTTGTGTTCCACCATTTATTTACTTGTTTAAATATTGCTTAAGTCATTTATTACTTTGTTTATATTCTTGCATATTTATATTGAAGTAATACTTGTCCGATTCTAGTTCATACTTATCTTGTTATTTTACACTCGTGGGTTAAACCATCGTGTGAGGGACTTTACAATTGGTATCAGAGAAGAAGGTTAATATACTTACCTAGATCTGTTTCGCGATGGCAATCCCAGAAAATCAACAAGAAACTCATGAAACTAACTTTAATGAACCACCCACTGGAAATAACAATCCACCACCTCCTCCTCCTCCTCCTGCTTCTCCACATGTGCATGTGCATTACTCGAATAATCCTGTTCCTAAATTCAATGGGAGCAGTGATGACTTTGGTACGTGGAAAGCTAGGATAATATTGCATCTTAAACGAAGGACCCTATGTGCCAAGACTTCCTATCAATGCACTTCTTGACCCTACAGGATCAAGAAGTGGGAGGGAAAAGAGAGAGGAACACTGGTCCGAAGAGGAGAAAAGATTAGTAAATCTTGATACACTTCTTAAAAATATGATCCTCGGGGCTGTTCCAGAAACTCTTATTCCCACACTAGTTCTCTATCCCAGTGCCAAAAGCATGTGGGATGAACTAGTGAACCAGCATGAGGGAGGTGATGATACTGTTGTTACCAGAAAAGTCTCCTTAAACAAAAAGTATGAGTCATTTTTTGCTCTCCCCAATGAGTCCCTTACTAGTACTTACACCAGATTTATGAGCATCATAAACCAGTTAAGAGGACTAGGGGTAGAAAAAGACAAGGATATACTTTTGGAGAAATTTTGTGATATTCTTCCAACAAAATGGTCTCACGTGATTCTGGTCTTGAGGCAAGGTAAAACCTTGCATTCCCATACTTTCTCAACATTGTATGGAGCCTTCAGATTCACTGAAGAAAATCAAGCCCAGAGGATTGAGGCAGAAAAAGATTCTTTTAATCATGCTTCCAGTAGTTCTACAGTGGTCACTAATACTGCACCACCTTGTGCGGCATTAATATCTTCTGAGAATGTATTTTCTATGAAGAAGATGATGTCTGAACTAATGGATTCTGGAGTCCGTAATGATATCTCTCCAGACTGTGATGAAACTGACAGTGATGACCTGGTTGCAATGACGGCCAAAACGTTTAACCGTTTTAAGGCCAGAGCAAATAGGCCCACTGGACAACATGCACCCAGTTCTTCCATTGACAAGACCAATCTGACATGCTTTAAGTGTGGCAGAAAAGGTCATTTCATGAAAGAGTGCAGGTCCAGTCAGTTTGTCTCTCAGTCTGGTCCAACTGCTTCTTATAACAAGCCTGATGATAGCAATAAGTTGAAATACAAAAAGCTTAAGGCTCAGATTGCTCTCTTGTCTAAACAGATGGAAGACAATAACAAATGCATGATAGCAACTACTGAAGAAGCATGGGTTCCATCTGATGATTCATCAGTCGATGAAGAAGAGGAAAGAGATTGTTGTTTTATGGCTCTGGCAGATCAAGAGCATCTGGTGAAGGATGATGTCACATCTGGTCGTTGGGTCGACATTGTTATTAAAAAGGTTAGTGAGTATGATCTTGAAACTAATCCTGAACTTAAATTGGACATCGCTGAAGCTCTAAATTCTGATTTAATTTTTGTGGAAACTGTTAGATTTGACAGTCTAAATGGTCTAGAAACAGATTCCTCTGAAATGGCTGCTTTAAAATCAAAATTAAAAGAACTTCAAGATATTGAACTGGCATTTCAAGCCCAGGTTCTGGTAACTGAACAATTGATCCAAGAAAAACAAGATCTTGAGGTCATTTTAGAAAAAGAAAAACTGGTGATTAAATCATGGCTTGAAACCAAAAAGCCATATGATGCTGGAGTAAATCAATTTCCTACTAAAAAACGTGCATATTTAGATGGAAATACTCATATAGCATCATTAATACCAGTAATCGATCGATTACCAGAGGGATTCAGGCCCACCACTGTTTATGATGAGCCTGTAACTCCCAAGGCCAATACTTTCGCAGTTCTTTGCCCAGAGCTTAAGACTGGAGCTGTCCAGATGACTGCTCCAGCTAAAAAGGTTAAGCAGAATAGACGTCTGCCTCAGAACAATCCCCTACCTAAGCCTACAACTGGAAAGGCTCAAGTATCATCTGATGAAAATGTTTTGTCCAGGTTAGAGAGCCAGATTCAAACACTGACTCGTCAATTTCAAAGTTTTAATGCAAGATTAAACTTTATTGAGGGTACTTCATCTGGCCCTAGACAAAATACTAAACCTTTTGCAAAGAAAGACAAATTTATTTCTCCAGTTGAGAAAAAGAAAAAGGTTTTTAAACTATCAACTCCAGTAGTGTTTTCAACAAAAACTACTGTTGAAGAAAGTGAACTCAACCAGATACCCCTAGGGATCCATAAGGGAGGATCCAGTGAACCCATCAGTCGATGGGTTCCCAAATCTAACTGATATATCTGGTGGATGTGCAGGGCGATCGAAAGAAGCATACCTGGTATCTTGACAGTGCAGCTGGCAGGACGATGACCGGATGTAAGACCCTGCTGGAGGAATTCATCATTTCTGATGGACCCTCCATTACTTTTGGAAATGATGGTTGTGGAAAGACTGAGGGGTATGGTGTTCTGAACAATGGACAAGTCAAATTCAGACGTGTTACATATGTAAATGGTTTGAAATATAACCTGATCAGTGTAAGCCAACTGTGTGATGATGGCTATCAAGTTCTATTCAATATTGTTCATGGCATTGTATTCAACAAGGACTGGAAGGTAGTGTTGATTGCTCCCAGAAAAGGGAACGTGTATGTGATGGATATGGAAAGCTCTTCTTCAGAGCAATGTTTCTACACTCAAGCTGATGAAGACACAAACTGGTTATGGCACAAAAGGTTATCCCATTTAAATTTCAAAAATATTAATAAGTTGTCCAGAAAACAACTTGCAGATGGGATACCTTCAGTTTCCTTCAAAAAGGAAAGGCCATGTCCAGGATGTGAGATGGGTAAGCAGAAACGTGCCAGTTTCAAGACCAGACAAAATTTCAGCATTACTGAACCACTTCACATGCTTCATATGGACCTCTTTGGTCCAGTGAATGTTCAGACTCGTGCTGGTAAAAGATACACCCTGGTGATCGTAGTTGAATTCTCCAGATATTGTTGGGTGGTCTTTCTCAGGTCTAAAAATGAAGCTGCTGCTGAAATCATCTCTCTTATCAAGCAGATTGAACTGAAGCATAAGCGAAAAGTGTGTCAGTTAAGAAGCGACAATGGAACAGAATTCCAGAATGCAACTCTGGAGAAATTCTGTACTGACACTGGCGTCTCCTAGAACTTCTCATCAGCACGCACTCCAGAGCAGAATGGAGTGGTAGAAAGGAAAAATCGAACGTTGATAGAAGCTGCCAGGAGTATGCTAGCTGAATCTGGTCTTCCTACCAGTTTCTGGGCTGAAGCAATTGCAACTGCTTGCCACACCCAGAATCGATCAGTGTACGTGAAGCGACACAAGAAGACTTCCTATGAAATATTGAGAAATAGAAAACCAAATATTGGTTATTTTCACGTTTTTGGATGTCCAGTTTACATCCTGAACGACTCCGCTCAGTTAGGCAAATTTGATGCCAAAGCTGATGAAGGATATTTCCTAGGATATTCAACCATTCGCAAAGCCTTCAGAGTTTATAACAAGAGACTGGAGAAAGTACAAGAATCCATACATGTTACTTTCGATGAATCAAATGCTGCAATCAACAAACCAGCCCTTGACACTCCCCCAGTAACTCCAATTGTCTTCTGTGAATCTGATTTTATAAACTACAATAAAGAAGATTCAGAAGATAAAGTTTCCAGTCATTCTGATCTGGAACCTATTCAGAAGACGAAACAATCCAGTAGTACTCCATTCTATCCTTCTATTATTTTCAAACTACCCTTTGAAATTAATATTGGATCAGATGTTCGTACTGCTCCCCCAGTATCAGTTTCAGTTGAAAGCATACCAGAATTTTGTTCAAATGAAGAAATTCAAACTGAACCTATACTACAAGAAATACCTTCATATGAAGAATTTCATGATGCAAATCATGATTTAAATGAATCAGATGAAGATGTTGAGGTAGTTTATGAAGAACCTCCTCCTGAAGCAACTTCAGAGGAGACTCAACTGAATTATTGCACTGATATTGTTGTCAGTAACAATCCTGGTCAGTACTCCAGATGGACAAAAGCTCATCCTATTGATCAGATCATAGGTGACTCCAGTCGAGGAGTTCAGACCAGAAGAGCCTCCAGTGATCAATGCTTATATGTCAGTTTCTTATCACTGAATGAACCAAAGAAGATTGACGAGGCTGTGGAAGATCCAAGCTGGGTGATTGCTATACAAGAAGAGCTTCACCAGTTTGAAAGGAACAAGGTCTGGTTCCTTTCCCAGTTGGAAAGAAAGAACCAATTGGAACAAGATGGGTCTTTAGGAACAAGGTAGATGAAGATGGCCACGTAATCAGAAACAAGGCCAGATTGGTAGCACAAGGCTACTGCCAGTCAGATGTTGATTTTGATGAATCATTTGCTCCAGTGGCTAGACTTGAAGCGATCAGAATATTCTTAGCATTCGCTGCTCATCATCAGTTCAAGGTCTACCAGATGGATGTAAAAGTGCCTTCTTGAATGGAAAGCTTGAAGAAGAAGTTTATGTCAGACAACCACCAGGTTTCGTTGATGAAAAGCATCCACATTGGGTATATCATCTGGACAAAGCGCTGTATGGCCTCAGACAAGCCCCACGTGCCTGGTATGACACTCTGACTAAACATTTATTGAAAAATGGTTTTAAACGAGGTGCAATTGACAATACCTTATTTATTCTTCATGAACGAGGTAATATGTTAATGGTACAAATTTATGGTGATGATATTATTTTTGGGTCTACTGATGAAAACATGTGCAAGAAATTTTCAAAAATAATGTCCACTGAATATGAGATGAGTTTGATGGGTGAATTAACATATTTTCTTGGACTCCAGATTAAACAAAACAAAGATGGCATCTTTATTAATCAGGAAAAATATGTTAGAGATCTTTTAAAGAAATATGATATGAACTCTTCACCATCTAAACCCACTCCAATTTCTGCACCACTGACACTGGACTCTGATCCAGATGGTAAACCAATGAACACCACTGTCTATAGAGGCATGGTTGGTTCACTGATGTATTTAACTGCCAGTAGACCAGATATTATGTTTTCAACATGTTTATGTGCCAGATATCAGTCTAATCCAAAGGAATCTCATATGCTTGTTGTAAAGCGCATACTGAAGTACCTTAAGGGTGTCCCCAGTTTGGGTCTTTGGTATCCCAAATGCTCAGGCATGGATCTAATGGGTTATTCAGATTCAGATCATGCAGGTTGTAAGATAGACAGGAAATCCACTACTGGTGGATGTCATTTCCTTGGTGGCAAACTGGTCAGTTGGACCAGTAAAAAGCAAACTTCGGTTTCATTGTCCACTGCTGAAGCTGAATACGTGTCTACAGCCAGTTGTTGTGCTCAGATACTCTGGATGAAGAACCAGTTGCTTGATTATGGTATTAAGTATTCAAAGACTCCAATCTTTTGTAATAATACCAGTGCCATTGCTATCTCAAACAATCCAGTCATGCACTCCAAAACCAAGCACATTGATCTCAGGTATCACTTCATTCGTGATAATATTGTGAAAGGAAACATTGAACTCCATTTTATCCCCACTGACAAACAACTCGCTGACATTTTTACGAAACCACTGGATGTCAAAACTTTTGAATATCTTGTTGGTGAGTTGGGAATGTTAAACCCTTAAATCTGGAACCTTAGTATTAAACGCCATTGTGTACTACTAAGGATCTTTGATTTAAAGATTCATAAATTTATTTCTGGATCAACATTCCAGGGGGAAGTGATGCGGGAATGTCCAGATTCAATGAACCAAGTTTGACTGAAGCTGAGCTGGAGGAATCTGGAGAAAAGCAGTTGACTAAACTGAAGAAGAAATCTGAGCGAACCATGCAGTCTGAACAAGCAATGTTAACTTTGCCAGCTGTATCACATTTTAACCATCTTTTTACTGAAACAACTCAGTCTCCAGTAGTGACCTTGCTCCAGTGGGAATTATCACCAGTGGCATCTGACGAGCTCCAGTTGCATCTGAAGGACTCCAGTAGTGAATACTGAAGGCCACCAGTGAAGTGCTCCAGATAAATGCTCCAGTTGTCTATAATAAAGTTTACTTTAACTGAAGGTTGTGTGGGGTCAATAAGGACGTGGGTATGCACGCGTGGCAGCTTTTTAGTGGATCAAGGAGGAGCGTGCAAAAGCATTAATATTGCTAACGATATTGTGGGCCACTTGAAGAGGATTGTTTCTAGAAGCCTTATGTGTCTATTTCCTATTGGTCCAAATTAATTAGTGGGTTGCACATGACAGCTTTTGTATTATTTTCTTATTTTGTCGTTGATTCCTAGGTAAGAGTATGTGGCTATAAATAAGGCCTTTATTTCTCATTGTAAAGCAGTTGATGTTGAATGAAAATTAATAGAGCAGCCTCTATTTCTTACAAATCTTCTTTTACCTTTATAGATCTTGATCTTGGTGGTTAGGAGTGACCCCTTTATCAATATTTGTGGTGACTTGTTCTTTATCAAATATTGTGGTGAGGTCTTTTAAATCTTCGGTTTCCTTTATCTATAATCGTGGTGGCTAGACCTTTATCGGTTGTAGTGGTGGGGCGGAGTGTTTCCTTTATCCTTGATTCCGGTGGCTTAGCCTTTACGAGTCTTGGTGGTGGATTCTTTTAACTATCATTTTACTTTATTGTCTCGTTTAGTTGTTTATTTCATATAAAATCCAGAAAATACCAAAAATAGTCTTCCGCTGTCGTTTGTCGCGTGATTTACGCATCAAATTTGGTATCAGA
>CM067175.1:23457943-23528884 GCA_034093135.1 Erigeron breviscapus | reverse complement strand
ACTTTACTTGGTGAGGTCACGGCGGATCTCAGAAATCAAACCCCAAATAAAGCGATCAATCTTCTTCTCTTCAGTAGAAGCTAAATGCGGCACAAGTCTAGAAAGCTCATTAAACCTCAAAATGTACTTCTCAATCTCCACACCTTCCATCTTCAGATCCCAAAACTCTTGTTCCAACTCTTGCAATGCATCCTTAGTACAAAATTCAGCTCTCATTATCTTCTGAAGTTCTTCCCAAGTGTGAGCATAAGCGGTCTTCCTGCCAACAGTGGTGACGATGCCAGTCCACCAAGACCTAGCAGCACCATCAAATTTGCTGGTCGCATGCTCCACCATCCTGTCCTCAGAGGTTTGAGTGTGGTACAAGGCCTCTTCCATATTCTCGAACCACATCAATAGTTCTGCAGCTCCTTTCTCCCCTGTGTAGACTGGGGGTTTGCACTGAGTGAAGGTCTTAAATGAACACCCTCTGCTTTGGCTGACTCGTCCTCAGCAGTAGCTCGAGTTTGTTTAGACTAGGCCCCCACATCGCGTGTCGACTCAGTCGTCTTCAGCAGTAGCTCGAGTGTTGATCTGGCTAGCTTCATCGGAATCATTGTTTACTTCCTGGTTCTGTTCGGGTTCTTCTTGAGTCCTCCTATTCTGAGTTGCTCTAGTAGTTCTAGTACCTTCAGTTAGTGGAATTTCTAGCATCTGAGCAACTTGAGTAGCAAGATTTGGCATCATCGCATTCATGCGGTCAGTGATGAGGTCTGCTACATCATTCAAAGTAAAGTTGACATTCGCATTAATACCAGGTTGAGTAGGTTCAACAGCTGGTGCGGTCTTAGCTCTTCGTCCACGTTTAGGCGGCATTCTTCCTTATGCCTCTAATAAGATAGAAATATGAACTCGGTTACGTTTCGCACAAGTCTATAGCTCCAACGTAGTACGTTAGTAAACGATCGTCGTTAGCACAATATATGAACAAGACAGTCGTCGGTCGCACGATAAGGACCTATAGTCGTATAAGCTCTAAGGCCTATCCTCGAAGCACTAGAACGTATGTCATAAGAGAACGAGTGAACTAGAACTGATATGATTGAACAGCGAGTTGCACGAGGTTCTTACTAAGGCTCTAAGAAATGGGTGACACCTTCAATGACACACCTTGAGTACTAGGAACTATATCCGCAATTAGATGTAGTTGATCAGGTTACATCTAATTAGGGAAAAGTTCCCATTACTCAAACCGGTCATACAAAGGATCACCTCAGAGTGGATTCCAGTTATAGCTCGAGTTTTTCCTTAGGAAAAAGCTCGGTGTTCACTATAACCATGTCTCTGATACCAACTGTAACACCCCGCTAAAGCGGAATATACGGGATGTACAGACAAGCACAAAAGCACACAGTACAAGTTCCACCACAGCCAATAACATAAAAGAAAAGAAGTATAAAAGTTATTACAGCACTTGGGATATACCCAAAATAGTTAATAATCCAAAAGACAGAACAATTGTCTTGAAGTACAGGAGTCTGAACTGAATAAGCAAGGGAGATCTTCACGGCCTCCGATCTTGAGCGTACGAACAGTCGTCACAAGAGATGAGCTTTAAAGAGGAAGACTCCTATGCTAAGAGATCTACTAGTCTAGCCTGAAAAGCATGTAAGTTCAAAGGTCAACTACAAAAGTAGTTGGTGAGATTCACATAAAGTACTAGTACGTATACATATAATAATATGTAGAGTAAGAACAAGTCATAAGATCTGTACGTTTAACAAATGTGCTTTGTGACCGTAAGAACAGTACAAGAACATATAATGAACTTTAAATGAGTTGTCACTGCTAACCCGATTGGCCAGAACTGAACTGTAATGAACTTATGCGCATAATAATCAAGTACTTCACGAAGATCTAAATCAGAACAAGAACAGATAATATGCATCCTCCAGAACTGCGAAGAATGAGGGTGGGCCTACCCTAAACAGCGCTGTCCATAATTATCTACGGTTCAATCCCTGAACTGTGGGATATGAATTGATAGCAGTGAATAAGAACTGAACAAGTACAAGTACGAACTAGAACATGTTAAAGATCAATATAGTAGTATGGAGGTATTTAAGATCCTGCCCATTCAAGACTTAAATACTCCCTTAAACAGTATAAATGTATTCAAGATCCTGCCCATTCAAGACTTAAATACTCTTTTAAATAATTAGGAATCATATCATAAGTACCTCGTAAGATCATAAAATAGTACGTGGAATAGTTCAAGATTATAATATAGTACGTAAAGTAGTTCAAGACATATGTACAAGTACAAAGTAGTTTTCATGCTTTTCAGTCCCCGATAAAAGAACTTGAACAAAATGTACGAAAGGGGGATTAGTGAACTCACAGTGATCTGGTACAAGCACAGTTTATAGCACAGAGATAGATAAGTTATATCTATCAGGTTCCAAGTACGTCTTGAAGGAAGCCTAAGTACAAGTTATTGATCATAAATATGCACACATATTAGTTCAAGTGACTAATTAATTACTGAAATGTCCTTGATGAACTGATGATTTGGTCCCTTTGAAGATCTTTGAACGTTTTGACTCAAAGGTGTTTGAATGAACTTTAAGTACATGAACTGGACTCGAACCGAACGTCTTTGAACTCACACATACGTGTTTATCGTATTAATGAGTTAAATGAGTCTTTAATAATGAACTTCAGCCTTTAGAACTGATTTAATTGTTCGTAGAACTCGTACTTTGATAGTCAAGATAGAACATGTCTTAAATGTACTTAATTAGGGTTTGCACTTTGTACGTGGTCTTAGATCGAATCATGAACTAGCTTTGGTGTTAATACGTAGCCTTTGATGTGTTTAATCTAATGATAATGATGTTAGGAACTGATTAGGTGTTTAATGATCAAGTATGGTATGTTATAGAACAAGTTCACGTTGTTTTCTAATGAGTACAAGATCGTCTAGGGTTTTGGAACTTCAAGATCGTCCCACTGGCTAGCCAAGATCGTCCTATTGGATAGTCAAGATCGTCCTACTGGATAGCCAAGATCGTCCTATGCTCAAGCCAAAGTCAGGATCGTTTTAGGTACTTAGGTTCAAGATCGTTTCATATACATGGTTCAAGATCGTTTCAAAGTACAATGCTCAAGATCGTTTCAGATTCTAAGCACAAGATCGTCTTAAGGTTTATGAACTCAAGATCGTTTCAAAGTACAATGCTCAAGATCGTTTCAGATGTACTAGGTGCAAGATCGTCCTGGGTTCGGGTTCAAGATCGTTTTAGCTGACTAGAGGTCAAGATCGTTCTGGTTGCACTTCAAGATCGTCCTAGCTGGTTCAAGCACAAGACCGTCTTAGGTTCTAGGGTACAAGATCGTCTTAAGTTCTTAGCACAAGATCGTTTGTTTGAGCAAAACCGATCCTAAAGGATCAGTTACCCAATAAGTACACCACGCATCACCACACCACACAAAGTCACGAACAAGCTCAAGGTACCAAGGTGGGCTGCCTAGGACGATCTTGGGACCAAGATCGTCCCATTCAGGATCGTCCAGGGCCAAAAACGAGCTGTACAAATCAAACACTCATCACAAAGGTCTAGGTCGATTTTAAGACATGTTAGAACATAGCACTAGTACTTATATGCATAATAACAACAACTTATATCACTTTTACTGATTTCCAAGATCAAATATAACATAAACAAGTCATAACTTCAAGAACAAGTTGTACTTTCATTTTCAAAAATGGGTTTTGTAGATTAAAGCATGTTATGACCCAAATTTGTTCACACAAATGTTGTTAAACACATTTAGACACAAACCCATTAACATTGAACATGATTTTCGTTCAAGAACTGGACCAAATCATCAAGAACATAAACTTGAAAAAGTACACTTTTAATTTGATCAAAACTCATAATTCGTTGTTGTTACTGAGATTTGATTCCAGAAATATGTTTTGATTATCACAAGGATGCTAAAAGTACAAACGATTTTGATTTAACAATCCAAAATCAAAAGATGAATTTTTGAGTGTTTTATGGCTGCCAGAGTGTGTTTTTAGTGAGAGAAGTGAAAGATGAAGGAGATGATGAATAGGGTTCTCTCTCTCTAAACTTCATCTATTTATAGTCTTCCCATAATGATGAACTTAATAAATGCAAGGACCATTTGCGAACATCTTGAACTAGAACTTTTATGAACACGAATGTTTACGTACTGCCCTTTAGTATTTCATCGCACTTAATCAGGAACTCGTCAAATAAATTAAGATTTTAAGATCAAATTGACCTTCATATAAGCATATAATTTAGGTCTAAAGTACGTCAAGAACCTAAATAAATTGAACTGTCTAGCCGTTCAAATGGCGAAAGTACTTTCTAAAGAACTTATTTAGAACATTTCTAAGACGGTTGTTACACTTAAGGCCGCCACCCCCCCCCCCCCCCCCCCCCCCCTTTCACACCCCACACACACAAATTCAAATCACATAAACACTCCTTTCTCTCTTGGAACTCACCACCTCTTCACACTCTTCTCACTCTTTTATTTTCTCTCAAGAAAAACTCTCCCTCTCTCCCTCCTTCTCTTCTTCATTTCGGCCAAGCAAGAAATAGGGCAAGAACAAGACTAAATCACATCTAAACTTACACAAATAATAAGGGTTTAAGTTAGATTAATAAAGGGTTAATACAAGCAAGGTTCAAGGGTTGTTCTAGGCTTAGATTCAAGGTATTATTGGGGTTTGAAGGCCACGAAAATCTGCCCAAAATCTTCATCCAAAACCAAGTTCAAGAGGGTATAATCTTCATCCTTTTTACTAGATCTAATCTTGTTTTGTTTATATTCAAAGGTTTTATCAAAAACTCATACTTTCTTCTTGTTTTCTTTGTAATATACACTTAATGAGGGCAAGGTTGATAGGATCTTTCTTTCCATGCTCATGCATGTCGAATCTAATAAGAAAGATCCAAGGATTCAACAAGTTTAAGACCCAAAAGTGTGGTTATGGATTAGTAGCTTTTAAAGTGACTTTCTTGTTGATAGATCTATATGTTTTTGTATATTTTTGAAGAGTATATTCTGAGATTTTTCATATAAAGATGTTTTTATATTGTTGAAAGATAGATCTATAAAAGTTGATAGTGAAAAGTGTTGATTTGAATGCATATATGCTAGATTTAAGAAAGTTGGATCTTTTGTTGGATTATGAGATGGATATGGACTTGTTATAAGTGAAAAATATGTGAATATTAGTGTTAATATTCTGGAAAAATTGATAAAATATCAAGGATATAAAGCTTGAATCAAAACATGTTAAAATAAGCTAGAAATCACAAACCGAAAACACGCAAAAATGCATTTTGAGCACACACATGCACCATAATCTTATGACCAAGAAAATATGATAAACCTACTGGAAAAAATGTTGAAATAAAAGCACAAAACTCAGATCTATTAGTTCATGACAACAACAAGCTCAAAAACCACCTTTTCGGGTCAAATAATCACTAACCGAAAGCACTAAATTGCACATATCACACCACCACCACTCTCACGATTTTGGACACCAAAATATGATGAACTTTCTGGAAATAATGAAACAAGAATGAAAATCCATTTTGAAGCACTTTAATTGCTTAAGAAATGAGGCTAAAATCACTATTTCGGTAAACGATTTTTAATCATAAAACCCTCAAAATGAGCAAGACACAAGAGAGGTTGAATTGATATGATTTTTTATGGATAAAAGTTGCCTAAAAGGCCTGAGATTTTTGACCAAAATGTTTGGTGATGATTTCTAAGAATTTCCATGAATTATTGAATTTAAATGGTAATTAAAAGACATAAAAATCAATAAATAAATTATGTAAATCAAGAATGAAGTTAAATCATCTTAACCATTGATAAAAATAACTAAAACCTACTGGAGAAAAATAGCAAAAAGGCAAGAGACATGTGTTACATAATTTAAAGATAAATAATTAAGTAAAAACAATTAATTAAATATTATTAATAAAATAAATGGAAAATACACAAATAAAAGTATAAATCATGAAATTATAAATTAAGAAGCTTATATATCAGAAGATAATTCAAATGAAATCATTCATAATTTATAAAGACAATTATCACACTTAAAAGTATTTTTAAGGATTTATTTAGCAAATAAATCAATAAAGTGAATAAATAAATAATTAAATAATAATTAAATATTATTAAATTAAATATATATTTACAAATCAGAAAATATACTTAAAATATTTATATTATAAGACCACTAATGTCAAATATTATTACTAAGCAAAGTGTGCAATGGAAATCATATAAATCCAAGCCAAACTACCGAAATTCCAATAAACGTACAAAAACGTATAATGAGAAAACGACTCTTACCACCAAATCACTTATACCCAAACAATAAGAACATCATAATGCACTTAAATTCCATAATCTAATGACAACCAAATATGGGCAAGTCTACTAGTATACATCTCACGATCTAGCTCACTAGTTCATGTCACGCGAACTTACACCGCGAATATATACGTTATGGTTTAGGCTTGCTTGAGGCGCAACAAATCTAAGCGAAGGAATCACGTTTGATCAGCCCCTATTCACTCCCTAATCAAGTGAGTCATAGCCCCCTTTCAAACTCTTTTACGTGTTTACTTTCGGGGTGAAAAACATGATTAATTAAAATGACTTTCTCTTATGAATTGATTCATTGAAATAATGATAATGATATGGGAATGATATTGTATGTTCAACGTGTTATATGTTATATGATGAGCTTGAGTACTGTCAAACTGTGGTCCCCTGTACACTACTATTAACTCATTTGAGGCCTGTAGTTAGAGGGTTGCGCAACTAGGACTTGTCCCCTCATCCACTATTATAGGTAACGGTGGGATGTTTGGTCTGCCTTGGTGGCCACCTTCATCGCCAGTCTGGCCTCGCGGTGCTCTAACTACTATATATTTATGGGCGTCTCCATGGCACGACCCTTGGTTATCTTTATGCACGTGATTGACAGCATGTGCTTATCATTATCTTATCATTTGGGACATTATATCTGATTATTGGGACATAACCGGTCTTAGTAGTGGCTCAAGAAAAATCTCATCAAGTTATGTCATGGTAACCTTACCATTGACTCAGAGGTATTGATATTATATTATGGATGGAAATTGTGGATTGAACATACGGTTTGGGTATGGACAGTATGATGGAACTCTTGGAAATTTATGACTTATTCTTTCTTGAATTGGATTAAATATATGCGTGTTGTTAGCATAATCCTATGAACTCACTCAACTCTCGTAGTTGACACTTTTTCTTCATGCTTTTCAGGTCTAGGGCAGTAAGTTAGCTTTTGGACCGCTCCTTGGACGATGAGTTTATTTGTTGCATGTTGGACTAGTAACGCAAACATTTAAACTTTTGATTATGAATTTGGTTATGTAATGTTTATAAACGTCCACTTGAACTTGTTACCTTTTTAATTCGAATGGCTTTTGAAACTTTACGTTGATGTTTGTTACTTAAATCTTTTGTACCATGTCGTTCTGTGGCATCTCGTGTTTCCGCTATAGTCGGGGTGTTACAGTTTGCGATATACGCAATTAAAAACCCGCTCCTTTAGAAGGCTAGCACACTCTGACTTATATCTCTCTTAGAGTTTGTTCAAATGGGTGAGCCGGTGTATCTTTTGATTGTAAGACACTAATTTTATTAAAACAAAATCATATTTCGATAATTCTTAGTCACGTTTATTCTTTTCAATAAAACAATTTTGCATCACCATTTACAATAGAAACAAAATAATAAATTTACTAACTATTAACAAATTAATCATGCAACGATTTATGGTAGGCCACCTAAATCATGGTCACTATGGTTAATGTATATGTCTAAGTCGGCTCCCCCTTCAAAGAAGAGGACCACATACATCAAGTTGCCTTGATTGCGTAAGCCATTAAACAAACTATTAGCAAGTAAATACATGTAAACATGCTGACTGGAAATTTCCAGCAGTTTCACGACCAGTTTAGACCTATTTCTAGTCCGAATCAGGATTCGACCAGAACTACAAAGTTGTAGCCCTATGAGTCGTGCATCTACAGTCCAAAGGACAACTCCTAACTCATTAAGGTTGATTTTATATGAACTGTTTAGTGAACGGATGTCAAGCAGGAAAAATCACACGATAATTCACATAGTCACACAATTATCAAATAATTAACCCTAATTATTGGACCATTAAGCTAAGCAATTTATAGCTATAAATCTAAGTAATAGTCATAAAGAAATTTGCATGAATTCCTTATGATTTTTACTTCTATTTAACAACATTAAATAAAATCATCCTTATAATAAACATGCCAATTCACACAATCAAAACTTGCATAGAGGGTTTTAAATTAACCATTAACTTAATTAGGTTGAATTAATAATAAAAACAAAAACCCTAATTTATTTTTATTAAATTTCGATTTATATTAAAATAAATAAATAAAAACGATTTTAATATTTAATTATTAAATAAATCAATCCAACCCTAAACCCCCCTTCAAGTTTTGAACTTTTTTTTTCGGTAAAAGGACGTCACCCCTGGTCAGAATATATTAATATGAAGAACAAGCAACATAGCAAAACACTATGTTGACTTTTACAAATCGTCCATGCACAACACGTGCAAAACAGATTACAACCACCAAATCATTAAGAAAACATTAGAAGCAAAAAATAACTCAATAAGAGACTCTAGTGATTAACTAATAACACCGGAAGATCCCAAGCAACAATAAATCTTTCCACGTTCGAACTTCTTTTGTATTTAAAAGTGAGCATCTTGAGTCGAACAGTTGAGATAATCACATCCACTAGCACATCAACTGATCTAGATTCATGCTTGAACAATCTAGCATTCCGTTCTTGCCAAATGAAATAAACTGTCGCAGCGAGGCAAAGCTTATCAACAACATTATGAATCGATTTCTTTTTAGCGCTTGGTAGAGGCTATTTATAATCAAGTCCCATCGATGCGGCCGCTGTTGGAATCCAGCCTTTTGATTAACTCGACTCCAAACCTGCATACAAAAATTATATTCAAAGAATAAATGGGAATGAGAGTCCGGCCGAGAGGAGCAAAACGGGCACCATAGGTCAAGACTAGCATCCCATTGAAGCATTAAGTCTTGAGTTTTAAGTCTTCCTCTAAAAACCAACCAAAGTATGAAAGCATGCCTTGGTATACCATAGGAGAACCAAACCAGATCATGCCAAACAACTTGATCATGTCTTGGACGAAGATCTTCCCAAACCACATTCATCGAAAAGTCTTTGAGATCACCATTTCTATCTTTCCATAACCATTCATCGGCCTTAGAAGTAAGAATAGGGGGGCATAAATAGTAGTAAGTCGGATAGTCCAGCCGCTAGGCCATTGCCAAACACCATTAGTAATTAAATCACACACCTTGGAATCAATCGTGAACCCAGCATTATGTATTTCTCTTAGAGTAATCCGGTCGTATAACGGACCATGATTACACCAAACATCATGCCAAGCAGAAGCAGCTTGACCATTACCAATCTTAACCCAAATAAAATTACGAAGTATTGGTCTAACCTGAAGTAGTTTCCTCCAACTCCAAGATAAATTACCATGATACGAAAGATTCTAGAAACACATACCTCGTAATTTATTAGTATGAACCCATTTTACCCAAAGAGACTCCTTATCAGTAAGAATGTTCCATATATGAACTGAAAATAGAGCCACGTTAAAAGGCCGAATCTTACGAATACCAAGGCCACCCTCTTCTTTAGGCAAACAAACATCATCCCAAGAAACTTTAGCTTTTCCTTTCTGCATCTCACCCTGACACCACAAAAATCCACTCATAAATTTGCTCAATATCCATGATGATACTCATTGGCAAGATGAAAACAGAAGAGCAGTAAACTTGAATAGCTGATAACACAGAATTAATGAGCTGAACTCTTCCTGCAAAAGATAAAAACTTATTTCGCCAGTCATTAACCCTCTTGTGAATCTGTTCTTCCAACGGTTTGCAATCTTGAAATACCAACCTAGATGACACCATAGGTACTCCAAGATATTTCACAGGGAGACTTCCTTCTTCAAATGGTAGAACCTCTAAAATGGCCCTCTTTATAGAGTCACGAACATTAACAAAATAAGCAGTGCTCTTAGGTGAACTAGGAGCAAGACCAGAAACAGCTTTAAATTCATCAATAGAGGCCATAATAACCTTAGCAGAATCCACATCACCACGCATAAAGATAAACAAATCATCTGCGAAGCAAAGATTAATCACCTGGAGTTCTTGACAATGTTGATGGAAAGAAAAGGAAGCTGAATTCCTAACATTTCGCTTCAGAATAAGAGTCAAGATCTCCATAACGAGGGTAAAGAGGTATGGAGACAAAGGATCTCCTTGTCTAAGCCCACGTTTACCTCTAAAATAACCATGCACAAAACCATTAATACTCAACGAATAAGAGGCTGAGGAAACACAAAGCATAATCCAATCTATCATCTGTTGAGGAAACCCAAAAGCAATGAGAATGCTATTGAGGAATCCCCAATCAACAGTATCATACGCTTTCTGAATGTCAACTTTGAAAGCACATCTCGGAGGCCCCCTGTTTAGATGGTAGTTGTACATAATATCTTGGGTAAGAAGAATGTTGTCAGAAATTCTTCTACCCGGAATAAAGGCAGACTGGTTAATACTAACAATGCCCGCAAGAGAATCTTTGATTCTATTTGCAATGATTTTGCTAATGCACTTAAACAAAATATTACAAAGAGATATAGGCCGGAAATCAGTGACAGTAGAGGGAGAGGAAACCTTAGGAACAAGAGCAATGTTAGTATGATTAAGCACTTTTAGTAACTTCCCTGAAATAAAGAAATCTTGAACCGCTACAGTGATATCTTTACCAATAACATCCCAAGCACTTTTAAAAAATGCAGCAGAGTAACCATCTTGATGCGTAAATCACGCACATCGAGGCACAACGGAATTTAGACAAAAAAAACAAACACAACGGGTGTGACTATTTTTGGTATTTTCTAAGTTTTTATGAAATAAACGAACAAACAAGACAATAAAAGAAAACGGATAGATAAAAGAATCCACCACCAAGATTCGTAAAGGCCAAGCCACCGGAATCAAGGATAAAGGAAACACTCCAACCCACCACTATGTTTGATAAAGGTCTAGCCACCACAAACACAGATAAAGGAATCGAAGATTTTGGATCTCACCACTATAATTGATAAAGGACGAACCACCACAATTATAGATAATGGGATCACTCCAAACCACCAAGATCAAAGATCTATAAAGGTAAATGAAGGTTTTGTAAGAAATAGAGGCTGCTCTATTAATTTCAATCAATTCAACATAATCTCCCTTTACAATGAGGAATACAACCTCTTATAGCCTCATGCTATTTTCTAGGAATTAACGACATAATAAAATAATACATAAAAGCTGTAAAATGCTAAGCCACTAATTTATTTTTACCAATAGGAAATGGACAGCGTGGGGTTTCTAGGAACATTCCTCTGCAAGTGGTCCCACAATACCGTTAGAAATATCATCGTCACACGCGCCTTCCTTTACAGCTGTCATTCTTCTTTATTGGGTCCACAAACAACTTCAGTGGAAACTTTATTATCTGGAAACTGGAGACAAAATCTGGACTTCCACTGGAGGACCATCAGTGTTGGCCACTAGAGTATTCATCTGGAGCTGGTCATCTGGAGCATTTCACTGGAGTGCTTCGCTGGTGGAATACCAGAGTTGGTTACTGGAGAATATTGCCACTGGAGAAGTGTTACTACTGGTGGCTGGACCGGTTCAGAAAAGACTTGTCTGAAATGGGCCACTGCTGGCAGAATCAACATGGTTTGCTCAGATGGCTTCTTCAGTTCAGCTAGCTTCTTCAGTTCGCTGGTTTCCTCCGGTTCAGTGAACCTGGACATTTCCGCATCATTCTCCTCCTCTGAAAAGGGACTTGTCCTCAAGTCCTCGAGGTACTCATCCTCCAAATAAGGCATCAGATCTCCTACATTAAAAGTACTTGAAACTGCCATATCCCCAGGTAACTCAACCTTGTAAGCATTATCGCCATATCTCTCCAGAATTTTGAACGGACCTTCAGCTCTGGGCATCAGTTTACTCTTCGTTTTTGCTGGAAACCTTTCTTTCCTCAAATGCACCCACACAACATCACCTGGTGCAAAACTGGGTTGCTTTCTATTCTTGTTTGCTCTGGCCTTGTAACTGGCATTCGTTTTCTCTATTCTGGCCATCACTTCTGCATGAATGTTCTTGATTTCTTTCGCTCTGGCTTCAGCTTCAATACTGGCTTTTGGCTCAATCGAGAAAGGAATTAAATCAATGGGAGTTCAGTGGATTGACACCATAACAGACTTCAAATGGGGATTTACTGGTTGAATAATTTGGAGCTCTGTTGAAAGCAAACTCAGCATGAGCAAGCTTCAGATCCCAATCTTTCAGCGTCTTCTTCACCAGCGTTCTTAATAGCATACCAATCATTCTGTTGGTGACTTCAGTCTGTCCATCAGTCTGAGGATGGTGAGACGTACTGAACATCAATCTGGTACCCATCAATCTCCATAAAGTCTTCCAGAAATAACTTAGAAACTTCACATCTCGATCTGACACAATCGTCTTGGGGATTCCATGTAATCTGACAATCTCCTTAAAGAACAAATTTGCTACTGCTGAAGCATCATTGGTTGTGTTGCAAGCAATAAAATGCGCCATTTTTGAAAATCGATCAACAACCACCATTATTGAATCCTTTCCCCTCTGAGTTCTGGGCAGTGCAACAATGAAGTCCATACTGAGATCTTCCCATGGTTGGTTTGGTACTGGAAGAGGAGTATACAACCCTTTGTGAAAAGTTGTCTTCGCCTGGTGACAAGTTGGACAGCGACTGATAATATTCTGGACGTCCTTCAGTAGACTTGGCCAGTAGAAATGTTCAGTCAAGATCTCTCCAGTCTTGTTGATTCCAAAATGACCAGCTAGACCTCCCCCATGTGCTTCTCTTATCAGTAAATCTCTAATCGAACCTCTGGGAATGCACAACTTTCCATTCTTAAATAAGAAACCATCTTGTACAGTAAATGGTCCCTTCTGATTAGCTTCAGTGAATTTTTCAGAAAAATCTGGGTCTGCAGCATATAACTCTTTTATAAATGAAAACCCAAGCACTCTTGCCTCTAGAATAGACAACAATGAGTATCTTCGTGACAATGCATCTGCAACAACATTACAAACTCCAGCTTTATGTTTCGAAACAAATGAATAAGACTGTAAGAATTCTACCCATTTGGCATGTCTGGCATTAAGCTTGTGCTGACCATTTATAAACTTCAGTGCTTCGTGATCAGAGAATAAGACAAACTGCTTTGGCTTCAGATAATGTGACCAGTGAGTGATAGCACGAATAATGGCATAAAATTCTTTATCATAAGTGTTGTACTTCAGTTTAGATCCATTCAGCTTCTCACTGAAGTATGCAACTGGTCTCCCTGCTTGCACCAAAACTGCACCAATACCTACCCCACTTGCATCACATTCTAGCTCAAATAACATATCAAAGTCTGGTAAGGATAAGACTGGAGCTGAACTGAGCTTCTCCTTCAGTGTTTCAAACGCCAGTTGGGCTGAATTCGGCCAGTTGAACACACCTTTCTTCAGACAGTCAGTAATTGGAGCCACAACTGTAGAGAAATTTTTGATAAATCTCCTATAAAATGATGCCAGTCCATGAAAACTCCTCACTTCAGTGATTGAAGTTGGAACTGGCCATGATCTGATGGCATCAACCTTAGAGGGATCCATAGAAATTCCATTCTTAGACACAACATATCCCAAAAATATCACACTTCCCACCATAAAATCACATTTCTCCCGTTTTCCATACAACTGGTGTCTTCTCAATAGTTCAAATACCTTCTTCAGATGGCTAACATGTTCAGCTTCAGATTTTGAATACACCAGAATATCATCAAAGTAAACAACAACAAACTGACCAATGAGTGGCCTGAGAACTTCGTTCATCAGTCTCATGAAAGTACTGGGAGCATTCGATAAGCCAAAATGCATAACTAACCATTCATACAAACCTCCCTTGATTTTGAAAGCAGTTTTCCACTCATCTCCATCTTTCATCCTTATCTGGTGATAACCACTTCTGAGATCAATTTTAGAAAATACACTGGAGCCATGTAACTCATCAAGCATATCATCCAATCTGGGAATAGGATATCTATACTTAATAGTTATATTATTTATGGCTCTGCTATCAACACACATTCTCATCGAACCATCTTTCTTCGGGACCAGGAGAGCTGGGACTGAACAAGGACTCATGCTTGCTCTCACATAACCTTTAGAAACCAATTCATCTACCTGCCTTTGCAATTCTTTTGCCTCAGTTGGTGAACATCTGTAAGCAGCTTTGTTTGGAAGAACTGACCCTGGAACCAGGTCAATCTGGTGTTCAATACCTCTTACTGGTGGCAAACCTTCAGGTAGGTCTTCTGGGAAAACATCAGTGAATTCCTTCAGTAGAGACTTCAGGAGACTGGGGACTCCAGTGAACTCCTTCTCTTCAGTACGTTCAAGCACCAGTAACATCATAACTGGAGAACCTCCAGTGAGTTCTTCTTCAACTTCAGTTTGAGACATAAACAAAGACTTGCTGGTCTGGTCTTTCTTATTAACTTTCAGTAACTCATTGGGCTTCAGAGAAGTCAAAGTGACTTTCTTACCACTTACAAATAATGAATAAGAATTTGCACGACCATTATGAAACACATAATTATCAAATAACCAAGGTCTACCCAGTAAAATATGACAAGCATCCATAGGAACAACATCACAAACAATTTTGTCTTGATAAACAGATCCAATGGAAAAAGGAATAGTAACTTGTCGATTAACTTTTACCTCAGATCCTTCACTGAGCCATTGCAACTTGTAGGGACGAGGGTGCTTGATGTGCTAAATCGAGTTTATTATTTTTAAAACTAGAATCACCTAAAAACTCACTACTACGCACTCACGGGCAGTGGACCCGATCGTTTGTAATATAGTTAACAGGTAAGACCGTGTTCGTTCGCAGGGATTGGTTGAACTAGTTGTTTCATAAAATGGTTTGGAAAAAGGGTGTTACTTCAATCTCTTTTTAACAGAAAATTAAAAACATAAAATGAAATGAAACTTTAGACAATAATATTAAAATTCATCCACCTTGACTTCCCTCGACTTCAAATGTGATTGCTTTAAATTAAGATCAAATTCATTAAGTTGAATAGATAATCGTGTAAGGATAAAGATGCTTACGTGGTACCACCAACCGCTTGCAAATTACCCAAACACCTAATTTGCTAGTCTAATTACCCAAGCCGGTACCGCCAATGCTTAAGAAAATATCCCTAGTAATTAGTTTGTTTGATTAACAATTATCAATCATATCTATGTGAATAAATACGTGGTACCACCAACCGTATCTAAACACGTTTACCAATTAATACCTATTATTCTAATGACATTCACCGTGGTACCACCAACCGTATCTAAACACGTTTACCAATTAATACCTATTATTCTAATGACATTCACCGTGGTACCACCAACCGGAGACAATCAATCATAGACAATTAATTGAAGTAAAATACCTATTCACCTAGTACCACTAACGATGAACAAATAAATTATCAATATCACAAAGAATAAAGAATAAGGAATTAATCAATAAAGATCTCAATATAACGATAATAGAATCAACTCTTGAATTAAAACATAGCAATCACATTATCCGTCTAGTTTCATCAAGGTGGATGATAATAGATCTAGCCAATCATGCTAAATTGAAATTGATAAAAGAAATAATAATAAAACATATTGTACCAATCGTTTGAGTAAATAGAAAATTGCAAGACAATAAGTAGATACGATCCAGATGGGTGCTCGTGAATCTTCAGTGGATCCGCCTAAGAAATCTTGCTTGGAAACCTGATAGAACCCTAATAGAGCAGCTCCTGGAAAGAATAAAGCCCTCAAAAAACCCTAAGGAAAAATCCTCCAAATTTCCCGTACGTGGTACAGAAACTTGACCAGCTATTTATATGATTATGCCGCGTAACGCCCGTAACCCTTTGTAACGCCCGTCACGATCCATCGACACCTGTAACGGCCGTCACATATGTGACACCCGTAACACCTCCTTTGAAAAGCATACGGCCGTTACGGGACCCGTCACAGTAACTCACCAACTTCAATACATAACGGCCGTAATATATGCGACGGCCGTTCCACTTTGAACTAGCACCCTAACGCCCGTCATCTATGTGACGGCCGTTACACCTTCCAGACTCCGTTTTCATCATCTTTTACTTGGTTTCAACCGAATCTTTCTCCCGAGTTTTCCATAAGTCATCAAAATCGACCAATTCATCCGCATAATCATTTTGCAACCTGAAAACACTTAACATACCTCAAAGCATCGAAAGTTGGAAATAAGACTATATAAATAACGAATAAATGGTCCTAAATTCGCGTGGGAAATGGTATAAAATATGACACATCAAATCCCCCCACACTTGAGCATTGCTTGCCCTCAAGCAAATCAAACTTTATCAATCTTAATAACCCAATTCAAAATGTCACAAAACGATACATGGTTATATGGGAAGATTCCAACCAAGCGGTGTTGAATACCAAAAACAAATGCATTTAAAAACTAATGAGCAAAGTTTTAGACGAAATCAGAAAATTCTACTAATCTATAACAAAACCATCTTTCAGTTACAATTAGAATCCTCCCTATGCTTGTGTTCACCTCTTTAACATTTCTATCATTCTAATTGACCTTAAGCTCGTTCTTACTAAGCTATAATCTACTAGCAAGCTTCACAATTATTATTGGCAACATAAGCAATATTCCACAATGATTATTGGTATATTTGTCCACCTAAACACTCACGCCATTGGTTTTCCATTAGGTTTTCATTACGGTATACTTGTGAGTCCCTTGACAAAACATACTCCTACGGTCTAGAATTGCAACTCTATCCACACATCGGGTGATCATACGAAAGTGTACTCTAAGCGTCAGGCCAGCGGTTCGCTACGGATACGTGAGTATCGTTAAGAGACTTACGCCATAACTCAAGGTTGGGTTGCATATCCAGAGGCCATGCTCTAAACACAAACACATGCGAGAATAAAAAGTTTTATAATTTAATACCCGTGATTTTCGATGAGACCCGTGTAACGAACTTTCTGACAACCCATCCCAAGTTGGAAGCTTTAGGTGAGCTAGGTAAAACGAAGTTACCCCAAGGACTTACTTGTTCGAATCTCAAAGACCACATTAGCATTAGACTATTAAAAAGAAGTTTTGCGCGTGTCCCCGCTTGTGCCACCCATTTGATGTCGAAGCACCCCAGACACCCCGATATAAAGACCAAACATAATGACTAGAGCCACAACCTATAACATAAGAATTAAGGACCGGACATCCGGTGTGCAAACCATATGTTAAGTCAAATTACCACAAGCATGTTAAACACATTTCAAGCACTTTACGCACACAAGTTGCAAAATTCAAATGGAAAACCTCAAGCGGTGCCTACCAATACATCATCTAGTGAAGCTATTATTCACATTAGGTTCATTATTAAGGTACATTTCGCAAGCAACCTAGATTATTTGAAGTTCGGAACAAGCTTATGACCCCTTGGAACGATGAAATGCCACAAGCACTAGGAAAGGAAAGCAAAAAGTAACCAATCTCAAGTTCTATCCTAGATTAGCAAAATTTTGGGTTCACTTCATTTCTCGTCTTTGCACAAAACCTATAGCCTCAAAAATTAAAAATTTAACCAAAATACTAGTAAAGGAAGGAAACTTCAAACTTTCTCACATTTTAACCAACCCGGCTTTTTCTATTTGCTCCCCCCACATCTCTAAAGTTGCTTCAACTTTATAGGTAAAGTTGAAGCAACTTGAACCATTGGATTAAAATCAATGGTTGAGATTAAAAATTCAAGTTTGAATCTTGACCATTGATTTTAATCCAATGGTTCAAGTTGCGCCAACTTTACCTATAAAGTTGAAGCAACTTTAGAGGATTCTTATCCTTAAAGTAACAAAAAAAAAAAAAAAAAAAAAAATAACCAAAATACTAGTAAAGAAAGAAAACTTCAAACTTTCTCACATTTTAACCAACCCGGCTTTTTCTATTTGCCTCCCCCCACACTTAAGATGGACAATGCCCTCAATGTCCATATCGGTCAAAACTAAGGTAAATAGGGGTAAGCGACAATAGACAAAAAGAATTAGAGCACATACCGGATGTGTGTGAAACAGTATCAAGAAAGATGCCAATAAAAAATAATGCACTGAACTTACTGCCAACATATGCACCTGACATCACACAATTAATCAATTGATTCCATAGAATAGAGGTTAGGAGAGAATCCAGTGGGTTCCCCCCCACACTTGAGCTTCACTATAGCCATCAACAATCCTCAATCCCATTCACACCAAAATTTCACCTGCACTTTCTTGACAATAAAACATCAAATCTAACTACAAAAATGAAAATAAAATGCAAGAAAATAACACGGGTTGTCCTCCCGAGAAGCGCTTAATTTATTTACGAGTCTTTAGCTAGACTCGAACCTCTCATAATCACCAACATTGGGACCCCGACGCCCCCACACTTGAAGTGTTGGGCGGTCTACTTTTAAAAGGAGAGAAACAGTTACCTTTAACCTTGTTACATATCCAATCATTTGCTTCGTCAGAAATATCAACAACCATCATTAACTCAGCTTTCTCATTTGTTGATAAATTAGAGCACAGTTCTTCGGATAACTTAATATTCCCATGAGAAATAGCAGACCTCACACGACTATAAAGCTTACGGATTTTAGCACAAGGGCCATCTGTTGGTTTAAAAACATGTACCGCTGTTGACTTCAATTCTAGCTCTCTTTCCTCTAGCTTATCATCCAACCATTTATCAATCTGTGAATCCAAAGAACTAACACAGACAGTTTCAACATAATTAGCAGCCATGTGACCAACTTATACCCGTTTCCCCCCCCCCCCCCCCCCCCCCAAAAAACCCCCCCCCACCCCGGGGGGGGGGAGGGGGTGGGGGGGGAAACAGCATTAGGCAAAGAAACAGAACATGTGTTTGAAAATGTTACAGATTCATCCCCGGCTCTCAATGTCAACTTACCACGACCAACTTCAAGTTTGGCATCGGCCGTGGCAAGGAATGGTCTCCCTAAGATAAGAGGCACATTTAATGCCTCTTCAGCTTCAATAATCACAAAATCTACAGGAAAAATCAAACCTCCCACCTGAATTAACACATCTTCTAAAATTCCAATAGGTCTTATTTCAGACTTATCGGCCAAATTGATTTTCATGTTAATAGGTTTAGGTGTTCCTAAGTTCAGCTTGGAGTAAAGAGAAGAAGGCATAAGGTTAATACTTGCACCCGAATCATTTAAAGCCTTTTTTACCGTTAAGTTACCTATCTTACAAGGAATAGTAAAACTACCTGGATCTCCTCGTTTTTCGGGCAACTTACCTGTTACAGCTGCTGAGCAAACATCCTCTAAAACTGCAGTAGTCACTTCTTCCAGATGCTTCTTATTCATCAAAATCTGCTTCAAGCACTTTGCATATCCGGGCATCTGCACAATTGCATCTAAAAATGGAATATTAATATGCAATTTACGGAGGTGACTTACAAATTTGTCCATTTGTTCCTTCAGCTTATTTTTCTCCAATCGCTGGGGAAATGGAGCCTTCGGTTTATATGGTTTAACAGTTGGTTCCTCAGCGGGCTTCTCAACAGGTTTAGCAACGGGTTCGGATGGAACGGCCGGTATCGGCACGGCTGGTTCCGGTTCCATTTCAATCTCATCGTCAACTCGCTCCTCATCTTCATCAACCTGCACGGATTGAAACAAATTATTAGGTGAAGATTAGCTGAATCATAAGTGTTACCTGCCCTCGTGGTGATAGCATTCACGTGCTCATTTCTGACATTGGGCTGGGCATCCTTTCTCCATGATCCTTGATTACTCGACGAGGCTTTGGATTCTGTTGGGTATTGCTCGGTAGAGTCCCCGTAGGCCTAGCTAAAGCTGCCATCCTACTCTCGAGATCCTTAAAGTTCAACCCTGCATTCTTGGCATTCATCTCAACTTTACCACTTAGTCTTTCTAGCCTCTCATTCAGCTCCTTGGTATCCTTCCTGATATTCTGAATACTTGTATTTGTTTCAATCTGATTGCTCATCATTTGCTTCATCATCTCCCTCAACTCGTCACTTGGATCGGTGTTAGAAGATCCAGATCCTTGGCCTTGGTGTATCTGCTGCTGAGGCTGATTCGGATAATGATCTTCTTGCCACCTGTTACCTGAAAAACGAGCATTATTAGTAGGAAAGGAAGAGTTGTACGAAGTATTACCTGAGGGCCGGTTTTGGAAACCGGTGTTGCGCTGGAAACCCCCTTGTTGCTGGTTCTGAATGTAGTTGACATCTTCACGTCCCCGATTGGGACAATCCTCAGAATAATGCATTTCTCCACAATAGTCACAACCGTCAGCAATAGTCTTCACATCCTTTTCAAGAGCTCCAAACCTAGCCTCTTGAGATGCAAATCCCTTATCCATGCGCGAAGCTAATGCCTTAATCTCTCCAACAATCCCAGAATCATCTTTCTCAACTCTTGCAACTCTCCCTTCCTTGGCTCCCTTCTTCATCCTTTTCTCATTCTTAAGAAACCTTTCATCATCCATTGTTGCGTTATCCTTCACCATTTGTTCCAAAATATCATATCCTTCATTCGGTGTAATCTTGGTGAAACTTCCCCCAAAGGCATAACCCAACTCTCTTTTAGATTGCTTAGACAAGCCATCAAAGAATAACTCAACATACTTCTCCTTTGTCAACTCATGGCCTGGACAATTCCTTAGCATATCCTTAAAGCGAATCCATGCATCGACAATATCCTCATCAGCATCTTGCTCAAATGACCTTATCAAATTTTCCAACTTCCTTTGAGTTCGAAGAGAATAAAACTCATCAATAAAAGCTTGTCTAAGTTGGTTCCAAGTAGTAATGGAATTCTCGGGAAGATCATTAAACCAATCTTCAGCATCTCCGGTGATTGAAATGGGAAATGTTTCGAGTTTCACGGCATCCATTTGATTTTGACCATATTGATACAACCGTGCCAACTTCTCAAATCTCTCCAAATGCTTATATGGATCCCATTTTCTCTTTCCATCAAATTGTTGCTCTGCGATGCTTTTCAAATGATTGGGCTTCAAGTTAAAAGTATGATCAATAGTGGGTGGTCTAATGGCTGAACCGCGGGCCGTAGGGATATTTCGGGCCCTATCTCCATAACGGATATCATTTTGATCTCTTGGTTGTTCGTCACCCATCTCCTCTTTCTCAACTTCTGAAAATAGTTCTTCTAAATCAAAACCTTCTTCGTCTGAATCCTGAGTGGGTGGAGTTGCAGGTGATAGCGGTGTTGGTGCTGTATAGTTAATCCTGCGTCTCGGTGGAGTTCTCCAAGGACTGAACAGAGGTTTACCCGAAGATCGCAAGATCATTAACTAAGAATAAGCCTGCAAACACAACTAACACACACGTAAAATGCACCTGTGATAAACAAAAATAAACTATACTAAATAAGCAAATAACTTCCTCACGCGTGAGGAAGGATCAAACCACTAAATTTAACAACTAAAACGGCACACAATCCCCGGCAGCGGCGCCAAAAACTTGATGTGCTAAATCGAGTTTATTATTTTTAAAACTAGAATCACCTAAAAACTCACTACTACGCACTCACGGGCAGTGGACCCGATCGTTTGTAATATAGTTAACAGGTAAGACCGTGTTCGTTCGCAGGGATTGGTTGAACTAGTTGTTTCATAAAATGGTTTGGAAAAAGGGTGTTACTTCAATCTCTTTTTAACAGAAAATTAAAAACATAAAATGAAATGAAACTTTAGACAATAATATTAAAATTCATCCACCTTGACTTCCCTCGACTTCAAATGTGATTGCTTTAAATTAAGATCAAATTCATTAAGTTGAATAGATAATCGTGTAAGGATAAAGATGCTTACGTGGTACCACCAACCGCTTGCAAATTACCCAAACACCTAATTTGCTAGTCTAATTACCCAAGCCGGTACCGCCAATGCTTAAGAAAATTTCCCTAGTAATTAGTTTGTTTGATTAACAATTATCAATCATATCTATGTGAATAAATACGTGGTACCACCAACCGTATCTAAACACGTTTACCAATTAATACCTATTATTCTAATGACATTCACCGTGGTACCACCAACCGGAGACAATCAATCATAGACAATTAATTGAAGTAAAATACCTATTCACCTAGTACCACTAACGATGAACAAATAAATTATCAATATCACAAAGAATAAAGAATAAGGAATTAATCAATAAAGATCTCAATATAACGATAATAGAATCAACTCTTGAATTAAAACATAGCAATCACATTATCCGTCTAGTTTCATCAAGGTGGATGATAATAGATCTAGCCAATCATGCTAAATTGAAATTGATAAAAGAAATAATAATAAAACATATTGTACCAATCGTTTGAGTAAATAGAAAATTGCAAGACAATAAGTAGATACGATCCAGATGGGTGCTCGTGAATCTTCAGTGGATCCGCCTAAGAAATCTTGCTTGGAAACCTGATAGAACCCTAATAGAGCAGCTCCTGGAAAGAATAAAGCCCTCAAAAAACCCTAAGGAAAAATCCTCCAAATTTCTCGTACGTGGTACAGAAACTGTTAGAAATCCAAAAATGGTGTTAAAATGTAATTATTTTAACAATGGAAGGAGTATTAGTGAAAGTTAGTCAAGTGTATAAATACTCCTTTCCATACCCAAAATTGTAAGCTTTTTCCCCATTTCCTTAATTAATCACAATAATTCAACCTCAATTCTCTCTCATCTTCATCTTCAACCTCCAAAACACACACTACACCTTTTCACACACTAACTCCATTTTTGCACAAATCAAGCTCAAATTTCTACTTAACAGAAACTTGACCAGCTATTTATATGATTATGCCGCGTAACGCCCGTAACCCTTTGTAACGCCCGTCACGATCCATCGACACCTGTAACGGCCGTCACATATGTGACACCCGTAACACCTCCTTTGAAAAGCATACGGCCGTTACGGGACCCGTCACAGTAACTCACCAACTTCAATACATAACGGCCGTAATATATGCGACGGCCGTTCCACTTTGAACTAGCACCCTAACGCCCGTCATCTATGTGACGGCCGTTACACCTTCCAGACTCCGTTTTCATCATCTTTTACTTGGTTTCAACCGAATCTTTCTCCCGAGTTTTCCATAAGTCATCAAAATCGACCAATTCATCCGCATAATCATTTTGCAACCTGAAAACACTTAACATACCTCAAAGCATCGAAAGTTGGAAATAAGACTATATAAATAACGAATAAATGGTCCTAAATTCGCGTGGGAAATGGTATAAAATATGACACATCAGTGCTTAACTGTAGGTAGTGCCAGTTTCTCTACCATGTAAGTTGAAGCAGCATTAGTACAACTCCCACCGTCACTGATCAGATCACAAACTTTCCCTTTGACTGTGCGTCTGGAATGAAAAATGTTCTCCCTCTGGGCGGTATCAGTGGTAACTTCATCAGCATGCATCACTCTTCTGACAACCAACATTTCTCCCACATCTGCACCAACATAGGACTCTACATCTTCTTCTTCATCGTACACTAGTTCACCTTCTTCAGTGTCGACATCTGACAAGCATTCAATCTCTTTGGCAGTCAAGGCTCTTTGATTAGCACACTGGGCCTGGAAGTGACCAAAGCCATGACACTTAAAACATTTTCTTCCAACTGGTTCTTTTGATCCTCTAGTTTCCTTTTCTTTGCCTCTGAAGGATTTCTGGATAGTTTCAGTAAATCTGGGAACTGGTTGACTTGCAATGGCAGGAACCTTACTGAATAACTTGTACGGAACCTTCTTCTTCAGTTGTCTTTCAATCTGGATAGCCATCTTGCATGCATCTTCATATGTCCAGATAGGCTGCAACTCAATCTTCTTAGTGATGGCAGCATTCAGACCACCAAGAAATCTGGCAATAGTGTGCTCTTCAGTTTCATTCACACCAGTTCTGGTCTTCAGATGCTCAAACTCTCTAATGTACTCCACAACTTCCTTGGCTCCTTGCTTCAGATTGTTCATCAGTAGATACTGATCTTGCTTGTACGACTGGGGAACAAACCTTTTCTGCATGACCTCCTTTAGTTTGGACCAGGTCTTGATTTTACTTTTGCCTTTGTACTCCCTTTCAAATTTCATGTTATCATACCATGATGAAGCATATTTCTTAAGTTTAATAATGGCAACCTTGAAACCTTTTCTATCATCATAACCTTTTATTTCCATTATTCTATCCATTACCTGAACCCATTCAAAATACTCTTCTAGGTTAGAAGACCCATTAAAATCTGGTGGATCTATCTTAATATCCCTAGTATCATCACCCTTATGCCTCCTACGCCTTTCTCTAGGATGTGGTTCATCAGAATCACTAGAGTTTCTGGTTGTACTTTCAGATCTTTCACTAGGACCTTGAGATTCGGAATCTCTTTGACTAGTAACAATATTTTCTCGATTAAATCGTAAACCACCATCTTCTAACATATGGACTATTTTACCAAGAGCTTCTTGTAGATCTTCTATTTGCCTATCTCTCCTAACATTATGAGCTTCCTCTAAAGTCATATCTCGCCTATATGCCATTTATAACCAACAACAACTCAATCAATCAATAGATCTAAACAAAACAAACTCAGATCTGACTAAATCGAAACGAGATCTAAACAAACAATACCCCAACGGACAAAAGATTAAGAAACCTTTTTCAAACCTGGCTCTGATACCAAATTTGATGCGTAAATCACGCAAATCGAGGCACAGCGGAATTTAGACGAAAAAAAACAAACACAACGGGTGTGACTATTTTTGGTATTTTCTGAGTTTTTATGAAATAAACGAACAAACAAGACAATAAAAGAAAACAGATAGATAAAAGAATCCACCACCAAGATTCGTAAAGGCCAAGCCACCGGAATCAAGGATAAAGGAAACACTCCAACCCACCACTATGTTTGATAAAGGTCTAGCCACCACAAACACAGATAAAGGAATCGAAGATTTTGGATCTCACCACTATAATTGATAAAGGACGAACCACCACAATTATAGATAAAGGATCACTCCAAACCACCAAGATCAAAGATCTATAAAGGTAAATGAAGGTTTTGTAAGAAATAGAGGCTGCTCTATTAATTTCAGTCAATTCAACATAATCTCCCTTTACAATGAGGAATACAACCTCTATTTATAGCCACATGCTATTTTCTAGGAATTAACGACATAATAAAATAATACATAAAAGCTGTAAAATGCTAAGCCACTAATTTATTTTGACCAATAGGAAATGGACAGCGTGGGGTTTCTAGGAACATTCCTCTGCAAGTGGTCCCACAATACCGTTAGAAATATCATCGTCACACGCGCCTTCCTTTACAGCTGTCATTCTTCTTTATTGGGTCCACAAACAACTTCAGTGGAAACTTTATTATCTGGAAACTGGAGACAAAATCTGGACTTCCACTGGAGGACCATCAGTGTTGGTCACTGGAGTTTTCATCTGGAGCTGGTCATCTGGAACGTTTCACTTGAGTGCTTCGCTGGTGGAATACCAGTGTTGGTCACTGGAGAATCTTGCCACTAGAGAAGTGTTACTACTGGTGGCTGGACCAGTTCAGAAAAGACTTGTCTGAAATGGGCCACTGCTGGCAGAATCAACATGGCTTGCTCAGATGGCATTATCAGTTCAGCTTCCTTCAGTTCAGCTAGCTTCTTCAGTTCGCTGGTTTCCTCCGGTTCAGTGAACATGGACATTTCCGCATCACATCTGGTCCTGGTGATTTATCATCACCCATAGAAAAGATAACTTGCTTCACTTCTTCATCCGTAACTACATATATCATGGAAGTTGCTTGTTGAGTAGTGACAGTCTTCGAAATTAATCCCTGCAAGTTCAGTGAAACCACACTACCTGCCTTTCCAAGAAAACTCATATAATGGGTAACAAAAGCATTATAAACCTCATTTCCTTCCACCAATCTGCCACTCGAGTCATGAACATGAGTTATGTGTTTCTGAGCTGTTCTAGATTTAATAACACTATGAAAATAAGCAGAATTCGAATCACCAACTCGTAGCCATTCTATCTTAGCTTTTTGTTTTCAAACCTTTCTTCTTCAATTACAGCATCATTATAAGCTTGGAGATAAATAGCTTCCTCCTCCCGAGGTACTACATTATGTGGATCATTGTCCAAAGCTACTTGTACTGCCTCAAGCTCAGTACGTAACTTTGTAACATTGGTATGAAGATTACCTTTATCAACAAGCATTTTCCGAAGAGGCCTCTTTAACATCTTCAACTTTTGCACCACAGTATACATTTTAAAACCTTCAACATGTTCATCCCATCCTTGTTTCACCACTTCCTGAAACTTCTTATCAAAAACAAGTAAATTAGCAAATTTAAAAGGTTTAGGCTTGAACTTAGTTTTGGTAGGAAGCTTGAGAATAGCAGGAGTGTGATCAGAAGTAAGATACGGTTTAAATAGAGCCGTAGCACCAACAAATTCTTGCTCAAAGACAAAATCAGCCATAATTCTATCAATTTTCCTTAGAACACCATTAGAACCACGAGGTTTTTGATTCCATGTGAAATTCAGCCCCAACCTATTAACATCCATAAGGCCAAGATTTTCAATACAATCACAAAATTCACGCATAGAAATACTTACAGCCGAGGCTCCAACATCAGAATCACATGTACTAAGAGTAGTATTAAAGTCACCCAATATACACCAAGCTTTACCCGAGGCAAAGAGTTTATGCCGAGAGAGGTTATTCCATAAAGCACGACGATCAATATAATAGTTATGAGCATATACAAACGAAGCCAGAATCATCTTATTATCATCTTTAAGGCGAATCTGAGTATGAATAACTTGATCAGTTTGAGACAAGACCATCAAATCCACTATACCCGGATCCCAGCCAACAAGAATACGAGTACCCTTATTACACAAATTACAATTCGAGATCCAACTCCAATTGGAAAACACTTTAGAACTCACAGAAGAAAGATTACTATACGAGAGATGAGACTCTAAATTAGCACAAATGCAAGAGAATTATCAGAAATAAACTGCCGAACCAACTTTTGTTTTGAGGAATGGTTCAAACCTCTTATGTTTCATGAAGCGATGTTAACCATTAGAAACCTCCTTAACGAGAGTGCTTGCCCCCTCTGAAAATATAGAATCAACCATATTGTTAGTTGTTTCATCAAAAATGACTTCTTCATCATCCGAATCCGTGGTAAACCCATCTTCATGCTTATTTTTGACCTCACCCTCAACATCATCCAAATCAGCCAAAATACTATATGGATTACTAATATTGACAGTGCCCTTGCTAGAAGAAGTAAATGCTATATTCAGACCTTGCTTATCATTGCCATACATACCTTCTTTCTGTTTTTCAACAGCTTCTTTCTGTTTTCCATTATTTTCCTTATTAGGTATCCCCCCTGTTGGTTTTTCGCGATATACAAACTTCTGTTTTGGTTTTACGAAACAGCTTCTTTCTGTTTTTCAACAGCTTCTTTCTGTTTTTCAACAGCTTCTTTCTGTTTTTCAACAGCTTCTTTCTGTTTTTCAACAGCTTCTTTCTGTTTTTCAACAGCTTCTTTCTGTTTTTCAACAGCTTCTTTCTGTTTTTCAACAGCTTCTTTCTGTTTTTCAACAGCCTTGCTAGAAGAAGTAAATGCTATATTCAGACCTTGCTTATCATTGCCATACATACCTTCTTTCTGTTTTTCAACAGCTTCTTTCTGTTTTCCATTATTTTCCTTATTAGGTATCCCCCCTGTTGGTTTTTCGCGATATACAAACTTCTGTTTTGGCTTATTCATACGAAACCCATCAGCTGGCCAACTCTTTTTTTGATCATTCTTACCCTTCGACCTTTTATGTTTCACAGGGATGAAACCATCTTCCTCATCTTTACCTTTATCTTTTGCAGCCTCCCTTGTCTTTTTAACAGATAGAGGACACACCTTAGTGTCATGTCCAAAAATCTTACAATGAGAGCAATGAGGTGGTTGCCATTCATACTCAACCGTTACTACATGTTTTGTAAAACCCTCACCTGATAAATCAGGAATAGCAACAATCAGTTCATGTTTCATTTCATCATTTGCATCAATTTCAATGAGGGCTCTAGCAAAACCATGCCTACCCCAAGATGCTACACACATTTGACTAGTATAAGAATCCAACATCTTCGGTTTTCCAAGTTTTGATGCAATCATACTAAGCCCATCCTCCGTAAATGCCACCAAGGGCACATCATATAAGTCAACCCAAACAGGAATGGAAGAGATTTCCTGCTTTGACAAACAAGTATTTGGAGTCCAGATATTCAAGAGGAGTGGTGTAGATCTAATCATCGAAGGCCCTTTCTCCAAAACCTAATCCATTCCTTGCTTAGAGCTAAACTGAAAGAAGAAAAAACCAGCATCATTCATCATTAAACGCTTCAAACCAAATTAAGCCCACGTATTCTTGACATAATTTTCCACAACTGGAAATGCCAATCTTTCACCCAAGAAATATCCATATAAAGAATTCAAAAACCTATTAGTGACTTCTTTAACAGAATCAATAGGAATAACAATATCAACTCCATCTACTTCTGAAGTAACAGGGATAAATCAAAAATTAACTTTCTTGCCAGCATCATTACTCATAGAAGCAGAAGCAGATAACTTAGAAGCATAAGACACTTTAGCATTAACCGGCTCGTTTTTAGAATCTGAATTAGTATCCGATTGTGCTTGATGACACACTTTTGCATCGGCATGAGAATGTTGTTTCAAAACATCAGAATCACATGTACTAAGAGTAGTATTAAAGTCACCCAATATACACCAAGCTTTACCCGAGGCAAAGAGTTTATGCCGAGAGAGGTTATTCCATAAAGCACGACGATCAATATAATAGTTATGAGCATATACAAACGAAGCCAGAATCATCTTATTATCATCTTTAAGGCGAATCTGAGTATGAATAACTTGATCAGTTTGAGACAAGACCATCAAATCCACTATACCCGGATCCCAGCCAACAAGAATACGAGTACCCTTATTACACAAATTACAATTCGAGATCCAACTCCAATTGGAAAACACTTTAGAACTCACAGAAGAAAGATTACTATACGAGAGATGAGACTCTAAATTAGCACAAATGCAAGACAATTATCAGAAATAAACTGCCGAACCAACTTTTGTTTTGAGGAATGGTTCAAACCTCTTATGTTTCATGAAGCGATGTTAACCATTAGAAACCTCCTTAACGAGAGTGCTTGCCCCCTCTGAAAATATAGAATCAACCATATTGTTAGTTGTTTCATCAAAAATGACTTCTTCATCATCCGAATCCGTGGTAAACCCATCTTCATGCTTATTTTTGACCTCACCCTCAACATCATCCAAATCAGCCAAAATACTATATGGATTACTAATATTGACAGTGCCCTTGCTAGAAGAAGTAAATGCTATATTCAGACCTTGCTTATCATTGCCATACATACCTTCTTTCTGTTTTTCAACAGCTTCTTTCTGTTTTCCATTATTTTCCTTATTAGGTATCCCCCCTGTTGGTTTTTCGCGATATACAAACTTCTGTTTTTTTTCAACAGCTTCTTTCTGTTTTTCAACAGCTTCTTTCTGTTTTTCAACAGCTTCTTTCTGTTTTTCAACAGCTTCTTTCTGTTTTTCAACAGCTTCTTTCTGTTTTTCAACAGCTTCTTTCTGTTTTTCAACAGCTTCTTTCTGTTTTTCAACAGCTTCTTTCTGTTTTTCAACAGCTTCTTTCTGTTTTTCAACAGCTTCTTTCTGTTTTTCAACAGCTTCTTTCTGTTTTTCAACAGCTTCTTTCTGTTTTTCAACAGCTTCTTTCTGTTTTTCAACAGCTTCTTTCTGTTTTTCAACAGCTTCTTTCTGTTTTTCAACAGCTTCTTTCTGTTTTTCAACAGCTTCTTTCTGTTTTTCAAGAGCTCTAGCAACGCTATGTCTACCTCAAGATGCTACACACATTTGACTAGTATAAGAATCCAACATCTTCGGTTTTCCAAGTTTTGATGCAATCATACTAAGCCCATCCTCCGTAAATGCCACCAAGGGCACATCATATAAGTCAACCCAAACAGGAATGGAAGAGATTTCCTGCTTTGACAAACAAGTATTTGGAGTCCAGATATTCAAGAGGAGTGGTGTAGATCTAATCATCGAAGGCCCTTTCTCCAAAACCTAATCCATTCCTTGCTTAGAGCTAAACTGAAAGAAGAAAAAACCAGCATCATTCATCATTAAACGCTTCAAACCAAATTAAGCCCACGTATTCTTGACATAATTTTCCACAACTGGAAATGCCAATCTTTCACCCAAGAAATATCCATATAAAGAATTCAAAAACCTATTAGTGACTTCTTTAACAGAATCAATAGGAATAACAATATCAACTCCATCTACTTCTGAAGTAACAGGGATAAATCAAAAATTAACTTTCTTGCCAGCATCATTACTCATAGAAGCAGAAGCAGATAACTTAGAAGCATAAGACACTTTAGCATTAACCGGCTCGTTTTTAGAATCTGAATTAGTATCCGATTGTGCTTGATGACACACTTTTGCATCGGCATGAGAATGTTGTTTCAAAAGCTCAGAATTATCATGATCCGAATGGGTTTGATGATTCACTTCTTGAGCAGAATGTAGAGGTTGTTTCAAAACATCAGAATCACCATGAACCTCCTTATCACTCGCATTGACACCAACACTATCAGGAAGGGTCTCATTCAGGTTCTCATGAGTCGAAAAAGAAGAATCAAGATTAGGGTTTTTAAGAACCCTAATCGGTTTAGCAGGAACAGAATTATTAGACATATCACGATGTTTTAATCTATTAATACGATCAACAATGGAAGAGAAATCAAGATTATCAGCTCTCTTCATTTACCAACTAACCCATGCAAGCAGATTACGACCACAAATCAAATAAACAAAGAAACGCAGCAGCAAACCCTAACCCTAAAACCCTAAACTAACAACTCTTAATCTTAATCAATTAACAAGTTGCCAATGATCTAACTGAACTAAACAATTAGTCGTGATCGGGCATCATGCTAATCAATCAGAGAAGAGCGAAATCTAGGGTTTTGAATACGATCAAGCGAACAAAAAGAAAACCTAACAAAGTCAGCCGAAACTCCTCTAACATGCACTTCAACCAATTCCTCAATCCAAAAGAAGTAAGGAAATAATGAGAGGGACACATTAACAAGGAAATTAAGGACGAAATTGATAGATTAGCAAAGAAGAAAAAGAAATCGCCATGATCGCATGAGGGAGAGAGCGTTTTAGGGTTTTTATCCTAACCATATTAGCAGCAGTAACTTGGTCTTCAAGTTTTGAACTTTGTAACTAATATATCACATATTAGGCTCGTGATACCACTGTTAGGATTTAAGCATAATTATCATATAACAATCACGAGTACGCAGCGGAATAAATCATATATGCAATATAATAATTAACAAAGTAAGGAATTGAATGTGTACCTTTTAGCTTAGCTTCCAATAATATTAATAATAAGATTATTATTATTAGTTAGGGTTTAAAGTAAAACCCCTCTACGATCGTACACTTGACACCCCTACGTATGTATGCTAGTACCCGATCATGAATCTCACAACCCTTTGTGCAAAATAAATGTTGCCGTCGAACAAAACCCAAAATCACAATTAATGCTAAGACATTAATTATTATTCATGTTCTATGAAAGAACCAAATCTAAAAATTAGATTTGATTGTTTTTGGTTGTTTCGACCGAGAGGAATCAGGAGTGAATTAGTTTAAGGTTTTCACCTTTCAATTGTCATGAATGAATGAAAAACCCACTACTACTACTACTACTACTACTACTACTACTACTGCTGCTACTGCTACTGCTACTGCTACTGCTACTGCTCTACTGCTACTGCTACTGCTACTGCTGCTACTACTGCTACTGCTACTACTGCTACTACTACTACTACTACTACTACTGCTACTACTGCTACTGCTACTACTACTACTACTACTGCTGCTACTACTACTGCTACTGCTGCTACTACTACTGCTGCTACTACTGCTGATACTGCTACTCCTACTACTACTACTGCTACTACTACTGCTACTACTACTGCTACTACTGCTACTGCTACTACTGCTACTACTACTGCTACTACTGCTACTACTGCTACTACTACACTACCACTACCACTGCCACTGCCACTGCCACTGCCACTGCCACTGCCACTACTACCACTACCACTACCACTACCACTACCACCACTACTACCACTACCACTACCACTACCACCACTACCACCACTACCACTACTACCACTACTACCACCACTACCAACACTGCCACCACTACCACCACTACCACCACTACTACTACCACTACTACCACTACTACCACTACTACCACTACTACTACCACTACTACTACTACTACTACTACCACTACTACTACCACTACTACCACTACTACTACTACCACTACCACTACTACTACTACTACTACTACCACTACTACTACTACCACTACTACTACTACCACTACTACTACTACCACTACTACTACTACCACTACTACCACCACTGCCACTACTACCACTACTACCACCACTGCCACCACTACTACCACTACTACCACTACCACTACTACCACTACTACCACTACTACCACTACTACCACTACTACCACTACTACCACTACTACCACTACTACTACTACTACTACTACTACTACTACCACTACTACCACTAACTACTACTACTACTACTACCACTACTACCACTACTACCACTACTACTACTACACTACTACTACCACCACTACTACTACTACTACCACTACTACCACTACTACTACCACTACTACCACCACTACTACCACTACTACTACAACCACTACTACCACTACTACCACTACTACTAACCACTACTACCACTACTACCACTTACTACACTACTACTACTACTACTACTATACTACTACTACCACTACTACTACTACTTACTACTACTACTACTACTCTACTACTACCACTACTACTACTACCACTACCACTACTACCACTACTACTACTACTACCACTACCACCACTACCACTACCACTACCACCACTACCACTACCACTACTACCACTACCACTACCACCACTACCACTACCACTACCACTACCACTACCACTACCACTACCACTACTACTACTAGTTGATGCGTAAAACACGCAAAACTAAGCACAGTGGAATTCAACAACAACTTGAAATGACTATTACCACTACCACTACTACTACTAGTTGATGCGTAAAACACGCAAAACTAAGCACAGTGGAATTCAACAACAACTTGAAATGACTATTACCACTACCACTACTACTACTAGTTGATGCGTAAAACACGCAAAACTAAGCACAGTGGAATTCAACAACAACTTGAAATGACTATTTTTGGTATTTTATGGATTTTAATGAAACAAACAACAAAATAAGACAACAAAATAAAAGGATAGATAAAAAAATCCACCACCAAGATTCGTAAAGGCCAAGCCACCGGAATCAAGGAATAAGGAAACACTCCAACCCACCACTATGTTTGATAAAGGTCTAGCCACCACAAACACAGATAAAGGAATAGAAGATAAAAAGATCTCACCACTATATTTGATAAAGGACGAACCACCACAAATATAGATAAAGGGATCACTTCAAACCACCAAGATCAAAGATCCATAAAGGTAAATGAAGATTTTGGATAAGAAATAGAGGCTGCTCTATTAATTTCATTCAACATAAAAACTGCTTTTACAAGTGAGAATGAGCCCCCTATTTATAGCCACATGCTATTTTCTAGAAAAAGAAAATACAATAATAAAATAAATAAAAGGCTGTCATGTGCTAAGGACAACCACTAATTAATTGACCAATAGGAAATGGACAAGCAAAGCTTCTAGAAAGATTCCTTCTGCACAAGGGCCCACAAACCGTTAGGATTAACGTTGTCACACGCTCCTCCCTTATCACCTTTGACAGCTGTCATTCCTTCTTTATTGGGTCCACAAACATGGGACTGAAACAACTTTATTTATTGGAAAACTGGAAACTTAAATCTGGAGCATTCAACTGGAGACTAACTGAAACTGGTCACTGGAGTGCTGCAGTGGAATTGGTCACTGACGTGTTTCAGTGGAGAACTTCACTGATGGGCTACTGCTGCTGGTTGTCACTGGAGCTTCTTGCCACTGGAGAAGTGTTACTACTGGCGACTGGACTGGTTCAGCGAACACTTGTCTGAAATGGGCTATTGCTGGCAGAATTAGCATGGCTTGTACAGATGGCATTATTCGTTCAGAATTCTCTTTCAGTTCAGATAACTTCTTCAGCTCAGAAATCGACTTCAGCTCAGGATTTAATTTCAGCTCAGAATTTAACTTCAGCTCAGAATCTTCTTTCAGCTCAGAAATTCCTATCAGTTCAGAAACTGACTTTATTTCAGATGACTTCTTCAGTTCAGTAGACTTGCTCAGTTCACTGGTGTCAGTCAGTTCAGTGAACCTGGACATTTCTGCATCAATCTTCTCCTCTAAAGAAGGACTTGTCATCAAGTCCTCGAGGTACTCATCCTCCAGATAAGGCATCAGATCCCCAACATTAAAAGTACTTGAAACTGAAATATCTCCAGGTAACTCAACCTTGTATGCATTATCACCATATCTCTCCAGAATCTTGAATGGTCCTTCAGCTCTGCGCAACAGCTTGTTTTTCCTTCTTGCTGGAAATATTTCCTTTCTAAGGTACACCCAAACTAGATCACCTGGAGCAAAACTGGACTCTTTTCTTTGCTTGTTTGCTCTGGCCTTGTAATCTGCATTAGTCTTCTCAATTCTGGCCTTCACTTGCTGGTGAATTTTCTTGATTTCTTTAGCTCTGGCCTCAGTTTCAACACTTGCTTTTGGTTCAATCGAAAAAGGAATCAAATCAATTGGAGTTAAAGGGTTGGCACCATAACAAATTTCAAATGGCGATTTACTGGTAGAATAATTGGGAGCTCTGTTGAAAGCAAACTCAACATGAGCAAGTTTCAGATCCCAATTTTTTAGTATCTTTTTCACCAGTGTTCTCAATAGCATACCAATTGTACGATTAGTGACTTCAGTTTGTCCATCAGTTTGAGGATGATGAGACGTACTGAACATTAATCTGGTACCCATCAGTCTCCATAAGGTCTTCCAGAAATAACTCAGAAACTTTACATCCCTATCTGAAACAATTGTTTTTGGAATCCCATGTAAACGAACAATCTCTTTGAAAAATAAATTTGCCACCGCTGAAGCATCATTTGTGGTGTTGCAAGGAACAAAATGTGCCATTTTTGAAAATCGATCAACAACCACCATTATTGAATCTTTACTCCTTTGAGTTCTGGGCAGTGCAACAATGAAATCCATGCTAAGATCTTCCCATGGCTGATTTGGAACTGGAGAGGAGTATACAAACCCTTGTGAAAAGTTGCCTTCGCCTGGTGACAAGTTGGACAACGACTGATGATATTCTGGAAATCCTTCAGTAAACTTGGCCAGTAGAAGTGTTCAGTAAGAATCTCTCTAGTCTTGTTAATGCCAAAATGGCTAGCTAAACCTCCTCCATGTGCTTCCCTTATCAGTAAATCCCTGATGGAACCCTTCAGAATACACAACTTTCCATTCTTAAATAAGAAACCATCCTGAACAACATATGGTCCTTTCTGGTTAGCTTTAGTGAGACGATCAGAAAATCTGGGTCAGCAGCATACAATTCCTTTATGAGAGAAAATCCAAGAACTCTTGCTTCTAGAATTGATAACAAGGAATATCGTCTGGAAAGTGCATCAGCAACAACATTAGCTACTCCAGCCTTATGTTTAGAAACAAATGATTAAGACTGCAAAAATTCCACCCATTTTGCATGTCTGGCATTAAGCTTGTGTTGACCATTAATGAACTTCAGTGCTTCATGGTCAGAAAATAAAACAAACTGTTTTGGCTTCAGATAATGTGACCAGTGAGTGATAGCACGAATAATTGCATAAAACTCCTTATCATAAGTACTATACTTTAGTTTAGAACCATTAAGCTTTTCACTGAAATATGCCACTGGACGCCCTGCTTGCACCAGAACTGCATCAATACCTACTCCACTGGCGTCACACTCTAACTCAAACAACTGATCAAAATCTGGCAAAGATAGAACTGGAGCTGAACTGAGTTTTTTCTTCAGTGACTCAAATGCTAACTGGGCTGAACTTGGCCAGTCAAACACACCTTTCTTCAGACAATCAGTGATGGGAGCCACAACTGTAGAGAAATTCTTGATAAACCTTCTATAAAATGATGCCAGTCCATGAAAACTTCTTACTTCAGTAATGGTAGTAAGAACTGTCCATGATCTGATGTCTTCTACCTTGGAAGGATCCATGGAGATTCCTTCTTTTGAGACCACATATCCAAGGAAAATTACACTCTCTACCATGAAATCACATTTCTCCAGTTTACCATACAACTGGTGCCTTCTCAGTAATTCAAACACACTTCTTAAATGATTAACATGTTCAGCTTCAGTTTTAGAATAGACCAGAATGTCATCAAAATAAACAACAACAAAACGACCAATAAGTGGCCTGAGAACTTCATTCATTAATCTCATGAAAGTACTGGGAGCATTAGATAAACCAAAAGGCATTACTAACCATTCATAAAGGCCTCTAATTTTGAATGCAGTTTCCCATTCATCTCCATCTTTCATTCTGATCTGGTGATAACCACTTCTGAGATCAACCTTAGAAAACACACGGGAGCCATGTAACTCATCAAGCATATCATCCAATCTGGGAATGGGATATCTATACTTAATAGTTATATTATTTATGGCTCTGCTATCAACATACATTCTCATCGAACCATCTTTCTTTGGAACCAGGAGAGCTGGGACTGAACAAGGACTCATACTGGCCCTCACATACCCTTTAGCAACTAATTAATCTACCTGCCTTTGCAGCTCCTTTGCTTCAATAGGTGAACATCTGTAAGCAGCTTTGTTTGGAAGGACTGAAGCAGGAACCAGGTCAATCTGGTGTTCAATACCTCTTACTCGTGGCAATCCTTCAGGTAGGTCTTCTGGGAAAACATCAGTGAATTCCTTCAGTAAAGACTTCAGGAGACTGGGACTCCAGTTAACTCCTTGTCTTCAGTACGCTCAAGCACCATTAACATCATGACTGAAGTACCTCCAGTGAGTTCTTCTTCAACTTCAGTTTGCGACATAAACAAAGACTTGCTGGGCTGGTTTTTCTTATTAAATTTCAATAACTCATTGGGTTTCAAAGAAGTCAAAGTGACCTTCTTCCCACTTACAAATAACGAATAAGAATTCATACGACCATTATGAAATACATAATTATCAAATAACCAAGGTCTACCCAATAAAATATGACAATCATCCATAGGAACAACATCACAAACAATTTTATCTTGATAAACAGATCCAATGGAAAAAGGAATAGTAACTTGTCGATTAACTTTTACCTCAGATCCTTCACTGAGCCATTGCAACTTGTAAGGATGAGGATGCTTCACTGTAGGCAACTCCAGTTTCTGTACCATGCAGGTTGAAGCAGCATTAGCACAACTTCCACCATCAATGATCAGATTACACACCTTGCCTTTAACAGTACATCTGGAGTGAAAAATATTCTCTCGCTGGGCAGTATCAGTTACAATTTCATCAGCATGCATTACTCTTCTCACTACCAGCATATCTCCAACATCTGCACTTACATAGGTCTCTTCAGATTCATCTTCATCATACACTGGTTCACCTTCTTCAGTATCAACATCTGGTAAGCTTTCAATTTCTTTAGCAGTGAGTGCTCACTGGTTAGGACACTGTGCCTGGAAGTGACCAAAGCTATGACACTTAAAGCATTTTCTTCCAACTGGTTCTTTCGATCCTCCAGTTTCTTTCTCCTTGCCTCTGAAGGACTGTTGACCAGGTGCACTGGGCTTCAGAACTGGTTGACTGGAACTGGAAGAAACCTTAGTGAAAGGTTTGTACTAGACCTTCTTCTTCAGTTGCTTTTCAATCTGGAGGGCCAGTTTGCAAGCACCTTCATACGTCCATATGGGCTGCAATTCTATCTTCTCAGCAATGGTAGCATTCAACCCACCAAGGAATCTGGCGATAGTATGCTCTTCAGTTTCTTTCACACCAGTTCGAGTTTTCAGTTGCTCAAACTCTCTGATATGTTCTACCACTTCTTTAGTACCCTGCTTCAGATTATTCATCAGAAGATACTGATCTTGCTTGTACGACTGGGGAACAAATCTCTTCTGCATGACTTCTTTCAACTTAGACCAGGTATTGATTTTACTTTTACCCTTATAATCTCTTTCTACCTTCATATTATCATACCAGGATGAAGCATACTTTTTCAAACTAATAATGGCAACTTTAAAACTTTTTTTTTATCATTATAACCTTTTATCTCCATTATTCTATCCATCACCTGAACCCATTCAAAGTATTCTTCTGGGTTAGAAGAACCAACAAAATCTGGTGGATCTATCTTAATATCTTTCGTATCATCAACCTTATGTCTCCTATGCCTTCTTCTAGACTGATTAGACTCATCAGAATCACTAGAAGATCTGGGTGTACTATCAGATCTCTCACTAGGACCTTGAGACTCATCATCTCTTTCACCTACAACACGTTCTCTATTCATTCTTAAACCACCATCTTCTAATAGATTAAGAACTCTACCAAGTGTTTCTTGTAGATCTTCAATCTGCCTATCTCTCCTAGCATTATGAGCTTCTTCTAATGTCATATTTCTTCTAAAAGCCATTAATACCCAACAAACAACACCAATAATAACAGATCTAAACAAAAGGACAACAAATTTCCAGCAGATCAAAAGATTAGAACAACCCTTTTGAATCTGACCCAACAAACAAACAACAAACCCACGGATAAAAAGATTAAGAAACCTTTTTTCAAACCTGGCACTGATACCAATTTGATGCGTAAAACACGCAAAACTAAGCATAGCAGAATTCAACAATAACTTGAAATGACTATTTTTGGTATTTTCTGGATTTTAATGAAACAAACAACAAAATAAGACAATAAAATAAAAGGATAGATAAAAGAATCCACCACCAAGATTCGTAAAGGCCAAGCCACCGGAATCAAGGAATAAGGAAACACTCCAACCCTCCACTATGTTTGATAAAGGTCTAGCCACCACAAACACAGATAAAGGAATAGAAGGTTTATAGATCTCACCACTATATTTGAAAAAGGACGAACCACCACAAATATAGATAAAGGGATCACTCCAAACCACCAAGATCAAAGATCCATAAAGGTAAATGAAGATTTTGGATAAGAAATAGAGGCTGGTCTATTAATTTCATTCAACATAAAAACTGCTTTTACAAGTGAGAATGAGCCCCCTATTTATAGCCACATGCTATTTTCTTGAAAAAGAAAATGCAATAATAAAATAAATAAAAGGCTGTCATGTGCTAAGGACAACCACTAATTAATTGACCAATAGGAAATGGACAAGCAAAGCTTCTAGAAAGATTCCTTCTGCACAAGGGCCCACAAACCAATAGGATTAACGTTGTCACACGCTCCTCCCTTATCACCTTTGACATCTGTCATTCCTTCTTTATTGGGTCCACAAACATGGACTGAAACAATTTTATTTATTGGAAAACTGGAAACTTTAATCTGGAGCATTCAACTGGAGACTAACTGAAACTGGTCACTGGAGTGCTGCAGTGGAATTGGTCACTGACATGTTTCAGTGGAGAACTTCACTGATGGGCTACTGCTGCTGGTTGTCACTGGAGCTTCTTGCCACTGGAGAAGTGTTACTACTGGCGACTGGACTGGTTCAGCGAACACTTGTCTGAAATGGGCTATTGCTGGCAGAATTAGCATGGCTTGTTCAGATGGCATTATTCTTTCAGAATTCGCTTTCAGTTCATTTAACTTCTTCAGCTCAGAAATCGACTTCAGCTCAGGATTTAATTTCAGCTCATAATTTAACTTCAGCTCAGAATCTTCTTTCAGCTCAGAAATTCCTATCAGTTCAGAAACTGACTTTATTTCAGATGACTTCTTCAGTTCAGTAGACTTGCTCAGTTCACTGGTGTCAGTCAGTTCAGTGAACCTGGACATTTCTGCATCACTACTACTACTACTACTACTACTACTACTACTACTACTACTACTACTACTACTACTACTACTACTACTACTACTACTACTACTGCTGCTGCTGCTGCTACTGCTACTACTGCTGCTACTGCTACTACTACTGCTACTGCTACTGCTACTGCTGCTGCTACTGCTGCTGCTGCTGCTGCTGCTGCTGCTACTACTACTACTACTACTACTACTACTACTACTACTACTACTACTACTACTACTACTACTACTACTACTACTACTACTACTACTACTACTACTACTACTACCACTACCACTACCACTACCACTACCACTACCACCACTACCACTACCACTACTACCACTACCACTACCACCACTACCACTACCACTACCACTACCACTACCACTACCACTACCACTACCACTACCACTACCACTGCTACCACTACCACTACGCTACTGCTACTGCTACTGCTACTGCTACTGCTACTGTACTACTGCTACTACTACTGCTACTGCTACTACTACTACTACTACTACTACTACTACTACTACTACTACTGCTACTACTGCTACTACTGCTACTACTACTACTGCTACTACTACTGCTACTACTACTACTGCTACTACTGCTGCTGCTACTGCTACTACTACTACTACTGCTACTACTACTACTGCTACTACTGCTACTACTACTACTACTACTACTATCTACTACTACTACTACTACTACTACTACTACTACTACTACTACTACTACTACTACTACTACTACTACTACTACTATTACTACTACTACCAAAAAACCCTTTCTCTCTCACCCTACATGGCGATTTCTTCTTCCCATGTCTCCCTATCTGATTTCGATCTAGAATAACTTGTAAATATGTCCCTCTCACGAATTTCGATTGGTTGAAGTACGTGTTTGAGCTTTTTTCTATTTCGTTTTTTGTTTAGGGTTTCACTTTTTTCTTTTTCGTCGCCTCTGTTAGTTCGATAACTGCTACTTCTACTCGATTATTGGACTGAAACTGTTGGAATTGTTGATTTGGCGATCCAATTCTTGGACTATTTCGGTTTACTAATTGATCATGGGGTAGTCTCGATCATTTTTAACAGATTTAGGGCTAGGGTTTTGTTTTTCTTATTTTCGTGGTGCGGGTTTTTTGTTGTATGGTCTTTATTGTATGAAGGGAGATCGTCCAACCTTTGATATTAAAGCATTAGAGGAACGTTTTAATCGATTAAGATCAGGTTCTTGTGTTCAACCGGAGATGTCGGGCAAAAAGAAAAAGGGTGGCAGCCCTAATAAAGGGCGAAACCCTACGACTGATGGTAATAATATTGGTGCTGATTCGAATAAAGGAGAGTCACCTTCTGTGAGTCCAGATTCTGATGTGAAGGCTGATCAGATGTCATCTAGTGGTGATGTCGAACAACCAGGTGGTGGTACTCAATGTCACACCCCGTTGTAGCGGAAATATAGGGTTAACAAATAATTGCGTACTAATCCGAAGGTAAATAGAGATTACATCTATTAATCCAAATACAAGTTTATTACAAGTATAATCGTCCAGATGTGGACCCCAATACACGGATACAAACTATCCTCAACTGAAACAGGGCCCACTAGATATTACAATAACATTTGGACAGTCTATTACAATTAGGACAAATGATACGATAGTCCTCAGATGTCTGATGCTAATTGTACGTCCAAAGTTCAAAAGATGGCTTCTAAAATGCCATATACGCTTCCCATACTTATTGTTGGTTCCCTGAAAAGCATGAAATTTGATAGAATCAACTATCGAAATAGTTGGTGAGTTTACAGTATGTTTGACCAGTGTTTATTCGTCTTTGTGAACACACAAGTGACATACAGTTATAAAAGACCAGACAGTCAGTATATCTAAATCTGACAACATTTTAATAACAAGACAGCCAGTATATCAAATCTGACACATCTCTTTTACTTTCTAACAAGACTGCCAGTATATCTAAATCTGGACACGTCATATACCACAATTTATAATAAGATAGTCGGTATATCAAATCCGAACTCATCTTATATCAAGTTAATCAGTATATCTAGATCTGATGACCTTACAACCAATAAGGGGAAGCATTTTAGTTGTCAAACATAAGAAAACATAAAATCAGCTACCACACGGCAATTTAAGTCATTTCATTCAACATTTAACAAATGACACGTATACACATTTTCGACAGCCTCTAATCATGGCAAGTTTAAGTCAAATGATCTATGCAGCCAAATCACATGACATACATACAAACAATCATTTATTTAACAAATCGTGTATATAATAACACATGCTTTTCAGGCCCAAAGTAAAAGAAAAAGGGCGCCATAAACTCACCTTAGCGATCGAAGTGCTAAAAGGTACAATGTAGCTCGAGAAGATCAACTGTCAATTCTCCACGTTATCCAAAACCTATGATATGATTACCAATAATAAGGATCAAAACTCACGACGACAAGTATCCTACGTACAACTACTTAGCTATAGACCCAAGAATGCCTTAACCGAGAATGTGATTTAAACTTTCATTTTATTTAACTTTATTTGGTAATATCAATGACATTGTCATTATAAGGTAGTCTAATGTACCATTCGATATTCACCAAGTTCAAACGTTCGAGTTGTCGAAAACTACAAATGTCATTCATGTCAAAAAGTCGCGGCGCGAGGTGAACCATTCACGACGCGAAGGCCAAAATCAACTAGATCGCGGCGCGAGACCTGAAGGTCATGGTGCGATGACCTGCTACAACACCTCGCGGCGTGAGAGCAGACCTGCACGAGCAAAAGTACAGTTTTTGACCATTTTCACCAAACCAAATCGTTTCCATTTCAAATCCTTTCATTATAACAAGTACCAACAGGTCAAATAACCTGGAAACAAACCATTTTACTAGCCATTTCACAAATCCAACACTTTTGATTTCCAAAACCTAATTCTAATAAAATCTCATTTATCAACCAATATCAAAACTCATTTCATCTTCAATACTAACTAAATTATTCAATATAAATGAAACTAAACCAAAAGATTAAGTTTAGTAAATCAAAAGTTTGGAGAAAATAACTTACTTACAATTTGATGTTCTTGAAAAATAATAAGATGAAGATGAAGATGATGAACCCTTGTATTTTTGCTAGATAATTAATCCCTTCTAAATTCCCTTTTTTGATTTCAATTAACCATAGTTTGTTCTTAGAGAATAAAGTGTTTTTGATGTATGTGTTATGTGTGTGTGGGTCTCGACCAGAAGAAAAGAAAAGAGGGCAGGAGTGTTTGGTGGTCTATTTTCATCCACAAAGAAAGAGAACCGGCCCATGTGGCCTAGTTTTAGTTATTTTGTACCCTTTATTTGGTAAAATGCTTACGATTAAATACCGTTTGACTAAAAGGTTATAATTTAAGGTAAAGGTATTTTCCCTCGTCTTATTTTAGTTAAAACAAGCCAATAAAATTTAATCATACTAAACTTTAAAATATTTAGTTTAAACAGTCTATTTACTGTGTTCAATACATAATATTTAAATCTTTATTTAAAGTTATTTTTAAGACTCGGCATTCGTCTAAATAGCTAATAGTCTACGTCATCAGGATACGTCTAATTGAACTATATCAAATGTTCAATTATCTTAATAATTTCCACGTCATAATCTCTAAATTAGACGAAATTATAATAATGATCGAGATTAAGACTAACCCGTTGCTAATAAATTACGAGATGTCACAGCATCCCCGACTTCTAAGGATTTCGTCCCAAAATCAAGTCTTGCTCAGTAAAAAGACGAGGATACTTATCTTTCACATAGTCCTTACGTTCCCAAGTCGAGTCGGGTCCGTGTTTTGAGTTCCAACGAACTTTGACCAACTTGATACGACTACGTCTTAGTTGTTTGAGCTGTTGGTCTAAGATTTCAACAGGTTCCTCAACAAATTGAAGAGAGTCATTCACTTGCAACTCTTCCACAGGTACAACTAATGTTTCATCAGTCAAACATTTCTTAAGATTCGATATATGAAATGTGGGATGAACATGTTCCAGCTCTTGGGGTAAATCGAGCTTATATGCCACGGAACCAATTCATTGAATAATTTCAAATGGTCCGATATAACGAGGACTGAGTTTTCCTTTCACGCCAAAACGTGCAGTGCCTTTCCAAGGTGACACTTTCAACATAACCTTATCACCCACTTGAAACTCAAGGTTTTTTCCTTCTACGATCTGCATAGCTCTTTTGGCGATCCTGAGCCGCCTTCAGCCGTGCCCTAATTTCAACAATCTGGTCAGTAGTCTTCTGAACCAGTCCATACTTGTACAAACGACGCTCACCAGCATCAAGCCAACAAACAGGCGATCTACATTTTTGTCCGTACAAAGCCTGAAAAGGCGCACATTTAATGCGTATGTGATAGCTGTTATTATACGAAAATTCAGCTAATGGCAAAAAGGTATCCCAACTACCTTTGAAATCAATAACACATGCCCGAAGCATGTCCTCTAACGTCTGAATGGTACGCTCACTTTGCCCGTCCGTTTGTGGATGGTAAGCTGTACTCAAATTCAACTGAGTGCCTAAAGCGTCTTGAAAATATCTCCATGATTGTGAAGTGAAACGACCATCACGATCAGAGATAATAGACACAGTAACACCATGAAGTGACACGATCTTCTCAATATATAATTGAGACAATTTCTTTATTTTCCAATTCTCCCATATGGGAATGAAGTGCGCAGCCTTCGTTAATCGATCAACAATGACCCAAATAGTATCGTATCCTTTCAGGGTTCGAGGTAACTTCGTAATGAAGTCCATAGTGATCTGTTCCCATTTCCAGTCAGGAATTTGGGGTTGCTGGAGCAGCCCAGAAGGCTTTTGGTGCTCCGCCTTAACCATTGAACAATTTAAACATTTTGAAACATACGTGGCGATATCTCTCTTCATACCAGGCCACCAATAAAAATCCTTTAATCCGTGGTACATTTTGTCAGCACCAGGATGGATTGAATACTTAGATCGATGACTCTCATTCATTAAGAGTTCTCTAAGTCCATTATACTTGGGAATCCACACTCTTCCCTTGACATGTCGGATCCCATCACCATCTAATTCAAATAAACTTTCAGCATTCCACAATGCTTCTTTCTCAATACGCCCTGGTTGTAGGGCCTCGTTTTGATCATCCAAAACTCTATCCCTTAATGACGAGCCAAGATTGAACTTGCTCTTGTTATTACAGATAGTGAAATCCTATCCTTTCTACTCAGTGCGTCAGCAACAACATTTGCTTTACCGGGATGATATTTGAGTTCACAATCGTAATCACTGAGTAATTCTACCCATCGTCTTTGTCGCATATTCAGCATTTTTTGATCGAAGATATGCTGAAGACTTTTGTGATCTGTGAATACCGTACACTTTGTACCATACAAGTTGTGCCTCCAAATCTTTAAGGCAAAAACAACCGCTCCGAGTTCAAGATCGTGGGTTGTATAAATCTTTTCGTGGATTTTGAGCTATTTTGAAGTGTAAGCAATGACCTTACCTTCTTGCATAAGCACACATCCCATGCCCTGATGTGATGCGTCATAGTATACCACGAAGTTTTCAATTCCATTCGGTAATGCTAAAATAGGAGCATTACATAGCTTGTCTTTCAACATTTGAAATGCCTTTTCCTGGGCATCCTGCCAAATGAATTCCCTAGTCTTTTGTGTCAACAACGTCAAAGGTTGAGCAACCTTTGAGAAGTTCTCGATAAATCTCCTGTAATATCCAGCCAATCCAAGAAACTGGCGGATTTCTGTCGGAGTCTTAGGGGCTTCCCACTTCTTAATTGCTTCTATCTTAGATGGATCCACATGGATTCCATCCATATTCACTACATGACCCAAGAAGTGTACTTCCCTAATCCAGAATTCACATTTCGAGAATTTCGCGAACAACTTTTGATCCTTGAGCAGTTGTAGAATGGTTCTCAGATGACCTTCATGTTCGTCTTTATCTCTCGAGTAAATCAGTATGTCATCAATGAATACAATGACAAACTTGTCAAGATACGGTCGACAAACTCGATTCATTAAGTCCATAAACACAGCAGGTGCATTGGTTAAACCAAACGGCATAACCAAAAACTCATAATGTCCATAACGAGTTCTGAAGGCTGTTTTAGGAATATTCGTCTCTCTGACTCTGAGTTGATGATACCCAGATCTGAGATCAATCTTAGAAAAGTGTGATGCACCTTCCAGTTGGTCAAACAAGTCGTCAATACGAGGTAAAGGGTACCTGTTCTTGACAGTCAACTTGTTCAATTCTATGTAATCAATACACATGCGCATAGAGCCGTCTTTCTTTTTAACAAATAGGATTGGAGCTCCCCACGGTGATAAACTTGGACGAATTAGTCCTTTAGCTAACAACTCTTGAAGTTGTTCAGACAATTCTTGCATTTCTGATGGCGCAAGGCGATAGGGTGCCTTGGCCACGGATGCAGCTCCAGGGACCAAATCTATTCCAAACTCAATTGGTCTGTGAGGTGGAAGTCCCGTCAAATCTTCGGGAAACACCTCCGGAAAATCTCTAACTACTGGAATATCTTGCATTTCTTTACCCTTTGGTTTCCTTTCTACTACTAATGCTAAGAAAGCAGGGTGTTCTTTTTGTAAATACTTATTTGCTTTTATCGCCGATACTAAGATCAATTTCTTCCCTGACTTGTCTCCTTGCACTATTAAGGTTTCGTCATTCTGGAGGGGTAATTTAACAATCTTCTCATAACAACTTATATCAGCTCTAACCGTAGATAACCAGTCCATACCAATAATCACATCAAAACTACTTAGTTCTATAGGAATTAGGTCAATTTTAAAAGTCTTACCGGCCAATACCAAACTGCAATCTACTAAATGATCTCTAGCAATATACTTTTGATCGTTCGCATATTCGACAACATAAGTGACTTTCATGGGGATAGCTACTATACCAAATCGAGACTTAAATTCTAAGGATATGAAACTTTTATCAGCACCAGAGTCGAATAACACGAATACATAATGATTATTGAGTATGAATGTACCTATCACAACGTTGGGATCACGTCGTGCATCAGCAGCATCCAAGGCAAACACTCGGCCTCTACCTTGACCTCCTTGATTTCTAGCTTGATTGTTCCCCGCATTGTTCCTCATGGGAACTATAACATTTTTGTTCTGGGTTTGATTAAGTCTTGGACACGTGGGTCGAAAATGAGTTTCACTCCCACATTCATAGCATTGATTTGGTATTTTCTCCTTACAGAACCTTGCCATATGTCCCGTCTTTTTACAACAGTGGCAAGTAGGACAATCTCCCATGTGACGAATGCCGCACCTGTTACATCTTGTGTCTGCGCCAGGGTTTCTCTTGATATCCTGAGGGACCACTGCAAAGTTTCTGGTAGCTTTAAACCTCTTGCCATTTCCACCATTTCCAAAACCACTACCAGACGCATGATCACTCCTTCTCTTGATCACCTCAGTCCCAACAGAAGAACCGGTGGTTCTTTTCAAATCTATCACCATCCGATTGGTTGCACTAACTTCCGCTTGAAGAGTCAAGGGATTAAAAGTACCAACCTTCGGATGTCAGGTGACAATCCATAACAGTATCTTTCAACTAACTTCTCCTCCGTATCCACCATACGAGGAACTAGCCTTGTCAGCTCATGGAAACGAGTAGTGTATTTCTCGTTATCCAATGCAACCATAGTATGATTCCAAAATTCATTTTCCATTTTCTGTACTTCCTCCCTAGGACAGTACTTTTCCATCAACATACGTTTAAAGTTCAACCAAGGTATACTATTAGCTGGCTCTCGACCACGAGTCCTAATCTGCCCATTCCACCATGACAACGCGTGCTTTTGAAATTGGGCGGCGGCATATTCCACTCTGTTCTCTTCGGCACAACGGCTGATATGGAGCACTGCTTCTATGCTTTCCAGCCAATTGATTAAACCAACAGGACCCTCGGTGCCATGAAACTCTTTCGGTTTGCATTGAGTGAAGGTCTTAAAGTCACTCCCATGCAGATGAACTCAAGGAATAACTTGCTCAGCAGTAGGTTCAACATTGTTACTATTGTCAGCATGATGATTTGTATTTGTGTTCATGCTCGCCGTGATCTGAGCGACTAAAGTAGGCATAGCGGCCAACAGTTGTTGTGTCATAAATGCCGCCACATTATTTTCCCCTCCTACGATTGGGGTAGGTCCAGGACCAGTGTTCACATTTGTTGCAGCAGCTTTTGGTCCTTGCTGAATCACAGGTTCTTCCTGTTCAGCTTCAGTATTCAAAGGAGTTGATCGAGTAGCTCTTTTTGGAGCAGTTCTCTTAACTGAAGCCTTTTTCTGGATCTTACTTCGCGTCTTGGGAGCCATCTATCTATGACATGAACAAAAATGTCATTTAGAGGTTTTCCGTAAGGATAACACAGAATGTAGCTTTTCAAGATATAAGAGGATACCAAACACAAGTCACAATTTATCGACTTACTTGAACTCATTAAATAAACAAGACAAGAAATATAGAATACTACATTTCTAGAATTGAACTGAGCAAGCGACGTAGCCTGAACAAGTATGTAAGCCAAAGAACGATCATATTTCATTAATACCCAAATTTTTACATAATCTGACTTGTAAATTCAAAATCTTGTGGGAACTACACCCACAAACCAAAATCATGTGGGAACAACATCCACGATGATACATTAGACAGTCAGAGTGATACTATCCGAAACACGTGGGAAATACATCCACCAAAAAGATTACAACTCAAATACAAGAGTATGAGTTGTTATATGTTCTAAGGCTTACAATATGTTACTACTACAGATTACAGCTTGAAAAGAACTACAACAAGCAACGCCACAACCAAGACTACCACGACCGACAGTATCCAAATCATATTTCTAATAGCCTCCTTCCCTTCCTTAGCAACAGTCATAGCTTCAGAAGCATGAGAATAAGCTCCAGTCAACGCTTGATCTTGGTTATCAATGGCCTCCCTAGTACGGATGAGAGAGTTGTTCATCCTTGACATTTGTCGGAGTGCATATTCCGACCTATCAGTTGCATCAGCAACTGGCATCCCAGCAGCAGCATTGGGGTTATAAACAGGCACTCTGGATGGACCCGCAGCATACGGATCACCCAGAAAGAACGAAGGACCAAATCCACAGTTGTCCTGAACTGGTGCAGAAGGACCTGCAGCATAAGGATCTCTGGGAGCATGAGGAATACGAGCTCCCTCAGTAGTCCTCCGCTGATATGGAGATACTGGTGTTACAGATGATTTAACATGGATAGACACATATTCATTTCCAGATTCACTAGATGAAGATACCAGATTGATAGGGCGAGATTTGCCCGAAACTTCCATTGGTTCCTCTTCATAAGAGTTAGGAACAACTGGGTTAGAGTTTGCTACCACAGGAACTGGAGGTGTACAAGGTACAATAGCATTAGAGCTAACTCCGCCCGACATGATAAGTCTGAAAAGATAGACAAATTGTCGTATCAGTCTAAAGGATTAGACAGTTCGAATAAATCGAATGAGACAGTACGCAACATGAGTTTCAAAGAGATCTTTGTCTAATGTATACACATACAATTTGGGTTTCTATTACTAACATACCTTCAATGCTTATATATAGGGTCACCCGCAGCCTTCCCACCACATTTACAGTATGTTGGTAATATAATCCAAACTAACACGTATATACACAATTTAAGATATTTATTTCGAGACTTATATTATTTTACATAATCAGGACGTAGTTGATCAGGTTAGGTCTAATTATAGACAAATAATATAACTCTTGAAATAAATATCCTAAACCTTAATAGACTTAGATTTCCTTTTTGAAGCGACCATGGCTATAGATTGAGTTATTCCTTCGGAATAACTCTGTATTCACTATAACCTTGGCTCTGATACCAATTTTTGTCACACCCCATTGTAGCGGAAATACAGGGTTAACAAATAATTGCGTACTAATCCGAAGGTAAATAGAGATTACATCTATTAATCCAAATACAAGTTTATTACAAGTATAATCGTCCAGATGTGGACCCCAATACACGGATACAAACTATCCTCAACTGAAACAGGGCCCACTAGATATTACAATAACATTTAGACAGTCTAATACAATTAGGACAAATGATACGATAGTCCTCAGATGTCTGATGCTAATTGTACGTCCAAAGTTCAAAAGATGGCTTCTAAAATGCCATATACGCTTCCCATACTTATTGTTGGTTCCTTGAAAAGCATGAAATTTGAGAGGATCAACTATCGAAATAGTTGGTGAGTTTACAGTATGTTTGACCAGTGTTTATTCGTCTTTGTGAGCACACAAATGACATACAGTTATAAAAGACCAGACAGTCAGCATATCTAAATCTGACAACATTTTTATAACAAGACAGCCAGTATATCAAATCTGACACATCTCTTTTACTTTCTAACAAGACTGCCAGTATATCTAAATCTGGACACGTCATATACCACAATTTATAATAAGATAGTCGGTATATCAAATCCGAACTCATCTTATATCAAGTCAATCAGTATATCTAGATCTGATGACCTTACAACCAATAAGGGGAAGCATTTTAGTTGTCAAACATAAGAAAACATAAAATCAGCTACCACACGGCAATTTAAGTCATTTCATTCAATATTTAACAAATGACACGTATACACATTTTTGACAGCCTCTAATCATGGCAAATTTAAGTCAAATGATCTATGCAGCCAAATCACATGACATACATACAAACAATCATTTATTTAACAAATCGTGTATACAATAACACATGCTTTTCAGGCCCAAAGTAAAAGAAAAAGGGCGCCATAAACTCACCTTAGCGATCTAAGTGCTAAAAGGTACAATGTAGCTCGAGAAGATCAACTGTCAATTCTCCACGTTATCCAAAACCTATGATATGATTACCAATAATGAGGATCAAAACTCACGATGACAAGTATCCTACGTACAACTACTTAGCTATAGACCCTAGAATGCCTTAACCGAGAATGTGACTTAAACTTTCGTTTTATTTAACTTTATTTGGTAATATCAATGACATTGTCATTATAAGGTAGTCTAATGTACCATTCGATATTCACCAAGTTCAAACGTTCGAGTTGTCGAAAACTACAATTGTCATTCAGGTCAAAACCTCGCGGCGCGAGGTGAACCATTCGCGACGCGAAGGCCAAAATCAACTAGATCGCGGCGCGAGACCTGAAGGTCGCAGTGCGATAACCTGCTACAACACCTCGCGATGCGAGACCTGGAGGGTCGCGGCGCGAGAGCAGACCTGCACGAGCAAAAGTGCAATTTTTGACCATTTTCACCAAACCAAATCGTTTCCATTTCAAATCCTTTCATTATAACAAGTACCAACAGGTCAAATAACCTGGAAACAAACCATTTTACTAGCCATTTCACAAATCCAACACTTTTGATTTCCAAAACCTAATTCTAATAAAATCTCATTTATCAACCAATATCAAAACTCATTTCATCTTCAATACTAACTAAATTATTCAATATAAATGAAACTAAACCAAAAGATTAAGTTTAGTAAATCAAAAGTTTGGAGAAAATAACTTACTTACAATTTGATGTTCTTGAAAAATAATAAGATGAAGATGAAGATGATGAACCCTTGTATTTTTGCTAGATAATAAATCCCTTCTAAATTCCCTTTTTTGATTTCAATTAACCATAGTTTGTTCTTAGAGAATAAAGTGTTTTTGATGTATATGTTATGTGTGTGTGGGTCTCGACCAGAAGAAAAGAAAAGAGGGCAGGAGTGTTTGGTGGTCTATTTTCATCCACAAAGAAAGAGAACCGGCCCATGTGGCCTAGTTTTAGTTATTTTGTACCCTTTATTTGGTAAAATGCTTACGATTAAATACCGTTTGACTAAAAGGTTATAATTTAAGGTAAAGGTATTTTCCCTCGTCTTATTTTAGTTAAAACAAGCCAATAAAATTTAATCAAACTAAACTTTAAAATATTTAGTTTAAACAGTCTATTTACTGTGTTCAATACATAATATTTAAATCTTTATTTAAAGTTATTTTTAAGACTCGACATTCGTCTAAATAGCTAATAGTCTATGTCATCAGGATACGTCTAATTGAACTATATCAAATGTTCAATTATCTTAATAATTTCCACGTCATAATCTCTAAATTAGACGAAATTATAATAATGATCGAGATTAAGACTAACCCGTTGCTAATAAATTACGAGTTGTCACACTCAATCCACTAATCAAACTCCTGGGTGCATGAACTCAAATCTGGCCGGTGATGTGATTAAAGAGAATAATACTGTAAATGGTGAAAATGTTAGAAATATCGATATCAATGCTATGGATGGTACTAAGAACACACAATCTGGTGTGAGAAAGGATGATGTTTCGCCACCAGTTCAGGTAGCTGAAGATGGTTTAGATTCCATTAAAGAGGATGCTAGTAATGCTAATGAAAACATTGATATGAATCAGAGGGAAACAAAATCATATGCTGCGAAACTGAAAGGTGGTTCGATAAAGAAGGTTGTGAATTTCAGAAAAATTGACAACCTGGTTACCCAAGAGGGTGTTGATGTGGTGCTTCCCAAGGAGTCGGTTAGGATAGTACAAGATAAGTTTGCTAATACATTAGTTGGATATTTTTTGGGTGATAGGCATGCTTATCCGGTAGTGGAGTATTTTGTGAAAACGAATTGGACGAAATTTGGGTTACAAAAAGTAATGATGAATGTGAATGATTTCTTCTTCTTTAAGTTTTCTGATAAGAAAGGTATGATGAGTGTGCTTGAAGGGGGACCATGGATGATACGTAATATGCCTATATTTCTTAATGTGTGGTCACCAAATGTGCAATTGAAGAAACATGAAATTCAGGAGGTAGCGGTTTGGATCAAGACTCACAATGTCCCTATCGCAGCATACTCGGAGGATGGGCTAAGTATGATTGCATCTACACTTGGTTCCCCAAAACTTCTTAATACATATACTAGTGCGATGTGTACTGAATCGTGGGGACGTAGTAGTTATGCTAGAGCACTTATTGAGATATCAGCTAAGTCTGACTGTAAGGATGTTTTATCTATTGCAATTCCGGAATTAGATGGGGATGGGTATACGAGAGAGATAATGCAGGTTGAATACAAATGGAAACCACCTAGATGCTCACATTGCTGCATATTCGGACATCATTCTAACTCATGTCCTAAACAACTTCGACCAGCAAAGTAAAAGGAAAAGGTGGACAGTGAGAGTTTCACAGAGGTCAAAGGGCGAAAGAGAGTGCAAAAATCAGGATTTAATCTTAATAAGCAGAAATCCAAGGTGGAATATAGGCCGATTGTAAGACAAAAAGAACCCATGGATAATCCAAGTACTTCTGGAAAGAAGACTAGTTTTCATAATGTGAATGTTCAGACTAGTAACTCGTTTGGTGCACTAAATGTTGACATGGAAAATGCAGATAATTCTGAAAAGCCCATTTTATGAACTCTAGGACGAAACCTGTAGGAAGCACATCAGGGGCGAGCACTCATGCTCATGGGGTTTCCAATGGGTAGTATTGCCTCTTGGAATATAAGGGGGTTGAACCACCCTCTGAAACAAAAAGAGGTTCAACAGGTGGTGCGGGAAAATCAGCTTAATGTGTGTGCAATACTTGAGTCACATATGGATGTTTCCCAACTTTGTAATGTTTGCAAAAAGATTTGTCGATCTTGGGATTGGATTTCAAATGGAGGTGTTTGTAATAAAGGAACACGTATCATTCTTGGCTGGAATTCTGATGTGGTTGATGTTATGTTGTTATCTCAAACGGACCAAGTGGTGCATGTTCAGGTAGTCTTTAAAGTTGATCAAAAAGCCTTCTTCTGCTCTTTTGTGTATGCTGATAATTTGATGCGTAAAACACGCAAAACCCAAGCACAGCGGAATTCAACAACAACTTAAAAGACTATTTTTGGTATTTTCTGGATTTAAAAAAAACAAACAACAAAACAAGACGATAAAATAAGAGGATAGATAAAAGAATCCACCACAAAGATTCGTAAAGGCCGAGCCACAGGAATCAAGGATAAAGGAAACACTCCAACCCACCACTATGTTTGATAAAGGTCTAGCCACTATAAACACAGATAAAGGAATCGAAGATTTTGGATCTCACCACTATAATTGATAAAGGACGAACCACCACAATTATAGATAAAGGGATCACTCCAAACCACCAAGATCAAAGATCTATAAAGGTAAATGAAGATTTTGTAAGAAATAGAGGTTGCTCTATTAATTTCATTCAATTCAACATAATCTAACTTACAAAGAGAAATAAAGCCCCTATTTATAGCCAAAGGCTATTGCCTAGGAATTAACGACAAATAATAATAAAATAATAAAAAGCTGTCATGGCAAAGAACAGCCACTAATTTATTAGCCAATAAGAAATGGACAGATAAAGCTTCTAGGAAGGTTCCTTCTGCACATGGGCCCACAAACCGTTAGGATAACGTTGTCACACGCTCCTTCCTTATCTTCTTTGGACAGCTGTCATTCCTTCTTTATTGGGCCCCACACACGTGATCAGACTTTATTGGAAAACTGGAAACTAAAATCTGGACCTCTACTGGAGACTTCATCTGGAGCTGGTCACTGGAGTGCTTCAGTGGAGAACGTTACTGGTGGACTTCTGGGAAGCTTCACTGGTGAATCGCTACTGGTAACATCTGGAGCAACATGCCACTGGAGATGTGTTACCACTGGCGACTGGATTTCTTCAGTAAAAGCTTGCCTGAAATGGGCCCCAACAGGTAAAATCAACATTGCTTGTTCTGGCGGCATAATCTGGCCAGTTACCTTCAGTGCAGTCAACTTCTTGAGATCAGTCGATTCCTCCAGTTCACTGGGTTCCTCCAGTTCAGTGAACCTGGACATTTCTGCATCATTCCCCTCCTCTAAGAAAGGACTTGTCCTCAAGTCCTCGAGGTACTCATCCTCCAGATATGGCATCAGATCCCCAATGTTAAAAGTACTTGAAACTGACATATCTCCAGGTAGCTCAACCTTGTATGCATTATCTCCATATCTTTCTAGAATTCTGAATGGTCCTTCAGCTCTGGGCATCAACTTGTTCTTTCTTCTGGATGGAAATCTTTCTTTCCTCAGATGCACCCAAACTAAATCACCTGGAGCAAAACTGGATTGTTTTCTATGCTTGTTTGCTCTTGCCTTGTATTTAGCATTAGTCTTTTCAATTCTGGCCTTTACTTGCTGGTGAATTTTCTTAATTTCTTTTGCTCTGGCCTCTGCTTCAATACTTGCCTTTGGTTCAATCGAAAATGGAATTAAATCAATAGGGGTCAGTGGATTGACACCATAACAAATTTCAAATGGGGATTTACTGGTAGAATAATTTGGAGCTCTGTTGAAGGCAAATTCAGCATGAGCAATCTTCAGATCCCAATCTTTCAACGTCTTTTTCACCAGTGTTCTCAACAGCATACCAATTGTTCTATTAGTGACTTCAGTTTGTCCATCAGTTTGAGGATGATGAGACGTACTGAACATCAATCTGGTACCCATCAATCTCCATAAAGTTTTCCAGAAATAACTTAGAAATTTCACATCTCTATCTGACACAATTGTCTTTGGAATCCCATGCAATCGAACAATTTCCTTGAAAAATAAGTTGGCCACTGCTGAAGCATCATTTGTAGTATTGCAAGGAATAAAATGAGCCATCTTCGAAAAACGATCAACAACCACCATTATTGAATCTTTACCCCTTTGAGTTCTGGGCAGTGCAACGATAAAATCCATACTACGATCTTCCCAGGGTTGACTTGGAACTGGAAGAGGAGTATACAAACCGTTGTGAAAAGTTGCCTTCGCCTGGTGACAAGTTGGGCAGCGACTGATGATATTCTGAACATCCTTCAGTAGACTTGGCCAGTAGAAGTGTTCAGAGAGAATCTCTCCAGTTTTGTTTATTCCAAAATGACCAGCTAGACCTCCTCCATGTGCTTCTCTTATCAGTAAGTCTCTAGTCGAACCCCTTGTAATACACAGTTTTCCATTTTTAAATAAGAAACCATCTTGAACAACAAATGGTCCTTTTTGGTTTGCTTCAGTGAGACGTTCAGAAAAATCCGGGTCAGCAGCATACAATTCTTTAATAAATGAAAAACCAAGTATTCTTGCTTCCAGATAGATAATAACGAATATCTTCTTGACAATGCATCAGCAACAACATTACAAACTCCCGCTTTGTGTTTAGAAACAAATGAATAAGACGGCAAAAATTCCACTCATTTTGCATGTCTGGCATTAAGCTTGTGTTGACCATTAATCAACTTCTGTGCTTCATGGTCAGAAAATAAAACAAACTGTTTTGGCTTCAGATAATGTGACCAGTGAGTGATAGCACGAATAATTGCATAGAATTCTTTGTCATAAGTGTTATACTTCAGTTTTGAGCCACTAAGTTTTTCACTAAAATATGCCACTGGACGCCCTGCTTGTACCAGAACTGCACCAATACCTACACCACTGGCGTCACACTCTAACTCAAACAACTGATCAAAATCTGGCAAAGATAGAACTGGAGCTGAACTGAGTTTTTCCTTCAGTGTTTCAAATGCCAGATGTGCTGAACTTGGCCAGTTGAACACACCCTTCTTCAGACAATCAGTGATTGGAGCCACAACAGTAGAGAAATTCTTAATAAATCTTTGATAAAAAGATGCCAGTCCATGAAAACTTCTTACTTCAGTGATCGTAGTAGGAACTGGCCATGATCTGATGGCTTCCACTTTTGAGGGATCCATAGAAATATCTTCTTTCGACACCACATACCCCAGAAATATCACACTCTCCACCATAAAATCACATTTCTCCAGTTTACCATACAACTAGTGTTTTCTCAGTAATTCAAATACACTTCTTAAATGATTAACATGTTCAGCTTCAGTTTTTGAATATACAAGAATATCATCAAAGTAAACAACAACAAATTGACCAATAAGTGGCCTGAGAACTTCATTCATTAATCTCATAAAAGTACTAGGAGCATTAGATAAGCCAAAAGACATAACTAACCATTCATACAAACCTCCCTTGATTTTGAAAGCAGTTTTCCACTCATCTCCATCTTTCATCCTTATCTGGTGATAACCACTTCTGAGATCAATTTTAGAAAACACACTGGAGCCATGTAACTCATCAAGCATATCATCCAATCTGGGAATAGGATATCTATACTTAATAGTTATGCATGCTGATGAAGAGTCTTATGTTGGTGCAGATGTTGGAGAAATGTTGGTTGTCAGAAGAGTGATGCATTCTGATGAAGTTACCACTGATACTTCCCAGAGGGAAAACATTTTTCACTCCAGATGCACAGTCAAAGGAAAAGTTTGTGATCTGATCATTGATGGTGGGAGTTGTGCCAATGCTGCTTCAACTTACATGGTAGAGAAACTGGCGCTACCTACAGTTAAGCACCCTCGACCTTACAAGTTGCAATGGCTCAGTGAAGGATCAGAGGTAAAAGTTAATCGTCAAGTTACTATTCTGTTTTCAATTGGGTCAGTTTATCAAGACAAAATTGTTTGTGATGTTGTACCTATGGATGCGTGTCATATTTTACTGGGTAGACCTTGGTTATTTGACAATAATGTTTTTCATAATGGTCGTATGAATTCATATTCAGTATTTGTAAGTGGGAAGAAGGTCACTCTGACTTCTTTAAAACCCAGTGAAATATTGAAAATTAATAAGAAAGACCAGCCCAGTAAGTCTTTGTTTTTGTCTCAAGCTGAAGTCGAAGAAGAGTTATCTGAAGGCTCTCTAATTATGATGTTACTGGTCGTGGAAAAATCTGAAGAGAAGGAGTTCACTAGTGTCCCCAGTCTCCTGAAGACTTTACTGAAGGAATTCACTGATGTTTTCCCAGAAGGCCTACCTGAAGGTTTGCCACCAGTAAGAGGAATTGAGCACCAGATTGACTTGGTTCCAGGGTCAGTTCTTCCAAACAAAGCTGCTTACTGATGTTCGCCTAATGAAGCTAAAGAATTGCAGAGGCAAGTCGATGAGTTGGTTGAGAAGGGTTATGTGAGAGCCAGTATGAGTCCTTGTTCAGTGCCAGCTCTCCTGGTTCCAAAGAAAGATGGTACAATGAGAATGTGTGTTGATAGCAGGGCCATCAACAATATAACCATTAAGTATAGATATCCCATTCCCAGGTTGGATGATATGCTTGATGAGTTACATGGCTCCAGAGTGTTTTCCAAGATTGATCTCAGAAGTGGCTATCACCAGATAAGGATGAAAGATGGAGATGAGTGGAAAACTGCTTTCAAGATCAAGGGAGGGTTGTATGAATGGTTAGTTATGCCTTTTGGCTTATCTAATGCTCCCAATACTTTCATGAGACTGATGAACGAAGTTCTCAGTCCATTCATTGGTCAGTTTATTGTTGTATATTTTGATGATATTCTGGTATACTCAAATCTGAAGCTGAACATGTTAATCATTTGAAGAGTGTATTTGAACTGTTGAGAAGACACCAGTTGTATGGCAAACTGGAGAAATGTGATTTTATGGTGGAAAGTGTGATATTCTTGGGATATGTTGTATCTAAGAATGGAATTTCTATAGATCCCTCTAAAGTTGATGCCATCAGATCATGGCCAGTTCCAACTACAATCACTGAAGTAAGAAGTTTTCATGGACTGGCTTCTTTTTACAGAAGGTTTATCAAGAATTTCTCTACAGTTGTGGCCCCAATCACTGATTGTCTAAAGAAGGGTGTGTTCAACTGGCCAAGTTCAGCCCAACTGGCATTTGAAACACTGAAAGAAAAACTCAGTTCAGCTTCAGTTCTATCTTTGCCAGATTTTGATCAGTTGTTTGAGTTAGAGTGTGACGCTAGTGGTGTAGGTATTGGTGCAGTTCTGGTACAAGCAGGGCGTCCAGTGGCATATTTCAGTGAAAAACTTAATGGTTCAAAACTAAAGTATAGCACTTATGACAAAGAATTCTATGCAATTATTCGTGCTATCACTCACTGGTCACATTATCTGAAGCCGAAGCAGTTTGTGTTGTTTTCTGATCACGAGGCACTGAAGTTCATCAATGGTCAGCATAAGCTCAATGCCAGGCATGCAAAGTGGGTAGAATTCTTACAGTCTTACTCATTTGTTTCTAAACACAAGGCTGGAGTTTGTAATGTTGTTGCTGATGCATTGTCAAGAAGATATTCGTTGTTATCTATTCTGGAAGCAAGAGTACTTGGTTTTTCATTTATAAAGGAATTGTATGCTGCTGATCCAGATTTTTCTGAAAGACTCACTGAAGCTAATCTAAAAGGGCCATTCACTGTACAAGATGGTTTCTTATTTAAAAATGGAAAATTATGCATTCCAAGGGGTTTGATTAGAGATTTACTGATAAGAGAAGCACATGGGGGAGGTCTAGCTGGTCATTTTGGAATCCACAAGACTGGAGAGATCTTGACTGAACATTTCTATTGGCCAAGTCTACTGAAGGACGTCCAGAATATTATCACTCGCTGTCCAACTTGTCACTAGGCGAAGACAACTTTTCACAAAGGGTTGTATACTCCTCTTCCAGTACCAAACCAACCATGGGAAGATCTCAGTATGGACTTCATTGTTGCACTGCCCAGAACTCAGAGGGGAAGGATGTTAGAATAGAAATGAGCTTAATTGAGGTTTAATGGTGGAATTATGGATAGTGTGTGAAAAGTGTGTTTGTGTGTGAAATGGAGGTTGAAGATGATAGGGAGGAGAGAGAAAGTAATTTAGAGAGAAGTAACTATGGTATTTATGTCTAAGGCTTAGTTACATGATTAGTTACAAGGCGTTTATATATGACTAATATAAGTTTCACCTAGACCCCTTGTACTTTAACAATAAAATCAAATGTAACTCTATTTACAATTAAACACCACTAATTTATATTTCTAACAATCTCCCCCTTGGTGTTGAATTGTAAATGTTGCATCGTCTTCGGTCTTTAAATAACATGATGAGCCCATTTGTTGAAAATCTTCAATGTTGATTGGACTTTGAAGCTTTCTCATTGTCTTCAACGTCTTGTATCAACCTTGACTTTGAATCTTCTCAACAAACAAATATTTTTGACGATGACTTATTAAATCTTGATCTTCTCTTGCAACTTTGAATACTTTGGAAGCATCATTGAAATCTATGTAGCTTTTGAGCTTTCACAACTTGAACTTTTGAATGTTGAATTCAACTTGATGTTGCTTGGAGAAGTAACTTGAACTTTGAGTAGCATGCGGAAGCTTGGTTTTGACTTTGAATTCTTTTGGCTTTGCGGAAGCTTGGTTTTGGCTTTGAAAATTCATTTCTTGGTCTAGCTTGTCTCTGAATCAACAATCATCTTGGAGCACTTCATTATTTGATCAATTAACATTTGCTCCCCCTCAATCAAACAACTATCTCGGAGCAAATTATTCAATCACAAATCTTTAATCTCTTGCTCCCCCTCGAACAAACAATCATTTCGGAGCATATTTAACGACTCATGAGTTTACTCTTGCTCCCCCTCAAATGAACAATCTCTTCAAACTATGAACGAACTTAACTATCCACTTATCAACAAAATGACAATCTCCATTCAATTTTAAACTCTTCTAATCATCAAACAAATGATCAATTATTCAATAAATCTTTCAAATATCGACCATGTACATCATCTTGAATATACTCGATCTCGAATCAATCTTTCTTTAACTTTCTTAAAACAATCTCTCAACTTAGTACGATAATTATTCACTCTCTTCACCTAAACTAACGATCCTTTGAACAACCAAACACTATGAATTATCCTCAATCAATATCTATCAATCAAATTCTACCTATATCCTTGAACTCTATCTATCAATCATATAATCATTTCTCCCCCTTATGATGAATATGTGAAACGGTTTCATCATACAATAATGATTGATAGCATAAACGGTAGATGCCAACAAACAACAAGCAAGCAAATTAACCCAACCCAATTCCCAATTCCCAATGAATCTATTGGTGAACTAGAATGTGAGGTTGCGTTGTTGGAAAAAAAAATTTATAAGGTGTTTGTGTTCTTTGTGTTTGTGCGAAGAGAAATGAAATCCGGATAAAAATGTTCGTTCTCACAACCAGAAATCGAAAGGATTAATGGTGTGGCCTAAAAATACGATTACTATTTTTAGGACTTCCCATTATCATCGAGAAATGCACAAAGCTTATCTCTAAATGGTTCGGTCTATGGCTTTTCAACCGATAGATTGCTTTAAAGAATGTAATACATGGTCAGTGTCACAAAGGCGTTCGATAACCATGTCTTACTATCCTCAAAGACTTTTGGGAAATAAATCCGAGGTCACATAGACTTCTCGTTTACTCAACAAATTCATAAAATGAAAATGTGAGACCTACGTTCAACGTTGGAAAAGATGTTAGCATTGGTAGGATTTCCATTCGATCATCGTGGAATATCAAAAATATGATATCACTACGAATGTTCCGGCAATATCACAAAGATATGCAATGTCACAAAGACATAAAAAGACTCTATGTATCCTAGTCAAATGAAAGATATTTCAAGTACGCTCTAGACTCGATAAGTGATCAAATGAAGTCGGGGACCGGAGCAGAGTGTCTCCCTTTTTCAATATCAACGTCTTCCAAATGAAGAGTCGATAGAAATGTGAAAATCTCCGTGGGAATAAAACAAGTATTTGTTAAAAAACACTTGAGTGGTTAGGAAAAGATGTGCATTGCTTCACTGGGTCCATGAAGTCTTCTTCAATATCGAGAAATCAAAAAATGAAATCCGATAGGAACGTGTTGACCCGGCTTTTTAAGAATTTTAGGGAGGGCTTTTATTTCTTTTAGCCCTTTCTCGCATCATTTCACCGTAACCTCTCACTTTTCGACTACTCCCTCATGTCCTATTTGCACAAACATCATCACATTTAGTTTGCACTGGGGAATTCACAACTTCACAAATAGGACAATCAGGTTGAGTGCAAATTTCAACAACTTCTTTGGTTGTGTCAGAAGAGATAGAACAATGATTTTGACTCAACTGACTTATCTTTTGAAATCGGTTTCCATCTAGATTTAGTCAATTGAGATTTTGCTTGTGAAATATGTTCAGAATTATCCTCGAAGGATAGAAAAGAGACAAAAGTAGTTGTTCCATCAAAAATGGTTGAAAATCTTCCAAAGTGTTTTAAAATGGAAAATGAGTTTAAACACTTGGAAGTTTTGGTTTTATAAACAAACTCCCCCTAAATATATGCATGATATAAACAAAGTTTTTGCATATAAAGGGTGAGTAAAGAGTTTGAAAGTTGCTCACAAACATTAAAAATGAGACAACAAAGGCAGTACACAAAGGCGTTCGATGCCTTGCATCTCATCCAAAACATTGTGAGAAACTCAAAGACAAAGTAAATAAACAAAATGATGAGAAGAGAAAATCTCTTTTGGATTTTTCTAAAAAGAATGAAATTACAAAAACGGTTTTACAACGGGTTATACACTGAGGTGTGTATAAGCCACTTTTCATCAAATCATTTCGAAAATGCCTTTGGAACCCATTTGAGATTGGGTCCAATGGTTTTTGATTTGTTAAAAGACCAAATGTAAGTCTCATCAATTTGATGAATAGATGTTGCATTCCACGGTGAACTAAAACCCGGTGGTTTAGTTGAAAAGAGTTTTCGTGGAAGCAACGGTGAAAAATCATTTGATTTCTTTGAAAAACTTCCAATCTTGGGAGATTGATTTGGAAAATGATTTTTCGAAGCAAAATCATTCACTTTTTGCACAACTGCTTTCACAGGTTTTGGTGCAAGATCAAAAAGTTCCAAAAAAGAATATGTGAATGATTTTGACTCAACTGACTTATCTTTTGAAATCGGTTTCCATCTAGATTTAGTCAATTGAGATTTTGCTTGTGAAATATGTTCAGAATTATCCTCGAAGGATAGAAAAGAGACAAAAGTAGTTGTTCCATCAAAAATAGGTTTCTTAGAGTACTTCTTATCCTTTTGCAAGGAGTAATTAGTAAACTGAGACACCTTTCTTTCAAAAGGTTTTGAAGATTTACCCGTGTAAACCCTCTTTGGAACATCAACTTTTGGTTTGGATGAATTAGATTTTGGAAAACTTTTGAACACCTCAGTCTTGTCACAAACACAATCAAGATCAGTCAGAGTTGAGGACTCGGTAGTCTCAACATCATCACATTTAGTTTGCACTGGGGAATTCACAACTTCACAAATAGGACAATCAGGTTCAGTGCAAATTTCAACAACTTCTTTGGTTGTGTCAGAAGAGATAGAACAATGATTTTGACTTTGAAATGATTTGGTTTGTGTTTGCAATTCAATCTCAAGGTCAGAAATTTTCTTGGTCAAAGATGTTTCATTTGACTGAAATTGCAAACACTTGTCTTCAAGATACTTGATTTGAGCACAAAAATTTGTTCTTTCTTTTTCAACATCGCTCACATCAATTCGAAGTTGTTCAAAAACTTTGAGAAATTTTCGCTCTTTGCTTACAAAAATGGTGGACTTATTTCGCAACTCATGGTTAAGTTCAGAAATCTTTTGTTGCAAAACAAGTTCTTTTGATTGATTGTCCAAATCTATTTTATTGAGCTCTTGGAGAGAATTGTCCAACTCATTTGTTAATTTGGACATCTTAGATTGCAAATGATCATTTTCTTTTTGAAGACTTTCCATGTTGAACAAAATGAGATCATTTGCAGATTGGATTTCTGTATTATCGGATTTGAGTTGGTCAATTTCAAGTCGAAAACTTTCCATAGTAGACAAATTGAGAGTATTACCAGACTTGAGCTCTTCGTTCTCAGATTTGATTCGGTCAACTTCAGATTGAAGACTTTCCATGACAGACAAGCTGGAATTATCAGCAGTTTTGAGCTCGTTGTTCTCAAATTTGAGCTTGTCAATTTCAAGTTGAAACCTCTGGTGATCTGTCACAAATGATTTAAAAATATTCACATCAACTTTGTTTTCTTCAAAAACAACCACTGCACATTTAGTATTCTTGGTACACCAACAAATATGATTGTCATGACGACGTATTTCTTCCCAACTTGGTTCTTCACCTATTAAAAAATCTTTCACTCTCGCAACAAACTCGTCCGGTATTTTAAGAGTCATTTTGAACACAAAAATTTAGCCAACTATTAGAAAATTGTAAGCCCAACAAACAAATTTAGTCCAATTAAAAATATGTAAGCCCACAAAACAATTTTATTCAGGCCCAAAAAAAAATTTAGACACTTGAGCCCAACAACAAACTAGTCCAACTTTAAAGAAAAAGAATCGAGCCAAACAAAATTGACTTGTTGAAATTTAAAACAAACTTTTGACTAACAAACAATTAAAAGAAACAATAAAAAAAACGAGGTGACAAAATACAAAAAAATAGACACAAACACGTGATCTTGTGAACTTCAAATTTTAAATTACTCAAAAGATATCACTATCCTGACAACACATCTTGGCCCCCTAGTTCAATTTTGAAGACATGTAAAAAAAATAAAAATAAAGGACAAGACATTTTAAAATTGATCACGTGTGACACTTTATTGTATCAAAACTTTGACAACTAGACAACTCACTGGAAATAAAGAACATGCGTGACACCAGATGAGAAGGAGCTCAATACGCGTGTACTGTTAAGCTGACAACACGCTTTCTTACACACTAATTCTATGAACAAGATATCAACATTTTTAATATTTAGAAAAGCAATTACGAATAACAAAAAAAATTGAAGTCACACGTTACACTGTTGCCAGCAGAACACCTTTTTATTGACCAATTGTACTATGACAGCACAAGTTGAAGACAACACACAACCACCACTACTTTTAGCTTTTGACTCAAAATGAGAGCAAGCGTGAAGTGTCCTTTAAACTATCCTAAACAACTTAATTTCCCTTTATCTTTCTCTAGACCAGAGAAAAAAAATTTCACCTCTTCTTTTTATTTTCAATACACCTTTATACACTTTCACCTCATACTTTCTCTGACTTTCGAACAAAACACACAATCAAAATGAAAAAAAAAATGGCCAAGTTTGAGTCACAGTGCAACAAACAAAAACGAGACTCAAGCAAACACAACAAACAACTCACTCAAGCAAGCAACAACCACAAACAGCCAATGTTCAAGTCTTTGAAGGACGAAAGTGCTATTTGCCGAGCATTTATCTCAGCAAATGGGGGTTTCAAAACAAGTTTTTCACAAATTTCACACCAACAAAGGTAAGTGAGAAAATTGATTTGGAAAAGACTTAAAAAAAATTCTTGAAATTTTGGTCTATATGAATTGTTTGCCGAGCTTATTGCTCTGCAAATGGTTGAAATGAGAAAAGTTGGCTAATTGTACTATTTGCCGAGCTCAGAGCTCTGCAAATAGTTGAAATTAGAAAAAATTTGGTCGAAAAAATTCTAAGTCTTAGTTGTATTGTTTGCCGAGCAATGAGCTCTACAAAAGGTAGAAATAGGAATTTTCTGTTTGTATTGATTGCCGAGCAAAGAACTCGGCGGATAGTTGAAATGGGTATTTGGGAAAATTTGGCTAAGTATGGAGTGAGTTGTATTGGGTGCCGAGCAATGAGCTCGGCAAATGCGGGTATTGGAGTCTTGGTTGAGAATGAATTCGGCAAACACGAGGTCACAACTTCTGGTCGTGAACCTACTTCGGCAAACACGAGTAAAGGACTGGATTGAAGTGTTTGCCGAGCTCGGCAAATGGTTATTTTGTAAACGATCTCTGCAAATGCGTTACACGAGTAATGCTCAAAATGGTGATTTGCAGAGCAATTAGCTCGGCAAATGAGTGGTTCGACTGAAAAATACTAAGTGTCAACTCGGCAAATGGATGTTTGGTAAGCTGGTCACTTCTGCAAATGACAACAACGATTCGTGAACGAGTTCGGCAAATGGAAGATTTTGGTTGAACCAACCACTTCGGCAAACAAGGGAATTAAGATGCTGGTCGTGACTTTAACTCGGCAAAAGGTAGATTTTGTAGGTTGGTTAGCTCGGCAAATGCGGTTTTTGGTTGATCGGTTATTTCTGCAAACACGAGTATTGGTCACGGGGGTGAGCTCGGCAAACACTAGAACAAAGATGCTGGTCGTGTAACGAGCTCGGCAAATGGCCAATTTTTTGCTGGTCCTGAAGTCTGCAAACACGATGATTTCTGATCGAGTAAGTCAGCAAAGGATTGTTTCGACTCAAGAACACAGTTGCCGGAAAACTCTATTTGCAGAGCACAATCTGCCGGAAAGTGCAAACCACGCCGGAAAACCTTCAAAATCCAATTACTTCTTTGTTTCTATGAATTAGAACATGAAAGCACCACCAATACAGTCACAATCAACTTCCGAACAAACCCTCAGCAACAAAAATCAATTTTGACACTCGCCGGAAAATTTGATAGTTCGCCGGAAAATGTAACTGACATAAAAAATGCACCAATCGGAAAATTGAAAACATCTCCTTGTTCAGAATCACACCGCGAAGAAATCCTTATGTTTTTTCAGCTTGATTCGATGCAAAACGAAGACTAGATCGATGAGAGAAGTGATGGAGAATATTTTTGTTGAATTTTGTTTTCTGTTTTTCTATTTTCTTTTTCTATTCTAACAAAGGATTCAATAATGGTGGTTGTTGATCGATTTTCAAAAATGGCGCGTTTTATTGCTTGCAACACAACCAATGATGCTTCAGCAGTAGCAAATTTGTTCTTTAAGGAGATTGTCAGATTACATGGAATCCCCAAGACGATTGTGTCAGATCGAGATGTGAAGTTTCTATGTTATTTCTGGAAGACTTTATGGAGATTGATGGGTACCAGATTGATGTTCAGTACGTCTCACCATCCTCACACTGATGGACAGACTGAAGTCACCAACAGAACGATTGGTATGCTGTTAAGAACGCTGGTGAAGAAGACGCTGAAAGATTGGGATCTGAAGCTTGCTCATGCTGAGTTTGCTTTCAACAGAGCTCCAAATTATTCAACCAGTAAATCCCCATTTGAAGTCTGTTATGGTGTCAATCCACTGACTCCCATTGATTTAATTCCTTTCTCGATTGAGCCAAAAGCCAGTATTGAAGCTGAAACCAGAGCGAAAGAAATCAAGAAAATTCATGCAGAAGTGAAGGCCAGAATAGAGAAAGCGAATGCCAGTTACAAGGCCAGAGTAAACAAGAATAGAAAGCAACCCAGTTTTGCACCAGGTGATCTTGTGTGGGTGTATCTTAGAAAAGAAAGGTTTCCAGCAAAAAGGAAGAGTAAACTGATGCCCAGAGCTGATGGTCCGTTAAAAAATCTGGAGAGATATGGCGATAATGCTTACAAGGTTGAGTTACCTGGGGATATGGAAGTTTCAAGTACTTTTAATGTAGGAGATCTGATGCCTTATCTGGAGGATGGGTACCTCGTGGACTTGAGGACAAGTCCCTTTTCAGAGGAGGAGAATGATGCGGAAATGTCCAGGTTCACTGAACTGGAGGAAACCATCGAACTGAAGAAGCTAGCTGAACTGAAGGAAGCTGAACTGATAATGCCATCTGAACAAGCCATGTTGATTCTTCCAGCAATGGCCCATTTCAGACAAGTCTTTTCTGAACCGGTCCAACCACCAGTAGTAACACTTCTCCAGTGGCATGATTCTCCAGTGACCAACTTTGGTATTTCACCAGCGAAGCACTCCAGTGAAGCGCTCCAGATGACCAGCTCCAGATGACTGCTCCAGATGAATACTCCAGTGACCAACACTGATGGTCCTCCAGTGGAAGTCCAGATTTTGTCTCCAGTTTCCAGATAATAAAGTTTCCACTGAAGTTGTTTGTGGACCCAATAAAGAAGAATGACAGCTGTAAAGGAAGGCGCGTGTGACGATGATATTTCTAACGGTATTGTGGGACCACTTGCAGAGGAATGTTCCTAGAAACCCCACGCTGTCCATTTCCTATTGGTCAAAATAAATTAGTGGCTTAGCATTTTACAGCTTTTATGTATTATTTTATTATGTCGTTAATTCCTAGAAAATAGCATGTGGCTATAAATAGGGGTTGTATTCCTCATTGTAAAGGAGATTATGTTGAATTGAATGAAATTAATAGAGCAACCTCTATTTCTTACAAAATCTTCATTTACCTTTATAGATCTTTGATCTTGGTGGTTTGGAGTGATCCCTTTATCTATAATTGTGGTGGTTCATCCTTTATCAATTATAGTGGTGAGATCTTAAATCTTCGATTCCTTTATCTGTGTTTGTGCTGGCTAGACCTTTATCAAACATAGTGGTGGGTTGGAGTGTTTCCTTTATCCTTGATTCCGGTGGCTTGGCCTTTACGAGTCTTGGTAGTGGATTCTTTTATCTATCATTTTATTTTATTGTCCTTGTTTATTGTTGTTTGTTTCATATAAATCCAGAAAATACCAAAAATAGTCTTCCGCTGTGTTTTGCTTCGTTGTTACATTTCCGCTGTGTTTGGGATTTGCGTGATTTACGCATCACTTCCATTCATCTCCATCTTTCATTCTAATCTGGTGATAGCCACTTCTGATATCAATTTTGGAAAACACACTGGAGCCGTGTAACTCATCAAGCATATCATCCAATCTGGGAATGGGATATATATACTTAATAGTTATGTTATTTATGGCTCTACTGTCAACATACATTCTCATCGAACCATCTTTCTTTGGAACCAGGAGAGCTGGAACTGAACAAGGACTCATACTTGCTCTCACATAACCTTTAGACACCAATTCATCTACCTTCCTTTGTAATTCTTTTGCTTCAGTAGGCGAACATCTATAAGCAGCTTTGCTAGGAAGAATTGAACCTGGAACCAGGTCAATCTGGTGTTCAATACCTCTTACTGGTGGCAAACCTTCAGGTAGGTCTCTTGGGAAAACATCAGTGAATTCCTTAAGTAAAGACTTCAGGAGACTGGGGACTCCAGTGAACTCCTTGTCTTCAGTACGTTCAAGCACCAGTAACATCATAACTGGAGAACCTCCAGTGAGTTCTTCTTCAACTTCAGTTTGTGACATAAATAAAGACTTGTTGGTCTGGTCTTTCTTATTAACTTTCAGTAACTCATTGGGCTTCGGAGAAGTCAAAGTGACCTTCTTACCACTTACAAATAATGAATAAGAATTTGCACGACCATTATGAAACACATAATTATCAAATAACCAAGGTCTACCCAGTAAAATATGACAAGCATCCATAGAAACTGTAAGTGCATGATTCTGTTGACAACAGCAATAGCGATTTGATCAGTATATGTTTATGTTTTGTAATATGTAATCATAGACTTATGTTATGTTTAAACTTGTTATTTGGACTTAAGTAATGTGAATGATTACATATTGATCAGAGTTTTGGTATGTTTAATGTTTACGACTTGTATGAATGTGATTATAAATAACATACAGATACAAGTGATAAACTAGTCACGTTTTGAGTAATTAAAGTATACTTAAAAGATGACAAAAGGAAGTGTGTACAAACTCGTGCTACAGTAACACGAGTTTGCCTAAACACGTGGTCATCATGTGTTTACATATTAACACGCGTTTGTTAATGGGTTATGGGCTTTAAGATATACGGTCCATATTAGCACGCGTTTATGAACAGTATAGTATAAATACACACACATAATACGTATTTGTTAACAGTGATATTAGAGAATACACGGAAATTCTGTGCAATTGTAAACTCGCGCGCGTAATATATATTGTCTTCACCGGGTCCGCGCTAGAGAGTTTTCTCACTTTCAATACTTTATAAGAGGAGAAAATCCTTAACTAAACAGCCTAAAAGCACGACAATTTATTGGGATAAAACCCTGCACCTCAGCAAGACTCGAACCGGAGTCTTGCATCACTGAGAGGCTTTATGAAATTTCTTGTACCGCTGAGTTAATTGCTTGTTGGTAATAAAATTATAATTAAGTATAAGATGTGGTAATAAATTTTAAAAGTTATCATATAAAACATTATACAAACAACCATTAAGATATTGGTCAAAAAAAC